>BSBK01012333.1:0-292581 GCA_027943335.1 Chamaecyparis obtusa
GACTATGATAAAATAGGGTGCGATGGTGCAGAGTTCTTAAAGGGACCAAGAGTTGAAAAAGGACATTGAGCAGTGCACTTATCCTTTGCAAGTTTGGGTAGAGCCAAAACTTCTATCACGTCCTTTGGTTCGAATATTTTGTCCTTGGATTGGATTGAATCTTGATGCCCACTGACAAAGCAACTAGTTAACAGAGTTAACAAAAAGTATTTAGTGCAATTGACAAGTTGCTCAAATTTAGTTTATAGTTTAAATTATAGTTTAGCTCGATTTTGTCCATCACTACAATCGATGTTCTGATTTTATTGTCTTTTGTTGTGCGCACAAATTATCGATTGTTAAAAATAAAAAGTATTTATAGTATCTAAAAATACAGTCATCATTAAGAAAAAAATTAAACAAAAAGTTACTATATTAGAATTGTACCCTAAATTCTATGTTTACTTGTTTTTGTACTTGATATATATTATTGGACTATTTTACCTATGGTTTCAATGGAGATGTCCATGACCCTCATGATTCAATTAATTTATCAAAAAGTATTTGTAAATTTACTATGAATCAACAATTATAAGATCAAACAAAATTTTTTTTAGACATAAGATTTCAATTAATTCATAATCATGTCTGCATGTTTAAAAAGGTCTGTAATAAAATTTAATTATCGTTAATTATCAAAATATTACTTTGAAGAAATCTAAAATTAAATACCGTCACTAGATAACTAGATTTAAATGATAAACTTGCCAAATAAATCATTATATGAGATTAATGACTATACTCACCTAAAATATTTATGATTGCTTTCTGTAAATTTTATGAAATGTTAAAGGTTGTCCTTAGATGCTTCATGGTTAGAGATGTAGACATCAAATAAATATATATACATATATGTGTTGAAATTGGAAGGCCAACGGACATTTGTCTATTTGTGCCTTGTCTTTCCAATTGCTCAGATTGAGCTTTATAAATAAGACTCATCTCTTCATTGTAATTCATTCAATTTGAGATTAATAGAATTCTTCTACTCTCAGTGTGGACGTAGCCACTATTGTGGTGAACCACGATAAATTGTGTGTTCTTTGTTTTATGTACTCTACTGTTTTAATTCTGTAATTCTGGTTTCAATTCGAATCTTTTAAATCTACAATTGGTATCAGAGCGAGGTTAATCGCTGGTTGAAGATTTCATTTTTAGAATTATGGAAGAAGTAAGAGTTCAAATTTTTTTGGGAAGAACTACGGAATTTGGAAGATTCAAATGAAAGCATTGTTAGTCAATAAAGAGCTTTCGCTTGCACTTGAAGGAAAAGCGAAGAAACCCACAGCCATGTCAGATGAAGATTGGGAAAAGCTTGATGAGAAAGCCATGTCAACAATATTTTTGGCATTAGGCGATAATGTGCTGTATAATGTTTCAGGCAAAACTATAGCCAAAGACGTATGGGATAAATTGGCTTCAACATACGCACAAACATCCGCTGTGAACAAAGTCTTCATCATGAAGAAGTTGTATAAACTTAAGATGAGGGAAGGTGAATCTATGAAAAATCACCTCAATGAATTTAACACCTTGATCAGCCAAGCGAATTCAGTTGGCATGACACAAGATGATGAGAATAAGGCTATTCTATTGTTATGTTCTCTTCCTAATAGCTGGGATGGACTTGTGATAGCCATAAGCACTTCAGCATCAACTACCAAGAAGCTGGTTTTTTATGAAGTTTCAGCCACCCTGCTCTCCGAAGATTTGAGGAGAAAGAATGATGAATCCTCTTTCAGTAATGCTCTCACAATGGTGAGCACCGAGAATAGAGGAAGAAGCCAACGTAGAGGTAGATTTAACAACAATCAGAGGTCCCAATCTGCAAGAAGATCATAGTCAAGAGGGAGACAAAATAGTTGCTGGTTTTGTGGGAAGGCTGGGCATGTTAAAAAGGATTGTAGAAAATATAAGAAGGCACAAGAAAAAGTATTGGACAGCCAAGCAAACACAGTTTGTGAAAAGGATCTGGGCATCCTAATTTTGTCAACAAGTGATACAAAAACTGATTCGTGGGTAATTGATTCGGGAGCTTCCTTTCATGCTTCCTCTCTCATGGATATATTTACAAATTATCAAGATGGTGAATTCGGAGAGGTGTTTTTGGGTGATAACAAAGCTTGTAAAATTGTTGGGAAAGGAGATGTTGTCTTGCATCTTGAAAGAGGAGCAAAATTACTTCTTAAAGATGTTAGACATGTTCCTCAATTAAAGAGGAATCTAATTTCTGTCAGTCAATTGTACACCCAAGGATTCAAAACTGAACTTACGGATTCATGGAAAATAGTCAAAGGTTCCTTGGCTATTGCTAAAGGAGACAAAACTGGAAAACTCTATATTTTGAAACCCATTGATAAGGTGGGATCTGCTTTAACACTTGTGGACAACGATGTTGCGCTTTGGCATCAAAGGCTAGGCCATATGAGCAAGAAAGGCCTTGAGGTAATGCTGAATCGTGATCAATTACCGAGTTTCAAATCTGCAAATTTAGAATTTTGTGAGCATTGTCTTCATGGGAAACAAAAGCGGGTCAGTTTCTTGAAGGATGGACATGATAAAAGGACTACACCTTTGGAGTTAGTGCATTCGGATGTCTTTAGACCTATGGAGGTAACCTCTTATGGAGGTGCACGCTATTTTGTCACCTTTCTTGATGATAGCACCCGAAAGGTATGGGTTTATATGCTTTCTAGACAGTCAGAAGTATTCTCAAAATTTAAAATTTTTAAAGCTCTTGTGGAAAATCAGAGTGGTCATAAAATTAAGTGTTTAAAAATGGATAATGGAGGTGAATTCTATTCGTTGGAGTTTGATAAATTTTGTGCAGATCATGGTATAAGATGAATTAAGGTTGTTCCTTATTCGCCTCAAGAAAATGGGGTAGCAGAATGGTTAAATAGAATCATTCTTGAGAAGGCACGGTGTATGCTTTCAAATGCCGGTTTGGGCAAAGAATTTTGGGCGGAAGCCTGTAATACAACAGTCTATTTAATCAATAGAATTCCTTCATCTCGTCTTGAGTTTGGCATTCCAGAAGAGGAATGGCTGGGAAAGAGGGTTTCGTACTCACACATCAAAGTTTTTGGGTGTGAGGCTCATGTTCATGTCCCAAAAGAAAAGAGGACAAAGCTGGATTTCAAATCACAAAAGGCATTTTCGTTGGCTATGGCGAAGATCAGTTTGGTTACAGAGTTTGGGATCCGGTTGAAAAGCGAATCATTCACAGTCGTGATGTCATTTTTAATGAGCAAAAATTCCCAACTCTTGCAGACATTAATAAGTCTGAAAATGATTACATTTTCTTCAGAATACCTTCAAATGGCATTAATTCTACTCAACAAAGAAGAAGTTCCCTTCAGATGACTCCGACCTCTATTCTAAATCCTCCTTTTCAATCCTCATCAAGTGAGGATGATCTGTTCAATGAAGAACAGAGAAATTCAACTAATGACAGTCAAATTTTTTTTGAAAATAGGGGAGAGCCCACGCTCTTCCCCTCCCCTCCTCATAACAGTTTCTATCATACATCTCTCGACAGTCATATAGCCCATAGCAGAGAGAAAGTTCCTTTTGACTATAGAGAAGGAAATTTACAGACACCACATGAAGATCACCAAACTAATCTTCAAACAACTCATAGTTGTCCTCTGCTACCTCACAGCAGGGATGGAAGTGCTCATGACACGCTTCATGACACATATGATAGTTGTGAAGATCCACTACGCAGCTTTGAATATTCATTGCCAGCTCATGGCAATGTGCAAGTTCCACACAGCAGCGAAGATTATTATGGCACTCCTAACACTCACGGAAGAGGAGATAGCATTCACGGCAAGGAACATATAACTCACGACAATACCAGTCATGATAACGGAGATCCTCATAAGACCACTCACGACAGAGGATATACCAGTCATGACAATAGACATCACGCAAAAAAATTTATTGAATTCGGTGATTGTTCTAACCACTTCACCCGCCCCTGCTCTCTAGGTTTTGATGATAGAGAAAATAGTTACCGCAAAGACGCTCACGGTAGGTCTGGAAGTTATGATAGAATTGGAATATCTCTTGGCAATCGACAGTCTCCTCTCGGCATTGATGACAACAGAATAGGGTCTCACGGCATTGACATTGATCCCTGCCTGCATGGTCATGCCGATAAGGTGGACTCCACTGTAAGGATGACTACTCCCTTCCATATGTTTGCAGCTCCTCACTCCCAAACCGCGCATACACATGACAGTGTAGACCAGCGTGGGCATTCCACAGAGGACATAGTAACCACATCTCTTGACAGGGATCAACATGAATACGAAAGGGATGATAGAGCTATAGCATCTCATGATAATTTGCAGTTATGATTTGACAGTCATGATATAAGGGAAAGTAGTGACAGGGATAATACTCAAAACAGAATAGTCTTATCATGCTGTAATAACTTGGGTATACAGAGGACATGTTACTTTCCCATTTCCAAAGGCAAGTCCTCATGAGTTACTTACCAACAGAGATCCTTCACCTGGAGAAAATGCTGATAATCAACTACAGAGAATTCATTCTCGTGTACCAAATCATCCTGAATTGAGAAGATCCTCAAGAGAGGAAAATTCCTTCAAAATTTTCTGATTATCAGTTGTTATTTGCTAAAGAGGTAGAGCCAGAGCTCTTAATTTCTGAGCAAGTTGAACCTGCAACTTTTAAAGAAGCATGTCTAAGAAATGATAAAAACAATTGGTTTGTTGCTATGACAAATGAAATGAGTTCGCTTGAAGTGAACGACACCTAGGATTTGGTTGCTCTTCCACCAAATCGAAAACCACTGAAGAACAAGTGGGTCTATAAATTGAAAGATGAAGGAGGAGGTCACAAATGGTTCAAAGCTCGGTTGGTAGTAAAAGGATATGCTTAGAAACAGGGAATTGATTTCGCTGAAATATTCTCTCTAGTTGTGAAGATGACATCAATCCGAACAGTATTGGGATTAGCAACCATTTGGGATCTTGAATTGGAACAGTTAGATGTTAAAACAACATTTTTACATGGAGACATTAATGAGGAGTTGTATATGCATCAGCCTAAAGGTTTTGTGAAAAAGGGGCAGGAACATCTCTTTTGCCGGCTGAAGCGTAGTTTGTATGGGCTCAAGCAAGCCCCGAGACAATGGTATGTCAAGTTTGACTCCTTCATGCTTGAACATAATTTTATTAGATATGAATCTGATCCGTGTATTTACTACAAGACACTCTCGAATGGTGAATTTGTTATTCTTCTTCTCTATGTTGATGACATGTTAGTAGCAGGAACAAGCTCTAAAATTGTTAATAAGCTGAAAACTAAATTGGCAAGCACATTTGCCATGAAGGATTTAGGGGCAGCCAAGAAGATTCTTGGTATGACCATCACCTGGGATAGGAAGAAGAAAGTGATCACATTGTCACAAAAAGAGTATATTGACAAAGTAATTCATAGATTTGGTATGGCTGATGCGCATAGTGTTTCTACTCCACTTGATTCACATTTTCAGTTATCAGCAAAATTGTGTCCACAAACACAAGAGGACAAGGAATATATGGAGGACATTCCTTACAAATCTGTAGTTGGTAGCATTATGTATGCTATGGTTTCGACATGTCCCGACATTGCTCATGCGGTGGGAGTTGTAAGTAGATTCATGAGCAATCCCGGGAAGACTCATTGGGAGGCTGTCAAATGGATACTAAGATATCTCAAAGGCACTTCAGATTTGGTATTATGTTTTGGTAGCAACAATGAACAGTTACAGGGATTCACAGATTTAGATCTTGCCAGAGATTTGGATAAGCGTAGATCTACTACTGGTTACACATTCATGTTTGGTGGAGCTGCTATCAGTTGGGCTTCAAGGCTGCAACATTCTATTGCTCTTTCTTCCACTGAAGCCGAGTATTTGGCTCTTTCTGAAGGTGCTCGAGAAATGATCTGGTTACAGCGATTACTTGGTGAAATGAAGTATCAACAAAAGGATTATGTTCTTTTTAGTGACAGTCGCAGCACCATATTTATGGCTCACAATCATACTTCTCAGCAACGTTCAAAACACATTGACATTCATGCTCACTTTGTTCGGCATATGGTTGAAGAGGGCAGGTTGAAGGTTGAAAAGATTGATACTAAAATCAATTCAGCAGATGTATTCACTAAAGTTGTAAACAAAGAGAAGTTCGAATGTGCAAGAACTTCTCTTGGACTTGTTACGCTGAAGTAGATCAGCATGTAGAGCAGGGGAATGCCTGATCAGCTGGATTATCCATTGACTTCCGGTGGGAGTTTGTTGAAATTGGAAGGCCAACGGACATTTGTTGTTTGTGCCTTGTCTTTCCAGTTGCTCAGATTGAGCTTTATAAATAAGATTCATCTCTTCATTGTAATTCATTCAGTTTGAGATTAATAGAATTCTTCTGCTCTCAGTGTGGACGTAGCCACTATTGTGGTGAACCACGATAAATTGTGTGTTCTTTGTTTTATGTACTCTGCTGTTTTAATTCTGTAATTCTGGTTTCAATTCGAATCTTTTAAATCTACAATATGTGTGGTGGTCTATTAAATTTTATTTTCCTTGTCTGACATTTTTTTCAAAAAGATTGATGAAATTTTATGCCCAATTTTTTTAAAATGTGTTAACGGTCAACAAATTTACTACCAGAGAGTCATTGCAATGCAAAAATTCCACTGTAGCCGCATTCCAGCTGGAAGAATTGTTGAGGTGTGAGAAAGAATATTTTGGGATGAGGCCTAGGTACAGCTGGGCGACTCGATCTCAAAAGATCGACCAAGTACCCATTATATAAGAGATTTTGTGGGTCATCTCATACCCTCGTACAAAATCGAGAGAACACTCAAACAATAATTGCCCGGGTTATTATTTGTCCATTCGCTAGGTTTCAGCAAAATGAAAGAATCATGTGCAAAAA
This sequence comes from Chamaecyparis obtusa, assembly GCA_027943335.1. Classification (NCBI taxonomy): domain Eukaryota; kingdom Viridiplantae; phylum Streptophyta; class Pinopsida; order Cupressales; family Cupressaceae; genus Chamaecyparis; species Chamaecyparis obtusa. Next base: position 6,996 of record BSBK01012333.1, read on the forward strand.
TGTTTGAGGTCGACAATCATGACAGTCACATCATCCATGCTTCCTCTGCTAACGGCAACATCCACAACTTCCTACTTGCCTCACTAAACCATTCCCCGCTTCTCACTTCCTCTCCACCTAAAGTAGATTCTGTGTGAAACTAAATGAATTAATGTTGCCAATTCAGTAATGAAGTTGGTGAAATACAGTAGAAACACCTTCCAAACCAAAAATACTTCAGTATACTACAATACAAGACACAAAGATTTGTAGCATATTGGAGACTAATTTTTTTGCATTTAAGAGGTCAAAAAACACATTTGAGAATTTTTGAAATTGTATGACCAAGTTGCCAAAATATCCTAGACTGATTTTCTTGCATTTGAGTGGTCAAAAATGCATTCGAGGCTTCGTTTTGGAGTCTACATGGACGATAGATACAATCGAATAACATTAACATATTTTTTTTACTTGTTGTTCATAATTGCAAAGTCAATAAGACAATCAATTTTTGTACTTAAAAAATAGTAAACAGAACTTGAGTAACATGTTTTTCATAATCTTAAAACAAAATAATTTTTTTTTTTCAACATTTTTTGTCTTGATCTTTTTCTGTCAACCCTAAATTGTAAAATTTGTCATAGCTCTACTTCCAAAAACCTGCGAAGTTACAAATTTGAAACAAGTTAGTAAGCATAGATTACGTTTTGTGAATAGAAATCAAGTTCAGATAACAATATAAGAATGTGTTCATTATCCAAAGAAAAATGCTTATTTATGGTTGTTGAAAAAAGTAGATCGCTTATCCCTAATTCTTATGTCAAAATTATGAATATAGTTGTCATAGTTTACTATTAGCTTCACAAATTATAGTTTTTTCATCAGCTTATATAGTTGCATAAGGTTTTTATATTGAGTATTTCACTTGTTTGAAAATTTTTCTGCACAAAATCTAAGGTGACCAAACAATTCCTCTATTAAGCTTATTATAAACTCTAAATACAATTCATGTCTAGAAGAGGCTTTGTTGTATCTGCTATGAATTATATGTGGAACATAAGGAAAGTATACGAACAAAATCTTGAAGAAAAATGAACAGATTGGGCAATTTCAGACATATTGCAATTTACAGAAAGTAATAATAATTCAATGGAAAAAATAAAATCAAATTGAGTCTTGGTTAGTAAACAAAATACAAAGGAGCAAGATATAAATTAAATTTTTAGAAATTCACCAAAATGGTGTGATGCTAGTGAACTTTGAGAAATAATGTGTGTGAAGTAAACTGGCATTACCTTCGGAGTCGGCTATAGTCAAGCAAAATATTTTTGGAAATGGAAATCTTTGTCTACATATTGCAATTTACAAAGAACAATCAAGTCAATGTCAATATATATTTTGCAAACAAATTAATTTTAATAGTATGTTGGAGAACCGTAGGTGCTATATGCAATAACAAAAAAAATTTAAAAAAATTCTAATAACACTCCAAATGTCATTGATGCAGATTCTATTCTGTTAATTACATGCAGACAAGTGGTTCGCACGATGACACAGATGGAAATTTTTTAATGAATTACGTGCACGACTCATAGGAGGTGATAGCATCATTATGTGGCATTCTGCATACATGCCTTTCTTCTAATTTGGAAGTTGTCTACTTCTATGAGCCACTGGAACATGGTTCAGTGTGTTGCTATGGAAACGAAAATGCAACTGACTGTGCAGAGCTCATCTTTTTCAAACTTGAATGCATTGGCCAACAAAACTCTATGGAAACTATAGGTGACAAAGTCATGCAATGCCCATTCTAGCGCAAAGGCCCTTCGCTGTTTAATTCCTAAGTTCCCCTTATAGAGTAACATTGCAGCACATGTTCAAGCGCTCATTTCCAGCCATTGTGAAAGATGATAATGACCTAGAAAATGAGGCCGGGAGTTTCCTAAGAGTCAATGAATATGCATATGGCTACGCAACCAAGCTCATGTTTTTCATAGGTACTTTAACATTAAGCCATATGAAGGCTTAGAGATAAGCTAGAGATTGAAGATTGCTACATGTCCTGCAAAACAATAAATAATTACAAGGTAAAATTGTCCACCAATATTTCAAATTTTGATACCAGTACACAAGGTTTTTCCTCTTTGGGCTTTTAAACATGTTTGACAACTACAGGTTTTCCTTGGGGTTTGTGTGGTGTGGTTCGATTGTGCCAAGATAGTGAAATCAGGAGTGGGGCAATAGCATTTTTCCAAAGTATATCAATATGCTACCTGTATTAACATTACCCTTTTCTTGACTCAGTTAATAGTTAATATTCTTTACTCGCAGGAATAATACCTGCATAAACATTTGTAGGAGGATTGCCTGGAATTTTGTTAAAGATGGTTGAGCTCTTATTTGAGGATATCTTCGCTATAACCAGTACTTGACTCAGTTAACATTCTTTACTTGCAGGTAATAGCTGCATAATACATTTGTAGAAGGATTGACTGGAATTTTGTTCAAGATGGTTGATCTTTTATTTGAAGATATCTTTACTATAACGAGAATTGACCTAGACGACAAAAAATTTGACAAAGGTATCCCTTTGTTTTAAAATGAATCAAATATAATTTTTCTGTTCTTTTTCATTGAATATGTATTTGCTTTCAAGTCAATGGTGTTCACTTTAGATTGACTTGCAATATCTTTAAAAATGAGATTTCCTGGCATCAACAAATTCTTCTTGCTATAAACTAAGGTTTGAGGTGGCACCCATGTTCATTTTATTTTGAATGGATTATAATTGTACCATTATCCATTTACTTCTTTCTGCTACTTCAAAACAATGACCTATCCTGGGATCCTAATTCTATGCTATTTTGGTGATGATGTCCTTGAATAGTCTTGGGTGAGGTTAAGGGCTGCCTTTGGTTGTGGTAAGCTTGGGCTATATTGTTAGAAGCTTATCATGGAACAACTTCAACCGGTGACGCCATATCCGGGTACACGCAAAACTAACTTTTACATTATTCTATTTGGCAATATCATTAGGGCTTTTAGTTACCATAAAATTTTTACAAAAAGTGAACAGGAGGATGAGGCACCTTCATACGACTATGCTTGGCAAATAGGATGCTCTACCATTCTGTGATTCTGAGTGTATCTTGTTGCGGCTCCTAAAAGTCTACAAACTAGTTTTGTTTCCCCCTCACCTCTTTTCTTTAAAACACCCGACAAGGTCTGGTTTGCCTACCTATTACCTAGCATTAAGATTCTTTCTAGAAATACAATGCCCACTTGACAAACCTACCAACAGGTATTGATTTTTTTGATGGATTTGTACTTTTATGTATGCCACAACAAAAATAATAAAATACCAAATGGTAGAAATTTTGTACAACAAACTCCTTCGTTATCTGCAATTGCTTTTTTTATACCCACAAATCTTAAAATTTTTGCCAAAAATCTTCTCAAAAGTGAAAGTTATTCCAAATACAAAATTCTGAGAAAAAATTGAGGAATTTATATGATATGGAATTATGGACATATATTTGCAACTATACTATTGTCAATGGAGATAATAAATCATAGAACAATATTATGCAATTTTTAGGGTATGAGAAGAAACAACTATAAAATTAGTGTAATATTGAGAATATTGAAAATTAAATAGAACTTTACATACCTAGGAACAAAACCCTACAGAACTGAAACTAAAACCTCTCCTCATGAAATGTAGATTGCACGCACTACGGTGTTAACAATGCCAACTATAAGGCATTATAAATCTTAATGCCAACTTTAATACACCGTCGGAAACCATCCTCAACCGTACTCAAGCCACGTGAACGAGAGAATATAGTTGTCCACCATTTTATTTATTTAGTGGTATTTACCAATCTAAAAATTATTTTTACCCCAGCAAAAATGCTTTTGTCCAATCAAAAATTGAGGATTTTGTATTTTTTTAAAATATAAATTCTACTTCAAAACATTAAATTCAAATACTAAGAAATAAATGTAAATTAATAGGAGATAATTGACATGAAAACATAAGTCTCTGCCTATAAATAGGTAGGAACTAAAAATTGATACATTTTATAAAGAACTTAGCCGCTGGCAATACAATTTGGTGGAAGGTCCACATAAATGTGTGAATCCATTTTGTCCCTTTCATTAAAATATTGTAATTATGACACTTCACTGGAAGCGATCGATTTACAATGTAAATTATTCAACTTTATTTATTTCTTCACGCGACATAGACAAATTTCAAGTCGTTATAAGCGTGTGATTTGAATACATTTAACCCACTCTTTGAAGACTCTAGTAAGCATTCATCTAGCATTATTCACGTGGTTTTTAACAAATGAAAACAGTTATAGTTCTCATTTTAAATTATTGATTAAAACCTCTCTTTATTACTACTTATCCTTAGGAAGTATTATTCCAATCACTTTAGTTTGATTGGTTATTTAAAATATTATTTCAATCAATTCGCATTGAATATTTGTTTATTATTTAAAAATAATAATTCTTTTTAAATTATATATTTATTACTATTAAACAAATATTTATATTTATTACTATTAAACAATTGTTTAGACAATTTTCAAGATTTAAAACATGAAAACGAGATGAACAAAATTATATTAAGTTAGATCATAGAAATGACATTGAATCAAATCTTTTAGAATATTAATTTTTAAAAAAAAAAATCTTAAATTTAAAAATATTATCATTATACATATTTTAATCAATCGTATTATAATTTTTTTTTTTTATCGGTAAAAGGCCAAAGCCAAAAAATTTATTAATCTTTAAAACAAAAATACACAAAGATACCCTGCTTTGTGCAGGCGCTGGTAGGAAAGAGCAGGGTTGAGAAAATCTCCAGCCTTGTTTGGGACCGTAGTCTGGAATCTGATACATAAAAGTTTTGGTGGGCATACCCACCATTATCTAAAAACTTAAAAAATACAATCTTAGTATAAGATCTAGAAGCATATTATTTGTAGAAAAAGTATAGTCCTTGACGGCCTTCCTAGGTTATTATTTCTCTTGATTTATATTAGCTTCTCTCCTGACGATACTTCTAATGAAGGAACTTGAAGCTATCAAAGGGATGCCTTCCTTATTATTACGTCTGAGGGATGCTTCCACAAGGTGGCTCTTGAACCTGACAAAACAAAGTTCTACCTACTATCCTTGTTAGCATGTCCAAATGAAATTTGATAAACCGAGCTTTGGAAAACTTATTAAAAGGAGAATAAGTATGCTAGTAGAAAGAGGATACTTATACCTCTACCTGCCGTACCTATTTTAGCATAGAGAGTTGAGGTTGTAGTCCTTATTCCTGAAAAAGTTCTATATAGTGTTATCGACATAAAAATAACATTTTTTAAAACAATAAAATTAATAATCTAGTGAATCTAGGATATGCTACTAATTTTGGCTTTGATTGTTGTATTCATACATTTAGAAGTCAAAAAGTGCATACTATATGAGAGATTTGAGTTTGGGATGTCATCCATACTTCATACCTTAGAGTGTGCATACACATGCTAATCTATGCTTCACTGATCCAAATAAAATGATAGAAACAAGCTATAGAGTCCGTGGTAGCCGAAGGTGTAGTAATGATATGGTAAGCCTCACTATTGTTCATATAAAATTTTAGAGAATATTACAATATTTAATTTAAAAATTTTGATCCCGAGCATTAGTCATGATCATATCCGACCTTATATTTCCCACATTATCATGAGCTAAGATATAACCATTAGTACCATGCATATGCTATTTCATTTGTTGGAGGAATAGTCAATCACTAGCTAAGGTACACTTAGATTTCATGATATCAGATAGGACCCATTAGGCAGATTTCTAAATTCGTCTTACTATACTTATCAAGAAATTAATAGTAAATCAAACATCCATTTATGGCAGGAAGAGAATCTATTTAAAATAAATCTATAGCTAGTATGGTCAAGAATTTAAGAAATGGGATAATATCATCAATTTCATGCACTCTAAACTTCTAGTATGGTTCCTATGTTCTGCCATATCCTCAATATGAGAACAACATAACCATATACTCAGATCTTGAACTATGTATAATAATGTACTTAACATATTGCTGAGGTGAATGAGAAAGATACTACTGATTTGAAAGGTATTTTTAATTCCCAATAAATTCTCCAATGTATTGGCTATTAGGGAAATCAAAGGAGGAGTTATAATTAGAACTCTTTAAATAGACTAAATCCGATATAATTTTAGTTACTATCATAATCCAAATCTTGTTGAAATTAAGAAAAATGCTTTCTTTATTTGCTGCATAGCCCTAGACTCTTGTAATTTTGGGGTCTAAGAACAAAATAATTAGTAAATTTAAATGACATCAGTAAAGGATTATTATGTAATTTTCTTTTCCCTGTCCTATTGATCATGGTTGGCCGCATCAAAGGGTCTACATAAATGGTCCTTACCTTCTTCCAGCCAAATGTTAAGTAGATTTCCCATCTTAAAGTTTGAGAGGCACTCCATATCTGTGAAGCCTACTTCATCTTGGTTCCAATATTCATAAAACTAGCCCTCCATCTCAGGAACTCAAATGTGAAGGTAGTTTAAAAGGAAAGTAATGTTTCTTTTCACAATGTCTTCTCTATCATTGAAGGCCTCCACATTCTGAGTAACAATGATAGGTAGGGGTGAAAGAAAAGGTTTTGAAATAAGAGGCCCTATCCCAATGAGAGTAGGGTCCTATTTAATGTTTTGTAGAGTTGTTTCTAAATTGCCAATGAATCTTCTTTTGAAGATCTTGCTGCGTAATATATGTATATCCTGATTATGAAAACCCCAATATGCAAGAATGGCTACAAACATCGAAGTAATACCGGTGATGACCCTCTATTTATCTTTATTGTAGATGAATTCTGGGCCTAGAATCCTGAGTGATGCTCTAATAATGAGGGTATGCTTATTTCTTAGTACCTTTTTAACATGCTTTGTCATCAGTATTCCTGCAAATGTTAGTTGGTCCCTACTACAAGTGAGCTCGATTGGGGTTTCCATATTAACCTACAATACTGGTATATTGCCAAGTTATAATGGGTAGTGATGTAAAAGCCAGAGCTAAATATAAGATTAGTAATTTCTAAGGCCTACCTGTTGAGTGCCTCTGGCTCTTCAGTTTTCCCCTTCCTCTTAAGGGCACAACTTAAACTACTAAAGGGAAGGTGAAAAGAGAGGCTTATTACTATATTACTTTTATATTTTAAAAACTCAATCATTTCAAGTGTTGCTAAGTAATAAATCAGAGAGAAAGAGAGCTAAATTAACAATAAAACTTTCATTGTTTGAAGAAATGACTGTTAGAATTTTCACATAATATTATACTGCACTTGCTTAGTAAAAGAAATTAATAAGAAACACATGATAATAAGATAATATCTATATTAGATAGGGTCCTTTATAAGATTTATCATAAAAATTGTATGTAATTTTTAGATATACTGTGTAAAGTACTAAATCCTAATATATGCCTACTGCTATGTATATGTTAAAGATTTACAGGACGATCATGAAGGTCTAACTCATATAACTAGACTTATAACACCTTAAACATGTCAGAGTTTAAAATACTATTCTATAAGATATCAAAAGGTGGTAATAGCATATGTACATTAGATGTCACCATCTTTGTAAACCCTCGCACACTTCCAAATGGTCTTCCCCTTAACCATGACAATAATGGATTCTTCTTCTGGTTCATACTTCTTGTATCGGGTACATCGTTGTATCACAGGGGTCACGATGTGAATCTTAGCCACCTCTACTTTATCAAGTTCATCCGAGATGGAGAATCCCTTGCTCCTCCAATGTTTAAGATTCTCTACAATGTCCATTTCTTCTTGGAGGACTTTGTTATATAGGTAATCCAAATTCCTACTCATTTCGGGCCAATGAGCATCAAAGCATTCCTCATTCTTGAAAGTTAACATGGGAATACATAGGTTTTGCGAGATTTCATCTAGTTTGTTGATCTCAGTGGTCATAGTTAACTCTGGGTATGGAATGGTAAGATGATTGTCTACGCAATGGACCATTTTTTTAATCCACCAAGGAGCTCTAGATTGAAAACTTCATTGGCTACTTGTAGTATATCATCTTTCTTCCTTCCTGCGAAAACAAAGATGGTGATGAACATGCCAATAATTGCCCCATTGGTTCTGAAGGAGAAAGTGTTGTTGAAGAAATGGTCTCCTATGGCTTTTATTATTGCCCACCTAGATAAATCTGATAAAGGATTAAGTATTTGATTCCATCGTTCTGGCATAATGGGGCCTCTGAAGGCCATAGCCCTGCTCTCCTTGTCTGCAAAAGTGATTAGTTTTGTTTCCATCTTATGGTGCTTGGTATGTCTGATCAGGATAACATTCTTCCTCCTATCCTACACTATTATAAGAAATAGGAGAAAGTTCTAGGTGTGGGTCTGAGAGAGTGTGTCGATTATGTTTTAGTAATCTACCAGTAGGATTGTTTGATGAATCCTGATCCTTTTAACCTATCATGTGGGGATAATATGTGAGGGAGGGAAGAGTCATGATAGTCTCTATAATCATTCCTTGTCACATGGTTCTTTCATCAATAGACAATAATGATAAAAAAAGGTTAAGACTGTATGCGACGGCTAAGAGGTTTTCAACTTAGGTTTGATATTAAATAAGACTTACATGGCTAAGATGAGATTGTCTAGACTAGAAAGAAGTAGCCAAGGCTATAATATGTTCCTTTTGAATTAGTCCAGAAGTTTCTTGAAGCTGGAAGATTTTAATGACTTTGGTTAGAGCACAACGAGGAGAAGAAACTTAAGAAACTACTATTAACAGAGTGGTTTGGTTAGCCTATTATGAGCATTATGTTTCGGTTAAAATATAAATATAGATTATTACTAAGTGAAGGGCCAATTCTCAAATGTATCAGGACTAAACCTAGCAGATGATCCTAACTAAAAGAGTATATATATCTTGAAACAAGCCTCTCTAGATGTCTCTAAATATGTGTCATATTATCTACTTATTGATTATTATCAGATCTGGTTTCTTCATTAGAAGATCCTATCTCTACATTTGTGGGTGAGCTTCGCTTAAAATCATTGCTAGGGAGGCTAAGTATAGCCTACTATATTTATACTCCCTATCATTGCGACATTCGAACCTAGCCTTAGGACACCTAGTCATTCCTTCCTACACAGATACAAAGTTGTAGAGAGGAGTCTCAATTATTAAGTGACACTCAATTGTCATTAAATCCCCGTGATACTTGATGATATACAGATGTCTTGGGAACTCTTGAGATGATTTGATATTTAATGTTTCACACGTATTCCTAAGATCTGCAAATCTATGTGATACTGGGGATGACATGAGATCCAACTTATACTAAAGGGAAACCCAAACTAGGTTAAGCCTATCAATACTCGGATATTGTCAAGTTAATAGAGTTAACCTATTGGGAACTATAAATGGAGATACACTAGGAGGTCTTCAGAGAAAAGAATAGGCTACATTATGGATAAAGAATCATGCTAGTATGCATAAGAAGTACTCATATAAACCGAGGCTAGTGCTGGCTGAACACTTCTATCAGAGGGGAAGACTTATATGAAAATTCTTTGATAATATTGAAAAACAAAGAATTTTGAACTACAAGACCTAAGATAAAGAGGAGGACCTAAGATTAAAAAAAACTCTGTACCTATGGATAACAACCTTAATGGCTAAGATAACAAGATATAGTCTGTCATTTGATGCACAACCTATCAGAAACCTATCCTAAGACAACACTCAATAAGAAATTAGGTTGAAAGGAATAGACCCAACTGATAACATGATTGTGTAAATGTTTAAAAGCTAATTATGCTCTTAATGAGTTTTAATAAAGAGCTATATAATAAGAGCCTCCAGTCTTTGACAGAGTACTAGGATTGCTGATGCATCAGTCATAACATCTAATGTTTGTAATTATTATCAGAAGAACTTATGATCTCACAGATTCATCTTTACTAGTAGAGATTCAACACAGATCAATCGTACTATAATTTTAGTATTAATTAATTTTAATTATAATTGTTTGAAATTTTTAATTAAATATTATTAGTTATTAATAAATATTATAATTATGATTACTAATATTATCATCATAACTTTTTACTATTTCATTGTATCCAATTATTAATTAATTTCTATCAATGATAATACTTTATTTTTTTCATTTTCAAAATAACCATTATTTTAAAAAGTTAAAATTTATATTTCTTTATTTTTCAAATTAAAAAAAAAACTTATTTATTTGCAATATTATTGATTTAAATGAATTTGTGTTATAGGAACGTTTTTTCAGCTTTTTAAAGGAGATGATATTATTTTTGTTTTCTTCCCTTTTTATGCCTATTTTCAAGAAACAAATGATAACAATATATATAATTTTTTTTAATTTTAAATCATATATATAAATTATGCATTAACAAATATTAAGTAAAAATATCACAAGTTTATTTTTATTTATAATTATTATTTTATTTTTGTAAGAAGAAGAAATAAAAATATAAAAGAAGAAGAAATAAAAATATATTGAATATCATACACATTAAATAATTTATATGAAAATTTACAACACATCAACTAGTTAATTTAATATTTTTATAATAATATTACATTACATCCGAGATCATTAAATTAAAATATTTTTTATAATTTTTAAATAGCATATTTAACAGTAATAGACAAATTTTCCATAAATAATTACTTTTGATTTTGTGTGTATATGAACATTTGAATTGATCCAATGACTGGTGAGTAATGAACTTATGAGCATTTCCGGGTAGAAAGTTCAGGCAAACAAATACATACTTCATTTGATTTGGTTGTGATTGAAATATTTTTATTAGGTATTCATTGAAATAAAAGGATAAACCAAAATCTGTGAAGATTGTAGAGCTTGACAAAATGACAGAGAGATAAATCTTGTGGGTGAAATAAATATATAAGAAAAAGTCCCCATCAAAATTCTTAAATTGATGTTGCGCATTATACCTCGCATATTTAGCACACTGTGAGATGAGCCAAGAAAGTTCTTACCTAATCATAGATAAGATTTGCAACGCCTGTTCAACCTGTTAAAATTGATGAGTTTGAATAGATTTTTAAATAGATAATATATGTAGATAGATGTGGTTTTTTTGCATGTATGGGATATGATTTCTTATCATAAATGTTATAGAGAGTGATTAAATCTGGTCTATACTTTAAAGATATGATGGGGTCAGCTATTTGGTAGATTTTTATTAATTATTTATGTACATTAATATCTTTGTAAAGTTTTATAAATTTGTCTTTGTTTTGAACATTCTTGATTATCTTTGGTATCATTGTTCAGGATAAAATAAGTTGTTATAGTTCTATCAATAAAGGAGTCGAAGTCATTCAAATATCAAGTGTTCCAAGGAAAACTGTTCATTATCTAGTGTGGACCATTAGTTTTAGTGGGTAATAAGTGTGGGAAACTGCAATTGAAACAATTGTTGTATTGTCATTGATGTCAAAACCTTAACTGGTAAGACTGTTGCTACTTAGGAAAGTACTATATCTATTGAATTGTTGTGAAAGATTGGGGCAAGGTTGGTAACAATAGCACCTAAGGAAAGGTTGAGTTATCTTGATACTACAAAGTGTACTTGACTATGTTGCACAATGATGAGATAATGTATTGTTTATCTTAGTAAGATTGAAGACTAAATTGGTAGGCTTAACCGAGCAAAAATGAGTTAAATCATGTTTAAGCTGAGTTATGTTAGTGTTGACCGAGTTAGTGAATGCTGAGAAAAATCTAATGTCGACCGAGTGTAGTAAATTACCGAAGAAGACAGTGTATGCCGAGGAAATAGTTTTAGTAACAACCGAGCATTCTACATGAAGACTGAGTGAATGATCATAGTATTGACCGAGCATCAACAATTTAATATTTGAAGAGAATTCAATTTTGGAGTTGACATTGTTGAATTCTTGGATTATGTAAAATGTGTTGACTTTATTTATTGATTGTATGAACGCATTTAATGCATTGTAAAATGTTTTATTGTAAATCTTTATGAGATTTGAGATGTTTCTAGAAAAGGAGGCGAAGAACAAAATGTGGGTAGATTCAATGAATTTGACCTAACCCTAAGATCTACGAATGAGATTAAGCGGAAAATAATGAGTTAACCTAATTGAAGAAAGTATTAAGGGAACCTGTATATTGGATTTGTAAGGTTGATGCATGAGGTAAAATCAGAATACTGGAAGATAAGTTTTATTGACTGTATAAGCAAAAAGGCTGAAGGTGAAGTGTGGTGATCGCTTGAAGAAAAGTTCTGAGCAAATCAAAGATGGAGATGGAAAAGTTTCAAAGTTAGTAAACCAGTCTTTGTGTACAGAATTGGATCTGATATTTGCAAAGTGAGTTATATATTTTTCAGATCATTACTATTGCTACTTTCTAACCATTGTAATAGTCAAAATCCTTTTAACCGAGGTTGATCTAATAGTCATAAGTTAAATCCTTTGAACAAGGTTGCATTCTAATGGAATGTATGTAAGTCCTTTGACCAAGCTCACTTTTAACAGGGTGATTGAAATCCTTTACCCGGGTCACACCTGACAGTGTGTATTGTAACCTTTGATAGGGTTGGCTTTTAGCCAAGCTCACTTCAGAAGAGTGAAAATAATAGTAGCATGTTACAAAGTGGTTTTTCCCATATTGGGTTTCCACTATAAATCCTAGTTTTTATACTTGTGTCATTGTTTTGATGTGAACATTTCTGTGTTTTACAAGTTAGATACAACTAGGTAGTGGACTGCATTGTTATATGTTTCTATTATTGAATCAGTGATGACTGAGTTTGTTTTGGTTGCTTGATTTGATTTAAAGTAAAGTTTTAAGTTTGTCTTATACATCAGGACCTGAGAACAACTGATTCACCCCCCCTCTTTGTTCTAAATCATATTAACAATAAGGTCAGAGTTGATGTCTATGATGAATGGTTTCTTGTGTTATAATCAAGACAAGATGAAACAATCTTAGTAGCAGAAGGCATCCTTCGCAATGCTATGGAGAACATTTATAATTTATGTTCTAATGCCATTTGCATTGAAAAATGTTTGAAGCATATTCTAAATGGCTATAAAGGTTTCCTTTCCTAGCCTTATAAATGAAATTATGGTTATCTACCAAGATGTTACATAATCAAAGGATTTGAACGAGCATTTTCAAAATTTAGATTTGATCTTCTAGAGGTGTCTAGATATAAGATATCTTTAAAGTCTATATATGGCATTGAAGAAGCCAAGATTCTTGGCATATTGTATCTAAGGAAGAGATGATGATGGATCTAGAATGCATAAAAAAAAATTAAACCTCATCCCTTGGCCAAAAACAATCAAAGACAATCTGATCATTCTTTGGGTAAATGGATTTTGTCAAGTGATTTGTTCCTAACTTTACTGAGAAGATAAAGGTAATTTCTAAGGTTTTTAAAAAGGGGCAATCATCAAGTTGGGACAAGGAATAAAGTGGTTTGGTTTTAGAAATAAAAGATGCACTAAAGAAGGAACTAGTGTTGGCAAAGTTGCATCATGTAAAGCATTTCCAATTGTTTTTCTTGAATCATTTTACACTATTATTGTTGTTAATGAAGGTTACAAACAACCAGTTTCTTCAACAAATTTTAATAAGACATTGAATTGAATCATTATGTATTCCATAATGGAGAAACATGTAGATTCCTTTATTATGGTGGTAAGGAATTTCAAACCATATCTAGCAAGAGCCAAGATTACTACATTCATGTTACACACAACAATTCAATGTTTTTGTGTAATACCGAGAACCCAAGAAAGGATAAAAATGGATCAATAAGATCCAAGAACATGATGTGAAGGTGATTACTACCAAGGTTGTAAAAGGTCAAGGCTTAGAAAAATTAATAGATAACATAAATTTGGATATTGCTAAGTTCACCAAGTCAGCACTAACCTAGATTTTAACTTATATCAATTGAAGGATTGTCCTTGGTATAAGTACATGGTTTTTTATTTGGAAAGTGTAAAATTGTTTTCCTAAGTTGAATAATAAGAAAAGATGAACATTGAAGCTTGAATCTTAGAGGTATGTTATTCTCAAACATCAGTTAACATGGAGAAACATCAACATTGGTGTACTCCTAAGATGATTAAATGAAGTGTATTATCTAATGACTATTAGAGTTGATGAGTAAACAATCCATAGCTCCCAAGAATACTTGCATGCAAACACCTGTCATAGAAAGAGAGAGAACCAAGAAGCTAAATATACTTTAATGCATGGATCCATGAAAGAGGAGACATTCTTGATGTGCAAAAACAAAAGTTGCAATTCAATAAAATGAATGTTTCTCAATTAGATTACAAGAGAGATCAATCCTTATAAAAGGAGATTAGAAACCCTAAAATATAAAACCTAGGTTGCACAATAATAATTAATAAAGTAATTAATTATTATATGCCTAAAGTTTAGCTTAAGTAGAAAGAGATAATAAGTGACTTAGTATTTAAATCAATATGATTTAATTAATAAGAAAATAACGTATTACTCTAACACCCCCCCTTAAAATAAATTTTGGGAGAAGCTAAAAACCTAGAAAAAATAAACTGAAAACAAATGGGTCCTGACAACAAAATGCCTAATCAGGTGCCCAAGTACAAAAGAGTCTCAAAAAAATAGAGAAATATAGAAAACCACATGGGAAAAACTCTACTCCAAAAAGAGGCAAAGACTAGTCTAAAGGACTAAAGAAGCCTCCAAAACTAGGAATGTTCCAGAAAATAGGAACAAGGCTAAACATGTAGAACATCATTGAAGCAAGAAGCAGCAAACTTTGTCAAGAAGTAACTGATGATCACTGAAGCAAGAAGCTACAAACTTTGTCAAGAAGTAACTGATGATTTGAAGATCCTACACTAAAATATGACCAGGTAGAGAATACTGTAATCTACATGAGTTCCCTCAAATGACACTACTCGAATCAAGCAGAAAACAAAAGCAAACAACTGAGGTTGAAGATACAGAATACTGTAATCTACATGAGTGCCCTCAAATGACACTACTCAAATCAGGAGGCAAACAAAGGAAAACACTTGAACTCAAAAATACAGATGGCATAAAAATAACAAAAGTCTGAAGAGCTGATCAATCAAAGCTAGAAGAGTACATCCAAAAATAGGAAAGAAAGAGTGTCCATATAGTAAATGATCCATCTCATTAGAATGCATAGGTTCCCAGCCACGGTATCCGCCTAATACATAGAATCAAATATTGAATACATAGCTCACACTATCGAACCAAGGAATCCATAGAACCAATAGTAGAAACCCCCCCATAATGTTGACAAGGGAGTAATGACAGATACACTGAAAAGATCATCCAATATGAATTGCATGATAAAAAATAATCTAAAAAATTGAAGGTGAAGAGAGAGTACAAACACATATAGAAATACATGAGGATAATATTGTTGGAGGAACTCTCACATGAAAAAGTAGATGGCAAACAAAGGTAAACATCAAACCCCCTTGACACTTTATAATGGAGTACAAGTACATAGAGCACAAACATGTGCAAGATCCCATACATGCAATAGAATGACACTTTATCTCAGTGCGTGTGCACAAAAAAATACTACAAAAGTGAAGTATACACTGCTCAAAGAAGAGCGAAGGCTGTTGAAACAAAAAAATAGCTTAAGATGAGCCATCCCTCAAAGGGAAGAGATCTCAGGACATGAAACATCCAAGATATCTACCTGATTGTAAAAATGCAAGAAACTAAATAAAATATACTTGGAGCAGAATCTGGAAAAATGACTTATAGCAATGGAAAGGTCTTAGAATAAGCTTTCCAATGATATATTGTTTTCCCAAAATGGAGTTTGGATGAGCAAGATGGAGCTGGCAAAGTGAAAAACTAAACATATGGCTTTGATAGTAAAAAATACCATAAAAACAAAATTAGAAATTCAAATCTCCAGATTTGGATAAAGTTTGGAACCAGCTTTCTGATGATATCTCATTTACATAATTTTGACACCGTATGCTCAAGTTATGAGCAAAAAATACAAGTATACTGAAAGGCCCAAAAATGGTGTCCAGGGGTGTTGACATGTGCTGATGTTAGCACTTCATGACTTTGAAATTAACGGTCATATGGATGTCGCTACAAAAAAGGCCCCGTGGCTAAAAAATTGGGTCCTAAGTCGTCATATGATGAGGGGCTAAGGCTGCATCTGCTACGAGATTAAATTTGATGGCCAAATGGCCATTGCCGCATTAAAAAAAATTCAAAATCATCATACTTGCATCGGGATGCATGCCAGGGTCATACGACCCTGGTATGCAAACAAATTTGCCTTAAAATGCAATGACGTCTGAATCAGATTTGTCTTATATGGATCTAGGGGTTTTTTTCCCACTCCAAGCTCAATAATGAGATTTGTTTGAGCCAAAAATGCTTCAAAATACTAGTGACTACCTTGGGATCCATGCTGGGGTTGGTTGCAAAATTTTTTGCAACAAATTCCAATTTTATCTAAATTGGATAAATTTTATATGGATCTAGGGGTTCCTAGATGCTTTGAATGCAACCGTGAGGTCTGTTTGAGGCCAAGATAACCAGAAAGAGAGGTCCCCCAGATCCAACAGAAAACCCTCTGAAATTGTAGATCTGATGAACACAACTAAATCTCTCAGGAGGAGGATAGGGGAAACCAGATGTGAAGCTCTAATACCATATTAGAGTTGATAAGTAAACAACCCATAGCTTCCAAGAACACATGCATGCAAACATTTGTCATAGAAAGAGAGAGAAGAAAGAAGCTAAAGAGACCTAAACGCATGGATCCATGAAAGAGGAGACATTCTTGATGTGCAAAAATAAAAGTTGCAATTCAATAAAATGAATGTTTCTCAATTAGATTACAAGAGAGACCAATCCTTATAAAAGGAGATAAAAAACCTTAAAAGGTAAAACCTAGGTTGCACAATAATAATTAATAAAATAATTAATTATTATATGCCTAAAGTTTAGCTTAAGCAGAAAGAGAGAATAAGTGACTTAGTAATTAAATCAATATGATTTAATTTATAAGAAAACAACTTATTACTCTAACAATGACCACTGGAAAATGTCACCGAGGATTGTGTGGTAGAAATTCCATGGCCAAAATAACTTCTCATAAAATTATAAGAGTGGAATATTGGTGGCTCGCATTATTTCGAATCTATGTGGCCAAATTTGTGAAAAGACGTGATGCTTACCAAATACTTTTTGGAAATTTGAATAGTTTAGAGTCCTCCCTCTTCCTACTATTTTAGTTAAGCCTCATTTTAGTAGTAGGACGTTGATTTTATAAGTGATATGACTAAAAAATATAAAAGGTTTAAGTGGATATATTGGTGGTTATTGATTACTTTACAAAATGGACAAAGGTAATCACTAAAAAAATATTTTTGATTAAGGTAAAAACAGGTTTTGAAGGGGGCCCAAAACCCTTAACAAAGAGGAAATTTAAGATAGAACATTAAGAGCTCTCAAGATGAAATAGTCCAGCCAAAACAAAAGGTAAAAAACCCCATACACCAAACAAAGAACACTGCCAAGATAAGACATTAAGGAACAACAATCCAAAGGAGAAAAACCCTAACTACTATACAAACTATCCATTAGACCCCTTCTTATGGGACCAAAGGGTCATGTCAAAAGAAGAGGATGGTCTCTTTGAATGTTTACCTTTAACTGAGATCCAACCATCTTCAACTCTAGCAGCCTCATCCTACCAGCACAGTGAATCCAAGACAGAAGATCCAGCACCCAAGATCCCTAAAAAATGTTATATCAAAAGAAGCGAATGATTTTCTATTGAATAAAATTACTACCAAGTTAAGTGTGTTATCGAAAATAGTTTATGATAATTGATGTATTTTATATCCTAGTATGTTTTTGGTCCGTGTGCTCATAATATGGGATCTCGTTGGCAATATTAATCCCCACATGGAAATAGAAAAAAAGAACTTGACAACAAGTGTATCATGAACATCCTTAGAAAACCTTTGGATGCTAATAAGAAAAGATGGGATAAGTTAAAACTTTCCATTTGGGAAGATAGAGTAACTTATATGGGGGATACTGGTAGAATTTCATTTGAGTCAATGTATGTTGTTGAGATCAAGTTACCAATTAGCCTAGAATTTTAAAGTACAAAATACTATAGTAGATTGATGGCGAGGAAGTGTCATTTCCAAAAGGTTATATGAATTAACCAAGTTGGTAGAGACAAGGAGGATTTTCCACGAGATAAATTTTTTGAGGCAATAGAAAATGAAGTACCTTTTTCATAAGAAGATTGTCAAGAGAGAGTTCCAACTTGGAGACCATGTTCTCTCATAGGATTCTAGCTTAGAAGATTAGGGAAAATGTACAAGAAAATTGATGCCCTATGGGCTGAACCTATCAAGTTATTGAATGATGAGATCAAAGAAGATTCTAACTCAAAAGAACTGACATGGATCTTGATTGTCTACTTCATGGTTACCATGTTTCAAATATTAATTCTCTTTAAGGGTAAGGTTCTTAGAGTTGTTATAATACAAATTGTATTTGTGTGTGTAGAGGATAGGGTTCACTACTCTCAAGACAATGAGGTCTCAAGGAGAAAATAATTCTCAACTACATCAATTGACATGTCTCAAGTGAACTAGAAATATAAAGCTAAAATCAAAACTTGAAACTAAACTAAAGTATAAAGTGAAAGAAAAATGATTAATAATTAGAATATGTGATAAGCTAAAAATATTTGGATTGCAAAAATAGAAAGTACAGAGTATAGAGATTAAGATATTAGATGGACAAATCCTCAATCTCGGATGCCAACAAGTTGTAGGGACATTTACATGTTTTGTTGTTTGTATGGACAAAGCCCAAAAAAATGTCAAAAACTTGACATAATTCTTTCCTTCAACATTGAACCTATTGATAATTTACACACATAGAGACGGGGAACATGTTGGGGCTATGTAGGGGTTTGCCTTAGTCAAACCCCCATTTTGGTGTTTCCACCTCCATAGAAAGATAGATATGACCAGTTAAAAAGATGTAAGTAAACAATGTATGATAGAAACACTCTCTATTGTGTATGAAAACCCCTATCACAATAAATAAATAAAGTAGAAGATATCAATAATATTAGACCAAATCAATGAAATGAAGCAAGAGATCATTACAAGTAATTGTGGTTCCTCTCTCGGGATAGAAGACATAATAGACAACTTAACAGGAGTCTTGGTTGTTGTTGTGAAAGTCAAAGAGATGAGACGAGTTTAGTAAAGCTTTATTATGAAAGAACAATGATAAAGAAAACCTAAGAAAGATTGATTTGAGAGTTGTCAAAATGTGATAGAATAGTCAAATAAGGAAGCTATTTTAGTATTGTTGCTTGTAATGGGTGGGAGTAGCCATTTCAAGCGTGTTTGACACTAGGTTATGTATTATAAAAGATCTTCGCATAATATGCTCATTTGAATTTTAGAATTTATGGACATATCTCAATTTGTACATTTTGAAAATTTTCAAACTTTTATAATGAACAATAGTAAAGCTTAACTCATTACGCCATAGGTGTTTCCATTTTGGAAAGCCCCGACCTGTTTATTTCATCTAATGGTTGCAAGTGGCTAAAGAGGCAATGAATGCCATTGAAACAGTCCTGACCATCTATTTGAGAAGGAATAGATGAATTTTGAAATACGACCATTGAAAACATCAGAACCGTAGGAGACATAGAGTAGCTGCACGACTTTTCTCATATGAGACCTACATATCATCGCGCTGGCCATTGAGGGAATATACTATGGGTCTGGGTAAATTTTACACTGTAGAAGTTGTTGCTCCTGCAAATGACTCTATCGCTTTTAAGTTTTGAGGGGCTAAGCCCCTGTAAAATGTGGTCACATGGGGAAAAAGGTAGAGATTTATGCAGAATTAGAAGCCTAAAAATGTTTTCCCCCGTGTTTGTTGTTGCACATAGACTCGTAAATGCATTTTACCAACAACTATCAGTTTGTAAACTTAAATTTAAAATTGGTTAAATGCTCAACGTACCTTTTCTCAGAATAAACCATTTTTCACATTTCTGTAACATCAATTCACGTTATTATACACTTACTTATATTGGATTTTTCCTATAAAGTAATTTATGTTATTATAATATTTGATTATTAGCATATAGGCTATTGTGGCTTGGAATTCCATGATGTCTCATATGGAAAATAAAAATCGGTTTTAAGAAAGTGTGTGTGAGTGATTTACACCTTCATGAAATTACAAGATTAACTAAGAACAACAAGAATTAGAGCAAAATAATCTAACAAATGCACAATTAATCTATCAACATCTCATGGATCTCTAAAATAAAGTGGTAAATGAGGCTCTCAGCTATGATCCTCACTAGTGACACTCTAAAGATGAGAATTAAGCTATATGATATGCAAATTTAGATCTATTCTATCAAATTCTAGCTCTATTTGATAAGAAATCTACAAAATGATCAACAATTGAAGCTAATTATCAATGAAAATTGCTAAGTGAGTGATGTGGATGCAAATTGCAAGAGCTTTGATGCAATTCAAAGATATGGAGTGGATGATTAATGCTTCTAAATGCCTTCAATATATAAGATTTTCCCAAGGGTAGGGGGTAGAGTGAGATAACCATGGTTATGCTTGGGTAAGGTCAATTGGCTTTGCTTTGTCCATAAATGGGGGGACAAACATTTAGATGGTTTCAAAAGGCTGGACCATTTCAACAAAAGTGAGTGATTTGTGTCCATTTTGTCTCCTTTTTCCTTTGTTGAGAGAATTTATGATTTATTAATTAATTAAAGTAATTAAATTTAGCCATGAAGGGTAAGAGGTTCATTTTGATTTTTGCTTTCAACAACTATGTCATTAATTGAATTTAATCAATTTCTTAGTGTTTTTCCCCTTTTCAAGCTTTATTTAATCATTTAATCATTTAATTGAATTTTCCTTTGATTTGAATTGCCTTTTGTTCCATTTATTGATTTTTCATGCTATTTTGATGATTTGATTGCACCTTTTGATTGATTTAATCCTTTTGCCAATTTTCCGTGTCTACAGAAAGTTAGTGATAGACAGTAAAAGAAATCACAAGCGTGGTTGAATCTCTTGTACGAATATGCAGTTAATGTTCTATCAGACTTTGAATGCCCAAAACACCGCAAATAAATTTGGAGCTGGCTACCTAGCCGACAAATTCCCTTACCATTCTTATGTTACCATGCTATGCTATGCCATACCCCCATCATCTTTGTACTACCTTCTAATGTAATACGGCCTTCAAATTAAATTGTGCTCCCAATAATATATTTAAAAAACATGGAGAGCATTTACTATTTTGTTGTGAAGAAAATAGGGAGAGCATTTACTATTTCGTTATTGAGAGATTTTAAATATATATTCATCTTTGTACTGCCTTCAGATTAAATTGTGCTCTCAATAATATATTTAAACTCTTGTGTGAATGTTTTTTTATTTTATTTTTTTCTAACTTCATTTTTAAATATATCAAGTTTCATACAAAAAATATTATAATATCTTAAAAAATTTATTAAATAGATAAAAATACTCTTTGTTGAAAGTGAATATATTTAAACAAATTCTTAATTTTATTTAAATAAGTAAAAATATTATTTCATTAGTCATCTAATTTCTAGTCTATTATATTAGTTTTTTGCATTTCTTCAACATAGTTTAAAGTTTTCCCCTGTGTTTGTTGTTGCACATAGACCCATAAATGCATTTTACCAACAACTATTAGTTTGTAAACTTAAATTTAAAATTGGTTAAATGCTCAACGTACCTTTTCTCAGAATAAACCATTTTTCACATTTCTGTAACATCAATTCACATTATTATACACTTACTTATATTGGATTTTGCCTATAAAGTAATTTATGTTATTATAATATTTGATTATTAGCAGATAGGCTATTGTGGCTTGGAATTCCATGATGTCTGATACAGAAAATAAAAATCTCCTGGAAAGTTATGCTTGGGCTTTTGGACTGTGTATTAACTATAAAAAAAGTGAGTTCTTCTTCTTCAATACCCCCATGGAGATACAAAACATAGTGCTTCAAATTCTGGGTTGTTTGTCAACTTTGCTCCCTTCTACCTACCTTGGCCTCCCCCTCACGATTAAGCAGGTATCCCAAAACTTCTGGAACTCTATCCTGGAAATAAACCAAAGGAAACTCGCTAGATGGAAAGGGAAGATACTAAGAAATGCTAGTAAACTTCAGCTGGTGGCCTCCACTCTCCAAGGGATTCCAATTTACGTCATGTCCCTCTTCAAGATCAAAAGTAACATGGCAGATAAACTTGAAAGAATTTAGAGAACCTTCTTGTGGGCTGGTTCTGAAGAAAAAAAGAGGATGTCTCTCATCAATT
This sequence comes from Chamaecyparis obtusa, assembly GCA_027943335.1. NCBI lineage: Eukaryota > Viridiplantae > Streptophyta > Pinopsida > Cupressales > Cupressaceae > Chamaecyparis > Chamaecyparis obtusa. The sequence continues at coordinate 29,561 of BSBK01012333.1, forward strand.
GGGACATTGTCTGCCTCCCAAAAAGACTGGGTGGCCTGGGCCTAAGGAGAATTGGCTTGATGAATAGAGCCCTTACCACGAAAGTGGCTTGGAAACTCATAGAAGGAAAAGTGGATTGGTGTAAAATAATAGAAGCTTAGTACCTCCAAGGACATCCCTACAGGAGGATGTACCATGATAGTGACTTCCCCAGTGGATCCAAACTCTAGGCAAACATCTGTAAATGCAAGACCTTATTGTCTAAAGGGGATTTTTGGAAGCTTGGAAATGGGAGATCCATTAGGTTTTGGAATGACTATTGGGTCCTAAAATACCCTAACCTGGGCTTTAGATTCAAACCCCTTATGGACTACCTTAGACCTATCCTTGGTAACAGAACCTCCAACTACATTGCAAGCAGGAACTGGAAAGATATACCTAATCTGGTAAGAGATAGACCAGACCTTCAACATTTGGCTAATGAGCTCATGGAAACCCTAAATGAGGTCAGAATCCTAGGGCTGGGTAGCCAAGAATCCATTGTCTGGGCCCCCACCCAAGCTGGTACCTTCTTGATAAAATCTACTTACCACCTACTTCTAAAGGAAGAGAATAATCTGGGGGACTAGAAGAAGGTGTGGATCCCTCAGCTCATGCCGAAAATCAATTTCTTCTGGTAGACCCTTATGCATGGTAAAATCCTAACCTAGGATAATCTTATAAAGAGGGGCTTCTCCATGGTGAGCAGGTGTGTCCTATGTAAAAAGGAGGAGGAAATGGTGAACCACCTATTTATACACTGTGACTATGCCACTAGCATTTGGCAAGGGGTCATTAGCAAGTTGGGTATCTTCTGGGCTCTGGATAGAGATGTGCATCAATTTACTAACTAGAGATCTCCCTCCAATCACCCCATCCTCCAACTCCTTTGGCGAATGTTGTTCCCACACATCTGCTGGACTATTTGGAAGGAAAGGAACAACATGATATTTAGGGAGGCTAGTAATCAAGCCGAGAGTTGTCTCTATATTGGAACCAAGCTCCTTTGTGAGAATGCTAGTGTGGCTTAGTGGAAGCTTCCCTCAATACCCCCCTCTACCTGGGAAGTCAAAATAGCTGACAGTTGGAACCTACTAGCTAGGGTCTCCAGGTTCAACGATGCTAAGCTGATGGCTAGAAAAGCTACCAGATGGGTTGCCCCACTCAGAGGATAGACCAAATTAAACTTTGATGGGGCAGCTAATAACCTTGCTTAGGGCGGGGGAGGTGTGCTAAGAGACCATAAAGGCACTTGCCTTTTGGCTTATGCTGGGCCGCTAAATAATTGCAGTATAAATCAAGCGGAGGGAATGGCTCTTCTATGGGGGATCAAATTTGCAACCCAAATGAACATTAGATTGTTGGAAATCAAGGGGGATTCCAAAGTGGTGGTGGAGGCTATAAAAAGAGGAGCTAATGTGGGATAGTAGGTTAGCTCCATTATGCTAGAGATCTGCAAGCTTCTCAACAACTTCTAATCCATGACTATGGGCCACACGTACAGAGAGGGGAACTCAATGGTTGACTCGATGACAACCATTGGTCTAAAGCAAACCAAACTTAACAATTGGAGGGGGGTCAGCGAACTACCCAAGCTGACTCAGCAACTCATCAGAGGGGAAATGAATATTACCAATGATATTTAAAATGGGCCAAGCTGTCATATTTATTATGAATCCTACCTTGATCACGTGCTAGCGTAATCAGGTGATTTAAAACCCCATAAAGAATCATAATTGCCTTTCATGCGTGTGGATAAATAGTTATCTGAATCAACGAGCTTACTTGGCTAACAAGGACATTAAGTGCAACCTTGGCATTATTTCTAATAATGGCACCTGGAGATCCATTAGATATTGTCATACGGAGCCTGTCTCCGAAAATTTCACCCAAGGCCATCCTTTTGAGTATAACCATTTCTCGAAACGGCCAAACCAAAACAACTGGTTTTATATTATCTATCAGGAAGCTCGACCCTTTGGTTTTTAGGATATTCTGGCACAGGTGATGCAGAGTATAGACATGGGAGGCAAAACCCTTCGCATCAAACCAGACAAGATCAATGAGACCTTCACCTCCGACCCTTTGGTGACCCACTATTGTAGAGAGAGTGGTATCTCAGGTTTTATGGAGTGCATGAAAGGTGGGCATGATGAGTGAATATCCAAACAATTCGTCTCATCCTGGAATAATAGGAATGTCTCGGTTGGTGGCATCCATTTCCAGATCAATGAGGAGGTCATTGCTAAGGCGACGGGTCTCTCTATGGAAGGGAGGAAGTATAAAAAAACCAGTCAGACACCTAACCCTACCAGTCTCAACTAGTTCTTCAAGGAGGTAGAGAATCTTGTCAAGAAGCAAGGGGGTTTCAGCTGAGAAGAGCTTTCGAAGTTCTGGCCCAAGCTGTGTCTCATTGTGATGAAGTATTTCACTCTGGAAGGTAAGTTTACGGTGTTCTACTACTACCACTTACCTTTTCTAAATCACATTGGAAATAAGGACTTAATTTCCATTCCTTTCTATCTCCTGCATTCCATAGAAAGTAATATTTTGGATATTAAGGAGAGCCCTGATAAATCAATCCCTATTATCCATTAGGGCCTCCTTCTCTGCATTTACCACTTCCACAAGGCCATCTGCCTTCTGCCCAAACCCCCCCGATTATCCAAGAGGTGGTCGAGGAGGATTCCTCATCCAAAACTGAAAACCCCACTCACTCCACATCCCATTCCATCCAGGTTATCCAAGAGTTTGATCTTGTTCTTAAAGACAGTAGAACTCGTAAAAAATGTGTAAAAAATCCTTTCAATAGGAGGGAAGAGAAGGAGGAGTCTCATGTCTCTAAATCTTTAGAGAATAAAGACCGGAAGGAGTCTGACAGTACTCCTGAGATTGAACGAAAGCCTAGAAAATAGAGGATGGTGGAGAGTCAGGTCAAGTTGGAGGTTGACTTAGGTGGCTCAGGTTGCTAAAGGTCTAATAGGATTGCGAAGGAGTAGTGTAAAACCAAAATGTTAGAAGCGGTCTCTAGAGAGCAGTCCTTATCTAAAAAAGATTCTCACTCCACTGGTCCATGAAGGGATCCTCTGATGATCACATGAGTCCTATTAGGACTGGTAACACTCCCCCTCCCAACCCTCAACAAACCATGGAGACTCCCCACACTACCCCACCTCTGACTTTACCCCATGATCACCAGAACAAGCCCTCCACTACTGAGCACATTCCTGACCACATTCCTAAGGTTCTAGCTGGCAAGGACAGGATTAAAGGCACCCTCAAGCTGAGGTTTTCTGATTTGGACAAAGAGATTAATGACATCAAATAGGACTTGCAGGAACTGAAGCATCATTGTATGATGACTAACAAATTTATGTTGAAGGTCATGCATGCTTCGGCTATGACCCTCTGCACTGTGTAGGAAAAACTGGTGGGCGACAGTCTGGAGGTGGATGAGGACAATAAGGATCTCTTCCTGTTCTTGCAGGAGGAGTGGGCCAAGACCCTGATATCCAAACATTTGGGTGGAAAGAACTAGTTGCTGGTGCTCATGAGGTTTTTATTTTTGTCTGGGCATGGCCCTCAGTTCTCCTGTTTTGATTTGGGGTTTAAGGTTATTTTGCCTAGTCCTTGGTATAGCCCTGCATGGCTTATTACTGTTATTTTAATTGCTACTATTCACTTCAGATACTCTGGTTTAATCTTTTTAAAAAGTACTATGGTGTTTGTTTTTTATAGAGGCAGATTAGACTTGGTTTTTCTATTGTTAAACTGCTACTGAAATGCTTATGACTAGTGCCATTAATATGTTGTTAATGCACCTCTAGTCCCTTTGTTACTCGGGCCAGCACCCTCTTGCTACTTTTTATCTTTCAAAAACATAGTTTAAAGTAGAAATGCAAGAAACTAATATTATTTCATTTAAAATAATATATTTAAATTATTATTAAATAAAATAAAATAAAATTTTAAATACAATATATTATCATTTGTAATACATTTTAAGTAATTTGAATCATATTAATAAATAATTATCTTTCTAATTTTTAAAAATATGATTATTGATTGACAAATTTAATTAAATATGTATGCTAAATCTAGTTATCTTCACTTTTTAACAATAGATTCCATTGAAAAAGGTAAATAACTTTTTCCTTTTTACCAAAATAAAATTTGAAGATAAAGTGAACTAAATAATATTATTAATTATATGCAAACTAAATATATAATTAAATAATAAATACAAACATAATAGTTATATTTATTATATTTTTATGATAGTTTAATAATAATAATTCTATATTTGCATTTAATAGTTTTTGTTAGAAAATATGATATATAATAAGAATGCAATTTATGTTAATTATATGTAAACTAAATATATAATTAAATATAATACATTGTAAATGTTGGCAAAATGGTCAGCGCTCCCCTCAAAATTTGTGACATGGTTTAATAGCCTCCTGTGTCTTCTATAAGTCTAGTGGTTGTATCAGGCATTAACAGGTCGATCTTTTGGTGCAACAGAAACTACTACTTGTAACAGTAAATATAATATATGATATTTTCAAATATGTGAGTTTTTTTGCTCAAGTTTCAAATCACTCATAGTGATGATTAAATTATGCAACAATTTTTTGCTTAATGTTTCAAATTACTCATAGTGATAAAGTGTGCCAAAAAAATTAAAAGAAAGAAAACAAGCACCAAGAAAATTAAACAAGAAACAAAACAAGGCAAAAACAGACAAAAAACCATAAATACCATAAATTAAGAAAATCAAAGAAGAAACTAGAGAACTAAATAAATTAAAGGGAACTTGGAAAGACAAATTACAAAATGCAAAAAATCATTTCAAGTGTTCTTAAAAAATGCTTGCACTTATATAAATATAAAACAAACCTTTATTTTACAATAAATAAACTATAGAATTTTAAAATCATTTATTAAGATAACATTTAAAAGAGCTAAAAATTATTTAAATATATTCACTTTACAAAAATAATATTTTACCCATCTAATATTATTTTTAAAATGAAAACATTAAAAATTAAATAAATATTATTAAAGTTTATCATATTGATATTAAATCCCCTTCGTGATAACTAAAATAATTCATTCATATATGTATTAATTTTATTTTTTTTGATCGGTAAAAGGTCAAGGCCAAAAATATATTAATTATTAAATCAGTGATATAAGTAGTGAAAAGAGACCCCGCTCTATGCAGGTGCTGGTAGGAAAGAGCGGGGTTGAGAAAACCTCCAGCCTTGCTCGGGACCATAGTTCGGAATTTGATACAAAGAAGTTTTAGGAGGGCATACCCACCATAATCAAATACATGAGATCTAAGCTCAACAGTCATGCTAACTACCAAGCTATTTTAAAACAGTCTATTCTGCAATTCCTTGTAGGCCTTCCTTTGGGAATTTGCTAATATTGATTTTGACTCTTACTTCTGTCTCTTACTTCTCTTCTGAAGTCACTTCTAAGTACTTGCATCTATTTTTTGTTTTAGGGATGGTATCCCTAAATAGGTCATCTATGAGAGGCTTCCATAATACGATTCTTAAACCTGATATTTCAAAGCTCTGGCTATGATCTTTGTTAGTATATCCACATAATAACTTGTTAATTTGAAATTCTTAAATATTTATTTATAGGGGATTAAATGCTTAGATAGGAAAAATTTGCTAGAAAAGAGAGAATACTTTACCTCTAATTGTACCACCTGTTTCAATGCAGTTGGTTGGAATATTGCCCTAAATCTTGTAAAGGATCTAGAAGTATTGTCTATGGACATTGCTAAATAAATCTCCCTTAGTCCAAAATTAATGCTTAAGAAATATGCTAATCATCTTGAAAATGCGTAACTTCTCCATTAAACTTAATAAATGTGGACTTTCATGTTGGCTATAAGACTTTAAAAGACATTATGATTTTTTAGTTCATAATCTAGTCTACACTTTTTTTCATACAAAAGCTAATTTCAGAGGGTTATTCATGCATCATTCTAAAGAGGCTTTAGTCAAAGCTTTAGAAGAATATTTTATAAATCCATATTGTACTAATCTACCAATTATCAAACCCTCATAGAGCCCATAAGATCATATGGGACCCAGAAAATGTATTCCTGAGTCCACAGTAGAGTATACAAAAACCTTCTATAAAGTGTCACCTTATTTAAGTAATTGGCTCAGAAAAAAGGTCATGATCATTCCTAAATTTGTTAAAATAAATCTATTTATCATGAGTTAACATTTATCATTATTACCATATAGACATTGTACCATCATATGATGCAGTAGGTAACAAAAGCATCAATTCCTCATTAATTTACAATTTAATTAGCTAGGTAGATCTAATATTTAATTGCTATCAATGTTAAAAGGGGTAGATCAAATTTTTATTGTAAGGAAAAAAAAAGTGAAGATTTGTTAGACATCCTTTGCTGTTCACATCATAAGTTACCTAGATTGTTCAAATATCCATAGATTATATGATGCATCTATTGTGACATACCCAGCCTAGCTGATATGAGTTAGTGGAAGTACATACTAGGATCCTAAGATCTTAAATCTTTTGGAGCCCAGGAAATATTTTTGATGGGTGTATATAAGTTAGTTCTTATGTTGCAGCACAGATTGAGTATGCAAGAATTCCTTCAAAGAAGATCCATTAAAAGCGTTAGGAGTTTCTATTCATCTAAAACTCGAGATGACATATTTTGAAGGGAGACGAGAGTATAATTTATAGTAATGAAGAGTAAAAAGCATCAAAACTCAAATATGAAATATCCAATGCACTAAAAAACTTTTGTTAGCATAGCAAGTTACACTAAGATACACAGGTAACCATAATCCTCTAAATCTAGTAAAAGATCGTGTTTACTATTTAAATGGGTAACTACTCGGTTGACTGATCCAAGTATCACCTAAGGAAAAAAAAAAAAAAAGGTTGGCTGGGTAAACCCTGCATAAAGGAAGATGAAGTATGCTAAAAGGATCCTTTATCGAAATGAAAGGAATCTAGGTTTCTAAGAACCTCACTATAAGCCTGGAATAGGTATGACATTCTTTTATGAATGCTGAGAGCATGAATCTTTGGTATAGAAACTGTCTCAATGATCCATACTCTATTTGTGCCGAATGCATGTGTTAGGAGCTTATTTACTGCCTGGCCTGTGTGTAGTTATAGCCCATTCTCTAATCTGGTCCTGATAAGTAGTTGTTAGGATCAATACTTCTTACCATAACACAACAAGATATCGATTGATGGTTTAAAAAAAATTCCTGTATAGTATTAGACTAACTCGGAAGAAGTTCCTACTCAGAATGAAAAGCAACTATATTGGTTAAGCTGTTTCAGAACTTGTTTATAGTCTGTACTGTAATACCCCAAAAATGGGCTATATGTTCATTAACCTCCTACATCATCCAAATCGAATGAAATTGACATCGAAGTCCTCACCTAAGGCACATCTGCGCATCATCGAATCATAATTGATTATCCTAAATTCTGCATCGGGGAATATTCCTAGCAATATTCCTATTTATCTAATTATCTTTAATTTAATGATTATTTGGCGATAAATCATATTTATCCTAAAGTTGATTAATTGAATATTCTGAATATTTAATAAATTAGATTTAATTTTGCCACTTAATTATTAAGTTGAATTTAATTATATTTATTCCTAAGTATTATTATTTAAATTTGACAATAAATCAAAATTCCTATCATTAATTGATTAAATTCTTATTTAATTAATTAAAACAAGTTGTCATATTTAATGATATTATTTTTGAATAAAAGTTTGATAAATGATTGATTAACCCATAAATCAATTGTTTAATTTCAAAAATCAGTTAAGTTGAGAATAAATCACTTTAATTATAAAATTAATTTATAATAAATATGCACAATCAGAAAAAGCAGGCAACTATCAATTATCAAATAAATCAGAAACTCTATTTTGAGTTCAACTTTGCTTTTGCATGTTTTTGTGAGTTAATAATCTTCCAATTTCAGATAACTCAAAAATCACAATTGAGTTAATTTGAGTGATTTATGGCTTTTTTTCATGCACCCCCAAAGCCCTAGATTTCTATAAAATCAAGGCTCAGCTCTTCAATTTGATATCTCACGAATTGCAAACTTACTCTACAGGAATCATAGCACATTAGATTTGGAGAATTTGCACAACTGGAGCTTGAAAGATCAATTTGAGAATTCAAGCTTTTGTGAGATCAATTTCATTTGCATTCATATCATATTATTTCTAGATTAGCATTACATATCAGTTTTCATAGCATAGTTTCATATTAGATTCATATCATTCTTATTGCATCATAAAATCCAAAAAAATAGCTTAATTTGCATACATTTCATATCTAGATCAATTGCATTCAAATCCTTCATTTAGGTGTCATCAAGGTCACTGATCTTGATTACAATCTGAGAACATCAATCTCACACCTATTAGAAGGCAGTAAATCACCTGGTTAGTTTAGCTTTCAATTCATTGTAGATTTTGACATTGCTAACCTCTAATGTTTTACTGAAGTGTTGTGTCTATAGATCAGGTACAAAATTCACACACACATTTCTGGCGCCCATCGTGGGGCCCTGAAATGGGTTTCCAATTCAATTCTATCAATTTCTATCTTTTTCTCCTCGATTTCTATGCAAAATTATGATTTTTAATTTTTTATCTATACCATTGTCATACGAGTTTCTGACAAAAGTCATTTCATACTGTACCCACTGTCGTATGATAGTTGATTTTATCGAGGGTCGTTTCATCAGACACCCACTGTCGTTTGGAAGTTGGATTGTCATTTCATCAGACACCCAGTGTCATACGAGTTTCTGGACTGTCATTTGGGAGCATACCCACTGTCGTACGAGTTTCGGTACCAAATATCAATTGTCATTTCATTTTTATAGGTAGTTTTTCAGATTTGATTTTCAGATTTTGACTGACAGCTAACCCTAACAATTGAAATTTACTGTTTCTAATTGATTTCTGCTGGTTTTGATTGGGAAAAGCGCATGAATTGCTAAAAATCAGGTAAAATCTACTAAGCACATTGCAAGGACTACAAGTATTTTTCTCATCTGATAACACTTCAATGTGGATCCTTAAAATGAATCTCTCATGTGTTTAGTTTGAGTGTTTCTTTGCATGCTTTTTCTATGAATTTGCATAATTGAATACTAGGTTGTAACACCTTAGGTATTTATCGGCAGTCTTAGATTACTTTTGATTGATCTAGATTGCTATCTTGGGTTATTGGACTCGCTCATCTGCCGGCCCCTCGTTCCACCCCATGGTTGCAAGGTCAGCACCACATTAAAGGGGAGGGGTCTAAATAGAAAGAAGCATTAATTGTTCCACTAGGCAACCCTTTTGTGCTTTCTAGAACTCATTAGTATTCTAGGGTGCAGACTCGCTTCTAGTTTGTGTGAGGAGTTAATTGCTCCACTTTGTGGACTCACCTCATATTTTCTTTAAGTGTTAAGTGTACCACCTTGTGCTTTTGAATGCTTTTGGATAGATTTGCTTTCTGGAATATATCTATACTCACATAGTAATTAGGTCCTATGAACACTATTTGTGGTTCTTGAGAGATTGGATTCCCAATGAAATCCTTCTTGATGATGGAATCCTTGTAGGTAGGGAGGATACTTAGTGCATCTCACATTCTACTTGGTCTATGCGTCTTCCCTTATTGATCGATACATTCTCTCTCCGGAGAGGTTGATAGATCACGTCGGGTTGGTCTCATAGACCTTGGTGAGATAATCTTAGTCTTAGCGTGTTGGATTTATCTACCTGCTTTGTTTGGGTTAAAAGTGAAAAGGTGTCAAAAACCTTGGATCTAGAGCCAAGCCCCCTTGTGGTATACTATTGTGAGTCACCTTTAGAGAGGGTTAACAGTAGTGGACATTCCCTAAATTGGGCCAACCACGTTGACGGAACCTCAAGTGGTAATAGCCATTTTTGCATGGTAGTGAAAGCCGCTATATAAATGTTCTTGTGGAAGAAATCTTCACAGGGTGTGGTTCATTGTGGGTTGTCAGATCTCCCTAGTAGCTCCTGATTGATTAAATTCTTGGATTGTGTCAAAACCCTGGTGCACCAGGATTGGAGTTCACCCCTTTGGATCATAAAAGTTGTAGAGTCAAACCATTACTAAAAAACCCTAGAGAGGCCAAATTTTTATTTTGTAGGAATATGTGCATTATTGCAAAACTTTTTGGAACATACCCAATTAGCTCTCTTAGGGATTAGCACAATTCAGTCACTTGATTATTCATGCGCAAGGTTACTTTTTCCCTTGTTCATTATTTTCAGGCGTGCTTGAAATCACTTGCTTGTTGTTCTACGTGTTTGTTTATCTACTTGGCTACTAAAAATGAACAAACCTGGCATAATCTTCGAATCTGGACAGTACTATTTGCAAACAATCTGAAACTGAAAACCCTAAAATTTGCAAAATTTGACGTAAAATTCTTTCTGGAGTCAAAAGTCATTTCAAGAGATCAAAAGTCATACGAGTTTTCCCAAGTGTCATTTCATTGCTACCCAACTGTCGTATGGTAACAAACCCAGTGTCATACGAGTTTTTATGCCAAAAAATTTCAAAAGTCAAAATCCTGCTTACAACTGTCGTATGAGATTTTCAACTATCATTTCATTGCCTACCCACTGTCATACAAGTTTTTCAACTATCGTTTCATTACCTACCCACTGTTGTACAAGTCTACAGAGTGTCATTTGGGAAAATTTTGAAAAGTTGTCAAAAAATTGTCAGAATTGCCAGATACTTAGCTTTTTCAGCCTAATTCCAGAATTTGTCGAACAAATCATTGTGTTAGGAATAGAGCAGTAGCTATTGAGAATCCTATCATTTTCCAAAAGTGGCCTTTTGAATCTGATTCAGTCTTCTATTTAATCAATTTGAGTCCTTTTCTTCTTGTGTCAAGACCTTGTCAGATCTATCAATCTTCAATCAATCTTCAAAAATAGACTACATGTTGTGCACTCATGTCTGCCATCTTTTGGGAAATCTACCCATATATCTAGGGCACAATATCCTTCACCCATGTCTAATTGAATCTTCAAACCAATCATAATCTTGACAAGGTTGCGTCATCTGATTTTCTCAAATCAAATCATTCTTCAGTTGTCTTAATCCTATTCTTTTCACTTCACTTGAGGTTAATGGTGGAAACTAGAGCTTCCTCACACAAGAAATCTAGAGAAGCATCTCATACCTTGCCTTTGACTACTACCCATGACCCAACTCTTGAGCAACTCTACAATTCTAGTCTTTACGAAGAAGACAGTCTTGGCAACTTTCGATTGAAATCTGGTTACATACCTCCTCCATCAACTCACGGAGGTACTCAACAAACCCCTCCTTAATCTATTCTAGGGAGCACAAAAATTCCTACCATGTCTCAAGTAGGGACAAACCATGGCTCTTAAGGAGGTCACTCCCAGCATGGCACAGATTAGGAACCCACACCTGAAGAAATTGCCCGCTATCAAAATGACGATGAATCCAAGAATATGATGAGGCATTTCTTGAAAGAAAATAGAGAGACATACTTTTTAGAGTTAGCTCATCAAGGAGCTAAGCTTCCTCCTAATTTCAATGTGGAAGATATCATTACACATGAGGAAGAGACTCCACTCATAGCTATGATGAAATAGATGCATGTTATGCAAGTTGAACTTAACAATCTTAAGAAAGAGAAGGAACCCAAGGAATTCTCCATGGAGGTCCTTTGTCCTTTCCCTTTTGACACAAACTTGTACATGCCACCAGCTCTGAAATGAGTGGAGATGCCAAAGTATGATAAGTATGATGGGCACTTTGACCCTTAAGATCATGTTAGAGAATTTTGTACACAATCAATGGAGTTCATGCATGAACCCACCTATCTTATGCATCTCTTCCCTCGATCTTTGGGAGGAGAAGCTATTCATTGGTTTTCTCAATTACCTTCTACTATCAAACCTTTTGAGGAGTTGATCAAATTGTTTTATCAACAATACTCCTACAATATTCAACATCTGGTCACCATGATCGATATCTGCAATCTCAAGCAATATCCAGGAGAACCATTCCTAACATTTGTCAAAAGATGGCGCAAGAAATTTTCTTTATATGCCAGACCTATTCCAGAAACTAAAAAATTGGAGATCTTCATCAATAACCTTGTTCTAGTAATCAACTATCCTCTACAAATGCAAGATCATACATCTTTTGACAAAATGGTAGATAATGCTATCAAAATCAAAAAAGTACTTGTGAAAAAATGAGAGATCACACTTCAAAAGGAAAAGTATGAATCTGGATCTAGCTCAAAAGATAAAAACAAAAACTAGAACAAGAACAAAGGCATCATCATAGATGGCATTGTTGACACTATCTGTGCCCCATCAAAGGCACCAGCCTATAATCTCACTCTTGGCACCCAAGCCATTAAAGCTTCAGAGCAAAACTCTTCTGAACCATCTCAAAAGAAGCCAAAATACAAAAGATGGGATAATAAATGAAAGTTTACTCCTCTTGGAGAGTCTTTAGAATTAGCTATGAAAACTCTACTGGCTAATAACATCATCTCTTTACCACCAATTCGACAATTTGATCCAGACCCTAAGCCACATTGGTGGAAAGAAAATGAATTCTGTAATTTCACTCAGGGTAAAGGTCACAAAACCAGTAATTGCTTCCGCTTGAAACATACTATTCAAGATTTGATCAATCAAGGAGACATCATAGTTGATAATCCTAAAAGCAATAATGATCATATGGCATTTACAGAACCATTTCTGAAGCATGGTCAAGAAGTTTCATCTTCTCAACCTAACATAGGGGCAAAAGTTAATTATGCTTACCCTAGAAATAATGTCGTCATCAATATGGTTGAACCATGTCTCTATGAGAGTTGCAATGTCATCACAATTGTATGAAGAGATAGAGATCATTCCTCAGCTAACATAGTTACTTGATCACAAGCTCAAGCACATCTGAAAGGACAAATCACAGATTCATCTAATGTCCCTAAGATCCCTTTCAATCTTTCATCTGCTTCCAAACAAAAGGCTACTTCCAAATCTTCCAATCCTAAGGATACAAGGCCTACATCTTATAGCATTGTTCAATAACTCCAACACACTAATGCAAAAATCTCCATGTTTGAGTTGCTTCAAATATCTCCTGCTCACAGAGCCATTCTAGACAAAGCTTTGCTTGGATCCAATGTTCCTGACGACCTTGATTTGGACAGGTTCCAGACTATGGTTGGACATCTTACATCTCCACAATATATCTCCTTTTCAAAGGAAGATGACCACTCCTTGAGTCACCCACATAATCAACCATTACATATATAGAAGTCATGATCCAAAACCGTAGAGTCAAACGTGTGTTGATAGATGGGGGAGCTAGCCTAAATATTTGTTCTTACAGTTTGATCACACAATTGGGATTCATAGAATTGGCTATAGATCCTAGAAAGAAGATAACTATCAAAGCCTATGATGAACAAGAAAGATCTTCCAAAGGCACCATTGTCTTGCCCATCAGAGAAGGTCTAGTAATCAAAGATACCATATGTCAGGTGCTTGATCTACCTTTGGCTTACAACATTATTCTAGGAAGACCATGGATACACAAAATGCAAGCTATTCCTTCTACATACCATCAGTGTTTGAAGTTCCCCTATGAAGGAGTAGAGGTTACTATCCCCGCGATTTGAATAATATTTGCAATACATTGAAGGAAAGTGCTGATAAGCTTGTTCCCAATAAAAGAGAATCTTCTACTGAGTAGTCAAATGTTGCTTCAACATCTAAAATGGAGGATATTGCTAAAGAAGTCACTATCAAAGAAAATGGGATGGGAGAATATGTTATAGAGCCAGTCTTATCCTTGACATCTCTCCCTATCTCACCTAAGTCTTATGGACAAACTCTAAAATAATCCAAACCAGCACCTCAGGAACTCCTTGAAGCATATAAAAAGAATTTTGTGGTGGAACAAGTATCCAAGCAAGAGTTTGAAGAGGATGAAGCTGTACTTGCATGGCTCTATAAAGATGAATTAGAATCCCAAAATCTTCAAACTAGTGGCTCTACCACACCAAAGATCCCTTCAAAGTCATATGGTCCAAGAGACAAATTGATAGCTAAGATGGGATATCCAGGTCAAGGACCTCTAGGAATAAGAGGAAAAGGTCTTGTGACACCTATTCCACATACTGGTAGAGTGAATAAGAGTACTATTGGCCTCGGCTTTAAGAAGAAACCCTATCACCTCAAAGGTGATTGTTCGCATGTCATAGAACAAATTGCACCAGGAGAACCTCTTCTCAATAAGGGAGAAACTGAATCATTAGATGATGATTTAGACAGTTCTAAACTAATTCCTTATGAGTGCTTCCCACAAGAAATAAAAGATCTCCTTGTTGATGGAGATGATCCCATAAAGAGAATCAATGTAGTAGAAACACAAGAACCTACTATCAAGCCAGAGATAGTTGCCACACAAGAACCAGCTAATCTCAAAGGTAATCAAAATGGGGAAGAAAAGCCTATCACCATAGCCCAACATTTAGAGCATTCAAGTGATTCTGAGATAGATTCCCATGAGTATGAATATAAATCTGAATCTGAGGGTAACCCTTCTTGGGGCATTCGCCCTAACTTTACTCATGTTCTTAGATTTCCTAGAGATTCTGAATCAGAAGCCGAATCAAATGACTATGAATGGGGAGCCATTCCAGAGGAAGATGAGCTTATCATAGAGAAACATGTTGATGTTATTCACCAATATGTATCCACACCCAGCATGAGTCGAGAGTGAAATAATGAACTTAACAAGTTTGATCCACCAATGCCTGAAATGGACTCCCACAATGACATTGAGCCTATTCACGAGTTGAATGTCTTAAGTTGTAATATCACATTTGAAATGAAGTGTCAGGTTAGGACCAATGATGACAGATCCATATCCATGAACACAATCTCCCAAGCCTTCCACACTTTGACTATCCAACACCCTGACCTTATTGACCCAACATCCATAGATCCAAGCTATGGTGTTTACACCTTTCCCAATGACTATGCCCTTTCTTGCTACCTCAATGCAGTTGAACCTATGAGGACTTCCATTAGTGAACCGAGCATCAACATGACCGAGTCGGACATCAAGTATCTTAGTCAAAAGAATAAAAATAAAAACAAAAGGAGTTCTGAGGGTGAAAACCTCTTTGTGGCAGTCTCAGAACCTACAAAAGTAAAAATAAAAGATGTATCTGAAGGTGAAAACCTCTCTGAGGCACCTAAGGATGAGATATTTGATGTCCTTCTGAGTCATTTATAGGAAAGATCTCCAGTTCTAATTGAGCCCACTCAATCTATCAATTTGGGTACAAAGGAGGAACCACAATTGGTACATGCAACATAATCCTTATCAGAAGAAGAAAGACAAAAAATCACTATATTCTTAATAGAGAAAAAGGTCAATTTTGCATGGAAATATTTAGATATGCCAGGATTGGATCCTAATCTTATCATGCACCATCTATCCATTGCTCTTGAAGTAAAACCCGTCAAGCAAAAGTTGAGAAAGATACATCCCCATGTTGCACTCTTGGTAAAAGCTGAATTAGGGAAACTCCTAGGAGCCAGATTCATCCATGTCATAGACTATGCTGAGTGGATTTCCAGTATTTTACCTATATCTAAACCAGATGGTTCAATCAGAGTATGCACAGACTTTAGAGATGTGAATAGAGCGTTCCCTAAGGATGATTTTCGACTACCTAACATTGATATGATAGTGGACATGACTGCGGGTTTCGAGATGTATTCCTTAATGGATGGCTTCTCTAGATATAATCAAATCAAAATAGCTCCAGAGGATCAAGAGAAAACTGCTTTCACATGTGCATGGGGTACCTTATTTTGGAATGTTATGCCATTTGGGCTCAAAAATGCTAGTGCGACTTATCAACGAGCCATGACATTTATCTTTTATGATATGATGCATCAAACTATGGAAGACTATGTAGATGATACTCTAGCTAAATCCATGCAAAGATCAGAACACTTAAAGGACTTTAGCATGATCCTAGATAGAATGGAAAAGTTTAGTCTCTGACTAAATCCTAAGAAATGTGCATTTGGTGTTACATTTGGAAAACTCTTGGGATACATAGTTTCAAAGAAGGGCATTGAAGTTGATCCAGCTAAGGTCAAAGCTATCATAGAAATGCAACCTCCTAAAAATATCAGTCAAATGAGAACCTTACAAGGAAGAGTGTAATCTATCAGAAGGTTCATATCACAGTTAGCTGACATATCACAACCTTTTACAAAAACATTACATAAAGGTGTGATCTTTGCATGGAATGAAGAATGTGAGAAGAACTTTAACCATATCAAGACATATCTAGCAAATCCTCCTATCTTGATGCCTCCTATTCATGGGAAGCCATTGATCTTATATGTCTCCTCAACAGACACATCATTGGGGGCATTGCTAGCGCAACAGGATGAGAATAAAAAGGAAAGAACTATCTATTATATCAGTAGAACTTTGGTTGCATATGAGAAGAATTATTCAATGACTGAGAAAGCTTGTCTAGCTATGATCTTTGCATCATAGAAACTGAGACATTACATGTTAGCTCATACCACTCATTTTGTAGCTAAAATCAATCCACTAAAGTACGTACTAAGCGAAGCTGCCCTCACAGGTAGACTAGCTAAATGGGTCATGCTATTGAGTGAATTTGACATTGAATATGTTGAGACAAAAGCTATAAAAGGATAGGTAATTGCTGATCAATTGGCTGAAGCACCACTATTTGATGATACACCACTACAAATGGAATTTCCAGATTCTTCTATCACGCATCTTTCTTCTAGAAAATGGCATTTATTCTTTGATGGCTCCTATACACAGAATGGATCTGGAGCTGGCATATTGTTCATAACTCCTCAAGGGTACTCAATACCCAAAGCATTCAGATTAAAGCTTCCTTGCACAAACAATATTGCTGAGTATGAAGCCCTTCTTAATGGCATGAAAATAGCAATTGAGTGGAGAGTGACAGAGATACACATTCATGGAGACTCACAACTTGTTATTCATCAAGTCAATGATGTTTACCAAACTAAAGATGAAAATATCCTTCCTTACAAAAGAATGGTAGATGATCTAAAGAAATACTTCATATCTATCACATTTGAGCAAATTCCTAGAATGGAGAACAAGGCTACCGATGCAATGGCGACATTATCTACTCTTTTACAGCAGCTTGAACATGAGCTACACTATGAGTTCCTGGTGGAAGCCCTATCTTATCCTACATATGACTCACTCAAAACCTGAATGATTTTCACTATTTTGGGTCATGATTCATCCCGATACAAGAACCTTTTCTCCTATCTCCAAGACCAAATCATTCCCGATTCCTTTAACCAATTTGAGAAATGAAACCTTATCCGCACTGCATCCTGATATGTCATCATTGGTAATGATCTGTACAAATGAGGTCTAGATGGTACACTACTTAGATGTTTAGAATGAGAAGAGTCTCAATGTGCATTATAGGAAGTCCATGAAAGTATATGTGGGTCACACTTGAATGGTTTAACACTAGCTTGAAAACTTATTAGGGCAGGGTACTATTGGCCCAAAATGGAGAAAGATTCAATCAAGTTTGCTAAGAACTGTCAAAAGTGTCAAGTGCATGGTAACTTGATTCATGCTCTAGGGAGAGATCTAATTCCCTTCACCACACAATGACCTTTTCAACAATGGGCTTTTGATCTTATAGGTGCTATCTATCCACACTCTTCTAATGGACATACCCATATAATCATAGCTATAGATTATTTTAAAAAATGGGTAGAGGCAGTTCCCTTAACACAAGCAATGGGGAAACAGATATCTATGTTCATCTTGAACTAGATCATATGCAGATATGGGATCCCACATTCTATAATCACAGATAATGGGGGACAATTCAAAAACAAGGACCTAGAGGATTTATGTGCCAAATTCAAGATTACTCAACATTGGTCATCCATCTACTATCCTCAAGGGAATGGACAAGCAGAGGCTTCCAACAAGAACCTATTGAAAATTCTGCACCATATAGTTAATAAAACAAGAAGAGACTGGCATCTCATGATCAATCCAACTCTCTAGGCCTACAAAACAAGTATCAGAATGCCTACTAGGGCTACTCCATTCGCTTTAGTTTATGGGTCTGAAGTGGTACTGCCTATTGAGGTTGAAATCCCATCACTAAGAGTCAGAATGCATGGTCTAGTAACTGATGATGACTATAGAGTGTCAAGGTTGGAAGAACTTGAACTACTAGATGAGCGCAGACAAGCAGTGTATGACCATCTCAGAGTATATCATAAAAGAATGTCTAGAGGCTACAACAAGAAAGTCAGACACAAAGAATTTTAGGTTGGCGATCTAGTCATGAGAGAAAATCCTAAAAATCAATCACATAGAGAGCGCAAGGGGAAGTTTGAACCCAACTGGCTGGGTCCCTTTGTAATCACTACTACTTTTGGCTTTGGTGCCTATCAACTCTCAACGACTGAAGGAGAACAGCTCCAAGAACCAATCAACGTTCTCCATTTGAAGAAATTCTATGCCTAAGGCATTCGATCTATGGTAAAATGTCTTGAAAAAATCTTAAAAATTTGAAAAAGTCCTAAAAATGAACCTCTTGGTGAAAAACTAGCAATAGGCACCTTGATGATTCACAAAAAAATTGAAAAAAAAGTAAAAAATATCAAAAGTAACAAAAAAAAAATTGAAAAAATGAAAAATAAAAAAAAAAAAGAAAAAAAAAAAAGTGCCTTGGTGAAAACCTGGAAACAGGCGCCTTGGTAGCAAAAATAGAATCTCTACCAAGATGGTGAAAACCTGACAAACAGGCACCACTTGTTCAAAATGCTCCATCTATCAGCGCAATCTTCGTCTTTCCCAGCTTTAAGTCTTGCTTTAGTTTGTACATATCTCCCGGTTTGTTTTAGCATTTCTAGTTTTCAATAAGTCAGTTTGTACACCATTGGCAAAAGCGTCTGTATCCTATCAATGCTTAACACTTGGGGGAAATCAATGTCATATCCTATGGTCTCTAGTATATCTTAGACATGTCATATCCAGTCAAGAGTCTTTTTGAAGCTTCATTTGAGTCAGTTAGTCTGTCTCCTCTCTAGAAAGGATTTTGCATCTACAACAACAACAATCAAACATCAAAACAAACTAAAAACAATTTGTGCTTTTCATGCTTTTATCTCCTTGTATGCTTACTGATTCGCATTGAGATTTTTTTCTATTGTGTCCCTTCGAGCTCCTCAATGATGTCCTTTATAGGATTTAGAGAGTGATGACTCGGGGCATAATCTTTTCTTTGTCTTCTGCTTGTATGTGAAAATCTAATGTCTTTGGAAATTTTGGATTGATATGGTGTCCGACTATAAGCACCTCTATCTCGAATTGGATGGCCATGCGTACCTTGACCATTGATACCCAAAAAATTCAAGGAGGTTTGATTTAACTATTGTCTTTTTGAGTAAGTCCTTTCTCCTACTGTGAAATGTGATCTTGCCTAAGGATGTGAACAATAAAGGGTCACTACGGGTAATTCACACTAGATTTAGAATGATCTCTTGACTGTTTGGTGTCTTTAAATGCAAGGCGTATTCAGGTCATCATGACGTTCATGTTTTGATGCTTATACAAATTGCTATATCAAAATGGACATGATATTCAGGTCATCCTAGCATTTATGCTTTGGTGCTTATATCTAATCCGACATTCTGAAAACAAAATCAATATTCATATATCCATGGTTGTCTGGCTAGTGGGTGTTGTATTGGTTCTTGAGTGATACAAATCAATATTCATATGTCTATGGTTTATAACTAGTGGGCATTGTATTGATTTATCCAGTTACCTAAAAGTTCAATGATGATAACAAATCGACACATGATCAGTGAGTAGGTCCTAGGTCTTAGGTTGCATTTCATTTTGCATGTTTCTTTGCATTCTTGCACTTTGCATGATCTCACAAATTGCTTGAAAACTTAAACGATTCTTCAATCACCTTTTCAAATCTAACAAGAGTTGAAGCCTAAACGAAGGTTTCTTCACAGAATCGCAAGCAGTAACCATCCTGGGTTAGACATCCTTTTTGACATAAGACTGAGTACTTGTCTTCATCAACCTGCAAAACATATCATGGGTATCATGGCATATCATATCATAATCATCTTTCACATCATAATCATTGGCATTGCATCCATTGCATAAGCATAAATCATACATACATATTTTCATAATCAAATCCATATGCATAACATCCATACATGTGAAAGAAATCATTGCATTGCATTGATCCAAACATACATTCTACACTACTCATAGCATGAACATCACATGATATCATCATAAATAAAAAATGACAAGTACAAATGAAGTCACAACTAGAAATCTCAATCTCATATATATCATAAAACTTGAAATAGTCAGGGGTGCACTACTGGCACAGTGTACAAAAGAATGGGCTCCAGCGAGCTATAAGAGTCACCAGTATATTAATGAGCAAAAGAACAGAGTATATCAAAACATGAGTACAAGAATCAACTATGAGCATGCTCCTTTGCATCTAGTGGAGGAGGAGGAGGTGCATCTAGTATGGCCTCTATTCTCGGTGCCCTCGCTCCCTCTGATGCTAGCATATAATCTGAATATGAGGGAACTCTCTGTGCAATAGGGACAACAAAAAAATAGGCTGACACATAATAGGACACCCATGAGGTTTGATGAGTCAACTCTGCCTGTAATCTCTGAACCTCTGAACAAAGCTTTGTACGAAGCTCTGTGCACTGCCTATCTACCTCTAGATACCTCTCCTCCAACCTGGCATTCTCTATCTTTAGGTCTCGGACCTGTGCTCTGAGACATCTAATAGTCTCTGCTGAAGTAAGAGGAACTATAGGATCTGCCTCAGCTATTGGCATCTCTGTGTCCTGTGCTGGCTGCTCTGGCTGCCCTGGCTGCTGCTGAGAAGTATTGGCTCTCTGCGCCTTACGGTGCCTAATCTTAGCCTCTAGATCAAAAGGGTCATCTGTGCTCATATCTGTACCACCACCTGCCACCTACTCAGCTGCCAAAACATCATCTGACGGACCAACACCACCTAAAGTACCACTCTCTCCTCTACTCCATCTATGTGCACCTATAGATGTACCCACTATGGAACTAGGAGGATGGGGGGCCCTCATATGTCCTGCTAGTCTCTGGGGTGGAGCTATAGCTCTTTGTTTGGGTGGTGTCAGATGTACTACCTGTGGTCTAGGCCCCGATCTCATAGGAGCTCCTGTCACATCCATCGCCTCCTCCATGGAGGGTATCAGCTCAGTGGGATCTGAAAATCTATGAATGCAGTGCTCTGCACACCAAGCAATATATCCATCTGTCACCGCTGCATCAACAACCTATGGAAAATAGTCCTAGTCTCACCCAATGATGTGGCCATACTCATCTGAGCATAACAAGTAGGTGAGCCTCTGTGTCCATTCGAGACCGATCTCATGAACAATGCATGCATATGCTGTGTACTCCTACAGGGCATCCTGAATGCGTCCATACTGATGCCAGACTCTGGTAATCAAGAATCTCTCCAAAATGGTGGGGGTCCACCCTATGAGTATCCGACTCTGAAATAGAAAATTGAACTGCTCCCTTGCAGTAGGCCAGGCCTCTATCTGCAAGTATGGCCTCTATACGACAAAGGTCATATCATCTAAGCATCGTCAGAAGTACTTAGTATGACCCATGTGAACCTGTGTAACATAGCTAACATACGCATATATGACTAGCTCCTGTGGCTAAGGTTGTGTCTGGAAAACCAGTCTCAACATTGGGATATGCTCCCATGCCCATATCTATAGTACAAGAGCTCCAGAAGTGAAACTCTTACAATCTTGATACACAACCTCATGCATCTCTAAAAACATGTGGGCCAACAGGCACTAACCCCAAGCAAGCTCAATAGGAGTAGCCATGAGAAGTGCTACCATCGGAGCCCATCCCATCAAGAAGCCGTTTTGCTGACGGCCAAGCATGATAAGCTCCCCAATCATCCCAGCACTAATGCACTCTAAACAGTGCATCTGACCATATCTCTGCACAAGTGTCTCCCAGGATATAGACTGAGTCAACTGGGTGTCATCACCAAACAGACGTCTGAAGGCATGAAGGTCGGTCGATCCACCGCTCACATACTCTGGACACCGAGGGCTATGGAACGAAATGCGTAGAATCCTATATACATCTTCTAGAGTCATAGTAATCTCTCCAGTCGGTAAGTGAAAAGTTTGGGTCTCTGAGTGAAACCTCTTGATCAATGCAGTCAACAGGCCATGATTTACCCTAATATCGAGTAAATGTATAAGGTACTCAAACCCACAAGTAGCAAGATGTACCCTCATCGGGTTAGGGATTGACACACATAGTCTCTGTGTTGCTGGGTAAGAATGACGGACATGTACATCTGGATATGTGACCTATATTATGCAGAAACAGGGTTTTTTATCAGAAATTGAGTTCAAAAATAGGCTAATCGTACAAGAATGGAACAGTTAGATATTTCAAAAGGTGGGTCAAAGGGTCAGCAATCAGGCAAAATTATCAGAAAAATCAAATTTTTGACCTAAGTATAAGTTTTTAGCTCACTATTTTTCAAACGACATTTCAGATTGGCATCAAATGTCATATGACACTCCACAGTAACCCAAACGACAAACCATGGTTGTACGACACTGTATCCGACATCATATGAGTTTCGAGGGACTCGATGAAATGTCGTACGACACAAGGGCCCCTTTCATACGACATGTGGGTGGACATGAAATGACAAAGTAAATATATTTGAAGTGTCGTATGAGTTTGGGAGTCGACTCGTACGAGTTTTCATACAGACGAAATTCAAAACTAAAAACGCGTATGGAAAAATTAAAAATTGCTATAAAACATGAAAAATTTGCATTTTTAGAGGGGCACAGAGGTCCACCTACCAAATGTCCATATTGACGAGGTCTATCATATCTCCGGCTGCACTCAAATTGATGCGAACTCACAGGTACCTTTGGTTCTCATTGTTCTGCCATTTTCTTGCTCAGAGGGCTCCACAAGATCTCCAGAGTCAAATGGTTGAAATGAATTGAAAATGACCCTTCAGGCCTTTATATACCTTTTGACCTATTTTTCAAAAGTGCTCCATTTTTCAGGAAAATTGCACCCCTGTCTAATTTCGACGTTCTGAATCCATTTTTAGGATCAAAATCAAAATCTGAGATTGTTTAATATGTCAAAATCACGATTAAAAATTTTTGGACCTAGGACGGTCTACTGCTTGCACATTCGACCTTCAATCATTTTAGAAATCTAAAATTCAACTTAACTTATTATCTTACATCAAACTATCAAAATTTCAACTTGGTCAACCATGGTCAACTCATGGTCAAACCTAGTCAAACTTTGTCTTCAGGACCTCTAAATGATGTAGAATGCGTTCTCAGACGTGTATAACCACTTCTCAAATCAATTAACATGCTTCTAAACTTCAATGCTGACTTTTCTTGCCAAATTTTAATTTTAATCCCGAAGGGGGCATGGTATTGCACATCATTCAAAGTCTGTAAATCTAAATCTATTATCTTTCATCAGTAATCAAGACAACAACCACGTCTAGTTGTTGATTCATCAAAAGTCCTCATCGCTCAGGGTAAATCTATCATCGCTTGGGGCATATCAGATTCATCGAGATCCATATCAGTCTGGTATTCTCTTAATCTTGTAAACTGTATTAGCTTTTCACAACCATCGGTTCTTCAAATATTTCAATCATCATATCTTTCGAATCAGTTTCATATCTTTATCATACATAGACTATCTTTGAACCACTGCGCTTCGCACAATAATTCAAAGAGGGGCAAAATGTAATACCCCAAAAATGAGCTATATGTTCATTAACCTCCTACATCATCCAAATCGAATGAAATCGACATCAAAGTCCTAACCTAAGGCACATCTGCGCATCATCGAATCATAATTGATTATCCTAAATTTTGCATCGGGGAATATTCCTATTTATCTAATTATCTTTAATTTAATGATTATTTGGCGATAAATCATATTTATCCTAAAGTTGATTAATTGAATATTCTGAATATTTAATTAATTAGATTTAATTTTGCCACTTAATTATTAAGTTGAATTTAATTATATTTATTCCTAAGTATTATTATTTAAATTTGACAATAAATCAAAATTCCTATCATTAATTGATTAAATTCTTATTTAATTAATTAAAGCAAGTTGTCATATTTAATGATATTATTTTTGAATAAAAGTTTGATAAATGATTGATAAACCCATAAATCAATTGTTTAATTTCAAAAATCAGTTAAGTTGAGAATAAATCACTTTAATTATAAAATTAATTCATAATAAATATGCACAATCAGAAAAAGCAGGCAACTATCAATTATCAAATAAATCAGAAACTCTATTTTGAGTTCAACTTTGCTTTTGCATGTTTTTGTGAGTTAATAATCTTCCAATTTCGGATAACTCAAAAATCACAACTAAGTTAATCTGAGTGATTTATGGCTTTTTTTCATGCACCCACAAAGCCCTGGATTTCTATAAAATCAAGGCTCAGCTCTTCAATTTGATATCTCGCGAATTGCAAACTTACTCTACAGGAATCATAGCACATCAGATTTGAAGAATTTGCACAATTGGAGCTTGAAAGATCAATTTGAGAATTCAAGCTTTTGTGAGATCAATTTAATTTGCATTCATATCATATTATTTCTAGATTAGCATTACATATCAGTTTTCATAGCATAGTTTCATATTAGATTCATATCATTCTTATTGCATCATAAAATCCAAAAAAATAGCTTAATTTGCATACATTTCATATCTAGATCAATTGCATTCAAATCCTTCATTTAGGTGTCATCAAGGTCACTGATCTCAATTACAATCTGAGAACATCAATCTCGCACCTATTAGAAGACAGTAAATCACCTGGTTAGTTTAGCTTTCAATTCATTGCAGATTTTGATTTTGCTAACCTCTAATGTTTTACTGAAGTGTTGTGTCTATAGATCAAGTACAAAATTCACACACACATGTACAACTTGTAGTGTTATTGTTTGATATTGACAAATGTTATTTTTCTTTTCCTTAAAACCATTCTTCTGTAGGATGCTATTGAGTACATACAACTTGAATATTAAAAGCTACTTGTGCCAAAGATTAAAAAAAAAGATATCTTTGAAGGAAAGAGCATTTATAATATATTAGCATTTGAAAGTTGATTTCTACATTAGTCCAGGAGTGAAGGGTATACATGAATCTATTTTCTGACTGTCTTTGATGCAGTCTGTTCTTTCCAGATTTCCCATACTAGAATAGAGGGAGAGATTATCCAAATATCTTTGAACAGGCTATCTTTATTTAGAGCAGGCCATGCTTTAAGGCAATCCACTAAATCAAAAGGCATAGCTGAGCTCCAATTTAGGCAATTACATAACCATTTCCAGCAATTTTGAGTAAATTTACAATTCAAGAGTAAGTGGTTGGCATCCTCTTCTTGACATTCACATAAATGGCATCTTGAGGGGCTTTCAAAACCTAGCTTCCTAAGTCTATCTACAATTAAAATTTTCTTTTGCAATGTTGTCCATATAAAAATTCCTACCTTAGGGAGGCATGCCTTGTTCCAACACAGGTTCAAAGGAATATCTAGAGTATCCATGTTATGTTCCTGCACAATAGTTTTGTAACCATCCTTCACATTATATGATCCATTATTTGAACCAGCCCAAATAAGATTATCTGCTCTATTTTTAATTGTAATTACTCTATCTTTGAGGATGTCAATGAGTTTTTGTCTTTCCTTATACTTTATTGGAATATCATTTATTGATTTCCATACTGAATCCTCTTCATGAGAGATATAATTCTTTAGATAGAGGCCCTTAATGTTTTTACGTTTATCAATGAATCTTTGCATAAAGCCTAACTCAATGAGGGGGGTAAACCCACCCTCGGAGTCTTCCCAAAAAAGGGCCTTGTCCCCTCTTCCTATATCCCACGTGAGTAAGTTATTAATAACTCCTCTAGATTCTTTAATAAAATTCCAAATATGAGAGCCTTTAACATGGGTTCGTGATCTGAAAATATTGATGGGATCAGCACATGGGATGTATTTGTTCAATAGGATTGTAGCCCATTTGTTATAAGATTCCTTGTATAATCTCCAAGTGAGTTTGGCACCCAAAGCTTTATTCTACCACTGAAGATTTTTAATACCTAATGCACCCTGGGATATTGGTTTACACATGTTCTCCCATCTTATAAGGGCTAACTTTTTTTCTTCTTCTGGACCTTGCCAGTAGAAATCCCTAAGGAGTTTGTCTAAACTAGCTTTGATATTGCCTGGAAGAGGGAGTATCGACATTTGATATGTGGGAATGGCAGTCAATATAGATTTAATCATTGTAGCCCTTCCGGCTTTAGTGAGCCATTTACCTTTCTAGTTACCTTTTTTGGTTTGGATTTTTGACAACACTTGCTGCCATAACTTAGAGCTATGTATTCCCTTGTCTAGGGGAATCCCTAAGTATTTACAAGGAAACTTGCCAATTTTATATCCTAAGGTTTTGCAGATTTCTCATGCTTTTATTGGAGGGGTATTGGTGAAAAAAACTTCAAATTTATTAGGATTCACTTCTGACCTGACGCCTTCATGTATATATCCAAAACAACTTTGAATGCCTTAGCTTCCCTACAGTTGGAAAGTCCTGGAAGTATAGTGTCATCAGCAAATTGTTGATGTGTTATATTTGGGACATGTTCTGTAACTTTGATTCCTGAGATTTTACCTTCATGGTGAGCCTTAGTTATAGCTCTTCCTAAAGCTTCAACCATGATTACATAAAGGAAGGGAGAGAGTGGATCACCCTGTCTAATACCGTGGGAGATTTCAAAGAAACCTTTGGGAGTACCGTTGATAAGGAGTGATATTTTGGGTGTAGAGATACAATTGAAGATTAAATTAATCCATTGTTTGGAGAAGTCAAATGCTTCCAAGAATTTACATAAAAATCTCCAATCTACTTTATCGTAAGCTTTTTGAATGTCAATTTTTATAAGCATACATGATTCTTTATTAAATTGGGCTATATGTACTATTTCTTGGGCTATTATAATTCCATCTAGGATTGAATGATTGGAGACAAAGCTAGTTTGTTCTTCTGAGATAATCACAGGAAGGAAGGTTTTAAGTCTATTTGCTAAGCATTTGGAAAGGATTTTATAAATGCTATTACAAAGGGAAATAGGGCGGAAGTCCCCTGGTTCTATACATTCATTTTTCTTAGGGATAAGTGTGAAGAAGGTATTATTGATTTCGGTTAATAGTGAGCCAGAGTTTCTTGTAGCTTCCACTGCTTGCCATATATCCTCCCCTAGAAAATGCCAACACTTTTGGAAAAAACCTCCCTGAAAGCCATCGGGTCTAGAAGCTTTCTCTGGGTGTAGCTGGAATAAGGCCTTTTAAACTTCTTCATAGGTAAATTTACTATTAATCCACTTATTATCTGCATCAGTCATTAATTTAGGGATAGCCGTCAGCATTTCATTTTGTGCACTAAGGTTAGCAGAATCCTGATTGTTAAGAAGAGAATGATAGAAATGTATGAATTGTTCGGATATAAGTTTGGGGTCATCTATGAGATATCCATTATCGTCTCAAATTTTCAAAATTCTATTTAAACTTCTTTTATTGTTGGTACTATTGTGAAAAACATTTGTATTATAGTCCCCTTCTTTCATCCATGTTTCTCTAGACTTTTGTTTCCAGTATATTTCTTCCTTTAATAGAATCTCAGGATGTTCAGCCATAAGTTCTTTTTCTTTTATATAACTAGTTTCATTCATCCCTTGTTCTATGACTAGTTTATTTAGGCAATCTATATCATACTTGTCTTTTTTTTTTTTTTCAATAATATTATTAAATTTGTCTTTGTTCCAATCCAGGATCTTGTGCTTAATAATCTTTAGTTTAGCAACTAGGCAGTACATCTTAGATCTAGAAACTTTTATTTGCTTCCACCACTGTTCCAAGAGCAGCATAAGTTCCTCATCTTGGAACCACATGAATTCAAATTTGAATGGGTTTCTAGGTGGTTTATAATTTTTGTAATAGAGAGCCTTACTGGGAAATGATCGGACCCATCATTGGAGAGGACTTCAACACTTATAAGATGATTAAAATTCCCAGTATCTCCGCTAATAAAAAATCTATCCAATCTTTCAGCAATGTGGCTGAAGCCTAATCATCTGTTATTCCAAGTAAATATGCCATTACTGGTGCTAATATCGGTTAAATAATTGTCAAAGACCCATTGACTGAAGTCTTTTTGTGATTGCGATATGTATTGTGAACCACCAAATTTTTCTTTAACATCTAGAATTGCATTAAAATCACCTCCTAAGATGTGAAAATCTTTGGTATTGGATGACAATTGATTTTGCACTTCCAGCCATACTTTCTTTTTTTCATCATTATGAACAAGACCATATATGTTAATGAGTTTGAATTTTAATTTTGTCTTTAAACTATTAACAGCTAATACAAGCCAGTTATTATTTTTAGATACTACCTCAATCATTATTTTCCTAGGGTCCCATAAGGCAGCCAAACCACCAGAGGCTCCTGTTGATAGGACTATCTCTAATTTCCATATACCTAATTTAAGACTAAACTTTAAGCTCTCTTCCTTATTTAGTTTAGTTTCCTGTAATATTATAATTTCTGACTCAAATGTATTAAGATATCTTTTAATTAATATTTTTTTGTTAGGGGCATTCAAGCCCCTAACATTCCAAGTTGTTATTTTCATTGTCCTTGGGGAAGGCTCTTCCCCTTCCCAACATTCAGGATGTCAGATAATTTTTTTTTATTATTGGCATTATCGGCTAGAGTTCTTAATTCATTAATGGATTTTTTGCCTCACTTTTTCTTAGTCTTAAGGGTATTTGGGTAGGAAAGACCTTCCCTATTCATAGCAATACCTAGTTGTCTATCCTTATTTGTTTTCCCATTCAGACATTTGAAAATATCTTGTTCATCATCTGCTAGATCATTGCTCAAATGAATCTTCTCTAAAAGGCCATTATGTCCATATTCTTCCTGCCCTTTAATTATATTAATAAGAGAGTCTTCATGATCTATAATATCTTTGCCATAATCCTCTATGAGATTTTCAGGGTTAGTCCCAAGCTCTTTGTTGAGGGATTCTAGTTCTATAGGCATTGATAGAGAGGGCACATAATTACACTAAGATTTTATATCCTGTTATTCCAAAAGCATTACTTCTAATCTATCTACCTTTACATTATTTCCTAACATGATATTTTTAATTAAGAGCTCTCTTTGAAGGGCTACTTCTTCTCTGTCACAAATCTCATCCATGAATTAATCCATCAATTCATTTGTAACTTTTTCACCAAGATATTCTGAAATTACATTAACCTCACACTCGCATTTCTCTTCTTTAGTTTCTATATCCGTTAATATATCCTTCTTCTAATTACTTGTACTTGGGGGGCTCTCCATTACCTTATTTTCTATTAATGTGATCATAGCATGGCCTGGGTCACTGCTGACCGTGGGTATCTTTGGATCCTGTTGTTGACCATGATTGCTTACATCTAGTAAATATCTTGAATATTACCTAGTTTTAAGTCAGTACTACCACATTTAGCTTTTGAAGGATTTGATGTCAGCGAATTTGAATTGTTGAGATTATTAGTTTAACTTATTATTACATTTAGTTATTCCATAATTGTGCCACTGAGTTAATTCTTCATTGATTCATGTTTGTGCTTCCTTAAGATATCCCATAATTTCATCAACCATTTTAACTTTGTTTTCAATGACTTAAATTCTAACTTCTGATGAAACATGAACAGATGCTATGCTAGGGCTAAGCACTACAGGCCAGCCCTTATTCTGATCATCCTTCATGATTCCTAAGGATTGGGGCTGAGAGTAAATAGATTTGTTACTTGAATTGGGATAAGAAGTCCCCACAATATTCTGATTATTTCTAGGCGTGGGGGGGATAGATGTAATATCCTAATTTTTGCCACAATTATTTTTAAGAACAAACCCTCCCTTGTTCTCAAGGAAAGCTATCTTAATACCAAAATTAGCCAAATTGGACTTAGGGGGCGACTGGTTTTCTAGAAGGTTGGAAGGATTAATAGGGATATCTTCAAATTCCTCTACAAAATTTTCAATTATTGTGGGGTTGATGATCACCGAGCTTGATTTACAACATAATCTGATAGGAGGGATAGTCTTCTTATGAAGATTCATTTTAACGATTATAATCTTTTCAACTTGGTTTTGTTCTATTGTAACCAACCCTATATACTTGCCAATGTTGTTACCTATTTTTCTAAGAGTTTCCTGCCAGGTACATTCCAGAGGAAGGTTTTTAAGGAGAACGACTTTTTCCACCATAAAGTCAGTAATATTTTCAGGGTTAAAAAAGAGGTCCAATAAAAAATAGTAAAATTTGTATCTCTGTACTTAGGGCAACCCTCCGAAAGTATTTTCTTTTTAAGTGTTTTATTACTAAAATCTAAATAAATAAAAAATTCAGTAAGAATTGAAACAGCTACCTTTTTTTTCCATTTAGATTTCAACCACGCTACTATGTCGCTAATAGGAGCTCCGACTCCATTCCATCTGCATATAATCCCAAAGCCTACACATACACTCTGAATTCTTTCTATACAACCATCTTTTAGTTCTAAATCAATGATATCCATATTAGATTTACTTTGATTGGGGCATGAGGGGACATCTTCACATCTGTTACTGTCAGATCCTACTGGATTAGGTCTCTTATGGGGGGGGGAGTAAACATTATCATGCTTAACTGTGGAATGTTGGTATAGAACCTTAGATCTATCTATATCTTTATCTGCCAAAATGTTATCATAATGATTATCTGCTAAACTGTTGGCTAAGGCAAAGGGGGGAAATTTATACTTACCTTTGCAGTTGCAATGTGAAGGCGTGTAAACCTTTGTTGCTTGCTAGATTTGATTTTCAATAGAGGGAAGATTTCTGGTTTTAGGGTAGTTAGCTTCTTTAATCTCCCTCAAGTTTAGCTAGATAGAGTTAGGGCTCAATTTATGCTTGTGGGGTGGAGAATATAAGTGATTATTCAGGGAGCTGAGATGATCAAACCTGTTATTGAGAGGCATAAGAAAGGGTGCCTGTTTGGGGGAGCAATGATGCTTTCTATGGTACAAATCGTGCTATTTTCCCCTATTAGCATTTTTCTTATGAGCTAGAATCTATTGACAGTTCTAGACAAAATCGAGCAACTCTCGTGGTGGTGCCCTAGAAGCAAATCTAGGGGAAGAATGTTGATTTGCCCAGGAAGGATTATTCACTAGCGGTAGTGAGAACTTGTTATTCTTGGCAGCATATTTGGTAAAGGTGAAGAAACGCAGTTGAGAGTCCAAGTAAGCAGTCATGAACATGTGCAATTTCACACCAGGAAGCAGAGCCATTTCGTAATTTCGCTAGGATAATTTTAAATTTAATTTTGTATTAAATTTTAGTTTACATAAAAATAAAACAAATAATAGAATGATAACATTAAAAATTAAATAAATATTACTAAAGTTTCTCGTATTTATATTAATTATAACATTAAAAATTAAATAAATATTATTAAAGTTTATCCTATTTATATTAAATCCCCTTCGTGATAACTAAAATAATTCATAGAAATATGTATTAAATTTTAGTTTACATAAAAATAAAACAATTACAAATAGTGACTTCTATAAAAAAAATATCATAAATCAATAGTCATCAAAATTAAAATAAATATAAACATATATATATATATATATATATATATATATATATATATATATATATATATATATATATATATATATATATATATATATATATATATATATATATATATATATATGTTGGAAACAATTGTCTGAAGGAAATTGCTACTCAAATTATGTATTGTCTTTGATGTCACACAATGTCATAGTCCGCAGCAATCAGTTCCTACCGAGCTCAGTCGGTCTGCCAGACAGGAATATTAGTGCTTACCGAGTCCACTCGGTTATCAAAGAAAATCAGTGTCTACCGAGTCCACTCGGTTATCAAAGAAAATTTAGCATTTACCGAGTTCAGTCGGTCATCAAAGGAAATTCAGTGTTTACCGAGTTCAGTCAGTCGTCAAAGAAAATTCAGTGTTTACCGAGTTCAGTCGGTCGTCAAAGGAAATTCAGTGTTTACCGAGTTCAGTCAGTTATCGAAGGTTAAGGATTGTCGGTGTTTACCGAGTTCCCTCGGTCTCCGAAAGATTGTAGAAAATTATGGTCATCGAGCACTGTCGGCCCTTGAAGGATTTTTGCAAATAGAGTTTGCTTATTTCAGCCAACTGTTATACTAAATAATGTCGATTTGACAAATCTAAAATCATATAAATAAAAGGTCAAATGTGAAAAATAAACAAGAAATATAGCAGAAGATTTACAGAAGAAAGATAGGAAAGGTGTGTGCGAATTTGTGAAGGATGTTCAGATATCCTTGAGGTGCAGCACAGATTTATTCGATCAAGAAGGATCACACATATGCAGAACAGAGATCTGTAATCAGCAAGACAGTTGCATTATTATACAGGTCATTTTTCATTGTTACCTTCTTATCATTGTAACAGTGAATTCTAAATCTCTTAACCGAGTTGGTTTAACAACCATATTGTAAATCCTCTAACAAGGTGACAATTTCATTGAATTGTTTTCAAGACCTCTTACCAGGCCACTCCTAGCAGGGTGTTTAAATCCTCTAACAAGGTCACACCTAACAGTGTGTTTTGTAACCTTTTACCGGGTTGGCTTCTAACCGGGCATCACTTCAGAAAAGTGAAAATCAGTATCTAGATACATTGGTGGTTTTTTCCCATATTGGGTTTCCACGTTAAATCTTGTGTCTCTTGTGTTCTTAATTGCTATCTTAATCATACACCAGTACTGATAAATATCTAAAAGATAATTTTGCTAATACTTTCAGCATCTTCAAAGTTACTGCAATCTATTTACCGAGTACTAAAACAGATAACATTTTTAAGATATCCTAAGGAATCTGGAAAGAATTAATTGTGAAGTGTTTTATGGTTGACTGATTCACCCCCCCCTCTCAGTCACTTCATCCATATTCCATCAATTGGTATCAGAGCATTTGGTGCTTGCAGGAAGGGTTTCAAGGACCTAAGCTAAAGATCAGGATGTCTTACAAGAGGGAAATTCCAAAGCTCAACAGAGATAACTTTTCAGCATGGCAAGGTCTCATGCGACTTCATCTAGCTTCCATTGGTGATTCAGGATGCAAATACATTGATGAATAATACACAATTCCTAATGGCGCATTAACTGTTGAAGACATTGCAGATAAAAAGACTCACAACACCATGATGATAGACATTGCATCTGCTCTCAGCTATGAAGAATTTGATGATATTAAAGACTGCACTACTGCATATGAAATGTGGATGGCACTGAAGAAAATATATGGTGGTGATGCAAATGTGAAAAGAGCCAAAGCAGAAAGCCTAAGAGGACAGTTTGACAAGATGAATATGAAGGAAGATGAAAACATTGCAAAATATGTTGAAAGAATCAAAGCAAGTGTAAGTGCAATTAGAGCTTCTGGAGGAACAATCTCAGATGAAACTGTTATAAGTAAGGTACTCAGAACATTACTCCCTATCTATGCAATAAGAGTATCAGCTATTCAAGAAAGAAGATGTGAAACAAACCACAATATAACTTTGGATGCTTTAGTTGGAAGATTGACAACCTTTGAATTAGACAACTACGACAACTATGTTCCTAGTTCCAAAAATATTGAATCAGCATTTGAGGCCAAGGTTTCACTAAAGAAGAACAAGAAAATTAAAGAAGTTCAGTCAGAAAGTGAAGAAGTATCAGAAGAAAGTTCTGATAGTGATCTTGAAATTGTAGAAGCATTACTTGCAAAGAAGTACTCTAGAGGGAAAGGTAAATATAAAGGTAAAACTCCTTTAATCTATTTTTCATGTGAAGAAATTGGACATATTGCAGCTAGGTGCCCAAACAAGCAAGTCAAGGAAGAGAAGAGAAGTCACAAGTACTATGGCAAAAAGAATTTCAAATCATTCAAGGATAAAGGTAAGAAAACATGTTTTATGGCTAAAGATTTTGATGATAGTGAAGAAGAAATTGTTTTTATTGCTATAAAAGATGAATCTGATGATGATGAAGATAAGATGGCACTTATTTCTCATATAAGCAAAGATGATATATGGATAATAGACAGCGGATGTTCACACCACATGACTGGTGACAAGACAAAATTTGAATATCTAGAAGACTGTGATAGTGGTAATGTAAGATTTGGAAACAATGAACCTTGTTGTATAAAAGGAAAAGGAAGAATCTCATTAACCAAAGAACTCATATGTGATAATGCTTATTGGGTTGAAGGACTAAAACATAATCTTCTAAGTGTAGCACAGCTAACCAACACTGGTTTCAAGGTTGAATTCATGAATGGTCAAGCAAGACTGTTGGATGGAAAAGGAAAACTCATTGGATCAGGCAAACAAACAAAAGGTAACTTATTTTATCTTGATCTCAGTGAATATTCATGCTTTATTGCTCAAATAGAAGAAAGTTGGCTATGGCACAAAAGGTTATGTCATGTAAATTTTGATAACATGATAAAAATAAGCAAATTCAAGAAGGTTAGAGGCATTCCTACCTTGAAGAAACCTGATACTGGTCTATGTAAGAATTGTCAGATTGGCAAAATGAGTAAAACTAGTTTCAAGAGTAAGAACTATCAGTCTAAAGAAATTTTGGAAATTGTGCATACTGATTTATGTGGACCTATTGGAATACAAAGCTATACTGGAGATAAATTCTTTAATCTTTTCGTTGATGATTATTCTAGAATGATGACTGTTATGTATTTAAGAGAAAAATTAGAAGCATTTGAAAAGTTCAAATGGTACTTAGCAAGAGTGGAAAAGGAAACAGGGAAAAGATTGAAATGCTTAAGATCAGACAGAGGTGGTGAATTCATCTCCCATGATTTTAACAACTTTTGCATTGAAAGAGGAATCAAAAGAAGGGTATCAGCTCCTAGAACTCCTGAGCAGAATGGAATAGTAGAAAGAAGAAACAGATCTATTATGGATTGTGCAAGGACTCTAATAATAGAAAAGAACATCTCTATAAAATATTGGAAGGAAGCTATCAGCACTGCAGTTCATACCTTGAACCGAGTACAATTGAAGAAAGACACATTCAAAACTCCTTATGAATTATGGTATGGCTATAAACCCAATGTAAGTTACATGAAAATATTTGGTAGCAAGTGTTATATCTTAAAAGAATCCAGAAGAAATAAATTTGATGTGAAAAGTGATGAAGGAATATTCCTAGGATATTCTTGCAAAAGCAAGGCATACAAATGTCTGAACTTATCTACTCACAAAGTCATAGAAAGTATACATGTAAAATTTGATGAGTTTGCAGAAAAGACTGAAGAAGAAAGCAAAAGGGAACTTGAGAACTACAGAAGATTCGTTTACATTGAACCTGAAACATTGGCAGACACTACTATCAATAAGGAAACTATATCTACCGAGCCGAGCACCGTTACCGAGTCACAAACTGAGTCACAGGAAGAAGTTCAAACCGAGTCACAGGAAGAAATTCAGACCGAGTCTCAGCCTGAAGTTACCGAGCAAATATCTACCGAGCCCGAGCAACCTGAAGAAGAAATCCTAGAAGACAACAGCATGAATCATTCAAAAGGCAAGGAACCTATACTAGCCAAATATGTCAGAAGACATCATACACCAGATCAAATCATTGGAAACAAATCAGATGGTACTATGACAAGAAGCAAGCTAAAAGGTACATGTCTGCTTACTGACTTTGAACCTAGAAATATCAAAGATGCATTGGAAAATGAAAGTTGGATTGAAGCAATGAATGAAGAATTAGAACAAATACAAAAGAACAAAACATGGACTCTTGTACCCAGACCTAAAGATAAGAATGTTATTGGAACAAAATGGGTATTCAGGAATAAACTGAATGAAGATGGTCAAGTATCTAGAAACAAAGCTAGACTGGTATGTAAAGGTTATTCTCAAGAAGAAGGTATAGATTATGGAGAAACTTTTGCTCCTGTTGCAAGATTAGAAGGTGTAAGAACTCTAC
Source organism: Chamaecyparis obtusa (assembly GCA_027943335.1). Lineage (NCBI taxonomy): Eukaryota > Viridiplantae > Streptophyta > Pinopsida > Cupressales > Cupressaceae > Chamaecyparis > Chamaecyparis obtusa. Next base: position 66,052 of record BSBK01012333.1, read on the forward strand.
TTGCTTATGCAGCACACAAAGGATTTAAGGTATATCAGATGGATATAAAATCTGCATTTCTCAATGGAATTCTTGATGAAGAAGTCTACATTGAACAACCAGAAGGTTTTGTTGATCCAGATAAAAAGGACATGGTCTGCAGGTTACACAAAGCATTGTATGGTTTGAAACAAGCTCCTAGAGCATGGTATGAAAGATTCCATAACTATTTGATTCAGATTAATTTCAAAAGAGCCAATGATAACAGCAATCTATATATTAAAGAAGGACTGGATGACAAAATTGTATTGGCAGAAATATTTGTGGATGATACTATATTTACAGGGAATGATGATCAGTGCAAAGAATTTTCAGAGCAAATGAACAAAGAATTTGAAATGTCTATGTTTGGTTTAATAAAATTCTTTGTTGGTCTTCAAATTCAGCAAAGCAAGAATGGTATATACATTACTCAATCCAAATACATTAAGGAAATACTTAAGAAGTTTGGTATGGAAGATTCAAAACCAGTTGGTACACCCATGTGTACTGGACTGAAACTTACCAAAAATGATGATTCAAAAGAAGTTGATCAGACCCTATACCGATCTATGATTGGAAAATTGCAGTATGTAGTACATACAAGACCTGATATTGCCTTAGCAGTCGGTATAGTAGCTAGATTCTCAGCAAAACCTAAGGAAAATCACATGATGGCAATCAAAAGAATCTTAAGATACTTAAGAGGAATTGAAGAATATGGTTTGTGGTATAAATTTGGAGGCAATCTAGACTTAAAAGTGTTTACTGATGCTGATTGGGCAGGAAACATTGATGACAGAAAAAGCACAAGTGGTGGAGCATTTTTTCTTGGAAAAAGACTGGTATCCTGGACTAGTAAAAAGCAAAATTGCACATCTCAATCCACAGCTGAAGCAGAATATGTTGCTTCTGCAGTAAACTGTTCAAATATTGTTTGGTTTAAACAGTTATTAGAAGGTATGAAGGTTGAAATCAAAGAACCAGTTGTTATATTTTGTGACAATACCAGTGCAATAAACATTTCGAAGAATCCAGTGATGCATTCTAAAACCAAGCACATTGCTATTAAATATCACTTTGTCAGAGAATTGGTGCAGGATAAGGAAATCAGATTAGAATATATTCATACAAAAGAACAAATTGCAGACATTTTTACCAAACCATTACCTAAGGATGCATTTGTGTTATCTAAGAGGTAAGTTAGGGGTCATTCCCCTATCCGAGGCTCACTAAATACAGTTTTAGTGATGCATCAACCAGAAAATGATTAAAAATCAACCAGTTGATGCAACATATTCAAGGAATCATTGCATATGAATAAGTACTTGAGGTACATTAATTTTCACCGGTAATATGTGAATTGTCTTTGGCATGTGTTGTCAAAGAGGGAGTGTTTGCTATGTCTTTTCTATTACTTCAAGAAATTTTCAATAGTCAGAAGGAAGAATTTTCAGGATAAAGGAAGTTTGCTAACAGAGGGAGATTTGAATCTGAACCGAGCTAACTCTTTCAAATTTCTTATGCTATGACATATTGTGTTGCCATCAATGCCAAAGAGGGAGATTGTTGGAAACAATTGTCTGAAGGAAATTGCTACTCAAATTATGTATTGTCTTTGATGTCACACAATGTCATAGTCCGCAGCAATCAGTTCCTACCGAGCTCAGTCGGTCTGCCAGACAGGAATATTAGTGCTTACCGAGTCCACTCGGTTATCAAAGAAAATCAGTGTCTACCGAGTCCACTCGGTTATCAAAGAAAATTTAGCATTTACCGAGTTCAGTCGGTCGTCAAAGGAAATTCAGTGTTTACCGAGTTCAGTCGGTCGTCAAAGAAAATTCAGTGTTTACCGAGTTCAGTCGGTTGTCAAAAGAAATTCAGTGTTTACCGAGTTCAGTCGGTTATCGAAGGTAAAGGATTGTCGGTGTTTACCGAGTTCCCTCGGTCTCCGAAAGATTGTAGAAAATTATGGTCACCGAGCACTGTCGGCCCTTGAAGGATTTTTGCAAATAGAGTTTGCTTATTTCAGCCGACTGTTATACTAAATAATGTCGATTTGACAAATCTAAAATCATATAAATAAAAGGTCAAATGTGAAAAATAAACAAGAAATATAGCAGAAGATTTACAGAAGAAAGATAGGAAAGGTGTGTGCGAATTTGTGAAGGATGTTCAGATATCCTTGAGGTGCAGCACAGATTTATTCGATCAGGAAGGATCACACATATGCAGAACAGAGATCTGTAATCAGCAAGACAGTTGCATTATTATACAGGTCATTTTTCATTGTTACCTTCTTATCATTGTAACAGTGAATTCTAAATCTCTTAACCGAGTTGGTTTAACAACCATATTGTAAATCCTCTAACAAGGTGACAATTCCATTGAATTGTTTTCAAGACCTCTTACCAGGCCACTCCTAGCAGGGTGTTTAAATCCTCTAACAAGGTCACACCTAACAGTGTGTTTTGTAACCTTTTACCGGGTTGGCTTCTAACCGGGCATCACTTCAGAAAAGTGAAAATCAGTATCTAGATACATTGGTGGTTTTTTCCCATATTGGGTTTCCATGTTAAATCTTGTGTCTCTTGTGTTCTTAATTGCTATCTTAATCATACACCAGTACTGATGAATATCTAAAAGATAATTTTGCTAATACTTTCAGCATCTTCAAAGTTACTGCAATCTATTTACCGAGTACTAAAACAGATAACATTTTTAAGATATCCTAAGGAATCTGGAAAGAATTAATTGTGAAATGTTTTATGGTTGACTGATTCACCCCCCCCTCTCAGTCACTTCATCCATATTCCATCAATATATATATATATATATATATATATATATATATATATATATATATATATATATAAAATTAAATATTTAATATTCATTTTCACTAAATTGTAAAACATATATAGAATTTTGAAAATTTAAAAAAATCAAGAATATTAATAAAAATGAAATAAATTTATATCAAAATTTTAATATTAATAAAAATTCAAAACTAATAGATAATAAATATAATATATTTTTAATTGATTAAATAAAAATAACTAATTTTAAAATTTAATAATATTTTTATTAACAAATGAATATTAAATATCTTTATAATAAAATAAAGAGTTGTATTTTTTTAACATTGCCTTGCACTATAAACCTCTTAGAAGAATAAAAAGTAAAAGAAGATGTTCATTCCTTACATTTGTGTGTGTGCTGATGTGACACTGAAAATTGTAGAAGGTTGTTGATGAAGGTTGCTCCCCTTAATACCACAAACACATAAAAAAAATAGAGAAACAACAACAATAATATGCAAGAACAGAAAATTGGCTTCTTATTATCTCCACAAATGTGGAATTACAAACTTTTAGAATTACAATATGCAAAGCCACATGAGCATTCCTTACAATATTCTGTAGGACAAAGCCTCAAATCAATACCCAGATCTACTACCCAGAACTATTCTGAACTGCCTAAGACAATAATACAGCCTTCCTTATATAGGCAATTTTCCACCGCCTGGGAAGGTTCCAAAATTTTAGCCAATAAGGCCGACCAACTTAGAATTATTTTATTTTACATTTTACTACATCATAGTCGGCTCAAGATAACCTTCGAAACCCGAACATAAATTTTGAAGAAAATTATTTTTCGCCATTTCAGATGGCCCAACTTCCAAAGACCATAAGTCATCACCCGTTGACTCGCTCAGCTATTATAACCCCATTTCGGAAATGCCACGAAGCGCTCTACAGGCTCTACTAGTGCAGGTGCCCGTCACCCAAATTTTTGACCTCATTCGGGGCCTCTAAAGCCTTCAAAACTGAGTTCAAAGTTTCTGTACCCTGCTGCCAATACCGAAAATCTTCAATATCTTCCAATATACACTTGATCTGGCAATGAAACTTTACTGGCAGACTTATATAACCAAAATGAACCTCCAAGAAAGAAATCATATCATTCTGAGCACATACAAAAATTACCAAAAATAGTAACTTTCCATAAATAGCAGCTTTGCACAAAATAGCCCTTATTGAAAATAAAAATAGAAATATTTTTGGGTGATGCAAGATTGCTCTTACACCCAGGATGCTCCTGCATCAGTTGTACTTGATTAAATTGTAACTATGGTAGACATGGCATACCCATGATAGAATAGGCCATGGAATTTGTCAGCTGCATAGCCGACTCCAATAAATTTTAGGCCATTAACTTCGTATTTTAGTTTTCATTTTTTTGCTGGCACATTTTGGTCTATAATACTTTCGATTTCTTTGAATATGTTCATGCATAGACTATTTATTTATTGATAACTTGGATTCTTTATAAGAATAAACAATATTTATGTAATCATAAATATAAAGTGTAAAAAAAAATCTATTTCAAAGTCTTAAGATATTCTACTCTCTATAGCATATCAACATGAAATGAGAAAAGATACACGAAAGACAAAGATCTATACTTCTATTCTAAATCAAATTAAGAGCTTAACAACACGTAAATAATAGAAAACTCGCCTAAAGATTACAAGATCAATCACAAGTCTACATTCAATCATTCTTAGCAAATGTAAAAGCCACATTAAAAGATCAAGAATAAGAGGCAATAGGAAATTTTTGACAAATATAGGGTGAAGCAATTAGATGGGATGGACAATTTCACGAACTATAATTTCTTTTTGTTCCTCTGAATAACAACTTAGGCACCGCTCCACAACCGTTGAGTGTACCTATCCCCTGTAAAATAAGCCTCTGCATCCACCTCCACCTCATTCTTACCATCAATGCGGAGGATTTTAATGGGGCACCTGTTGTAGTGGCCAAAGAATCCCTAAATGGTGATGAGAGACACAAACATAGAAGTGTTGAGCCCAATTTGCCCCATGTTGTTAATCCCAGCCATTCCAATCCCAACGTTGCAAAGAAATGCCAAGAACGGTAACCAAAAGTCAAATTTTTGTATCGCTTCAAATATTGTACAATCTTCACCAATAACCAGCTTGCACACAATGTGATTCACATTTGGCGGCGGCATCAGCACAATATCACTGGAACTACAACATAATTTTCTCAAGTTTTATGTGGTTTGAATCCCATTGTCATCCTGAAGATGAAACGAGTTGCTCACATGGTTCAAATTTAAGTTACCTAATCGACCATTATACTGAATTCTTCCCCCATCATACTGAAAATGTAGGCCTCAGTTAGATTTGGGCTTGATTAGAGGGCCTCCATTGTCCCACTTGCAATACTTCACCCATTGCTCCCTATCAAGAATGGCGTAATCCACATAATATGGCTCAGATTTCAATCCAATATCAGTACTCCATTTGAAAATCCAATTTTGGGCTAGATTACCATTGAGAAGTAGAGTCATTTCTAGAGGAAATGGTCGTGGGGTGCAATCTATAGTGTTGGTATAGAAATCCCACCATTTGCGTGGAAGGCCATACAATACATCTATTTCAACACATGGGGTGGAATGCTACTGTTGTTTTCTACAATCGTTCAATTAATCACTAGTGACACGATTCTCACCTCATTCAATACTTGTTCCGTGCTTTTACTACTGCCCAATTTGGCCCCCTTCATTGCAACCGTTGTGCCACCTTCTAGGGTTCCTTGGTATCCTTCACTAAAACCACCTGTGCCCATGACTTGTTTGATAGAATGCCTGAAATAAGTTTCCTCTTGTGGACTACAATTAATGAAGGATTTACACGAAATGGATTTGATGAAAAAGCTTTAGAAACATTCAAGCAAATGCAATTGGCATGTGTAAAACCAGACTCCACAACCTTTGACAACATCCTCCTTGCCTATGCCAAAATGGGAGCTTTCGAACAAGAAATGGGCATCCATCAAAGCATAAAGAATAAAGGAGTTTTGTCAAATGTTGTTGCAACTATTTTGGTAGGTATGTATGCAAAATGTGGAAGCATGGAGAAGGCACGTGAACTGTTTGACAAAATTCCTCAAACATATGTCATCTCATGGAATGCAATGATTGTACAAGATATGTACAAAATGGATATGTTGAAAGTCTTTAAAAAACAAGTGTTCTCTTCTACAATCCACTACCAACATTGCACCACATATTTGGAAGCCAGCTAGTGGGATTGTTATGACTAATGATATCAGTGACACAAATCCAGAAGAAGTTGTTGCTTGCATAGCTTTGTCCAAGAATGATTCCTATGTAATGTCTGCCTCTCGTGGAAAGGTGTCCTTATTCAATATGATGACATTTAAGGTGCATCTTTTTAATTAAGAACTTCCTTTGTGTTTGTACGTACAGTTTCAAAACAAGGAGTTTTAGGATTTTCAAAATATGTTTTTCGCAAATGTGATTGTTGGGCTGGTCAACTTAGGAATTATATTCATAATTGGGTTACGTATCACATTACTTGTTTCTTGTCTATAACCAAAGGTTTGGAAAGAAAGTGTTTTGTGGCATGCTAATGAGTGTTAATAGCAGGTCATGGCAACTTTCATGGGAGGAGACTTTCATGACACCTCCTCCCGCAACAACTTTTTTGGCTTTTAACCCACAGGATAATTATATCATTTCAATTTGAATGGAAGATTCGACAATTCAGATATACAATGTTTGATTTGATGAGGTGCTATTGATGAGTCTTTACATAGAGAGGGAGAGATAAAGAGGAACATATAGGTTGACAAATAGATAAGGAGATCTAGAGAGGATTAGAGGGAGTGAAAAACAAAAGAATAATTACTTAAATGACCTTTCCATAACTCTACGGCGTACCCATTGCACACTAAGGTGAGATAGCTAGTTGATTATTGTAATGAATGTGTTGGTTCTTTAAATTGAAAATGGACCCTCCACAAACAAAGACATGTTACCTACAACAAACCAAAAATAAAACAAGAAATTAAAGTATTTTCTCCCTTACAATAAGAATGATTAGCAAAAGCAAATGATTCATCGCATATTAAAAGATAAGATTTTTCCAATTTGTTCTTAAAACGAGTACACACTACTAAAAATGAATCAAGAAGATGTCCCAATTTATTGACTGCCTACAGCCTACCTTTTTGAAAAATGTAAATGAACAATTTCAAAAGTGGGCCAGTCTAGCAGAACATGCGAGCAAATAAATGCTTCATGTGATTCCAAATAAATACCCTACATCTTCTTTGAATTGAAACAACGGACCAAAATTAGTGGTGACTTTAGAACTTGAGAAAATGACCAGACAGAGAAAGATTTGTCCAGATATATGTGCTTTTCGCTGTTCTGTACTTGGATCTTCTTTATTCACAGTGAAAGAAAATCTGGTAAACGAAATGAATAAAGAAAGAAAAAATCCCCATCAATTCTTAGAAGTGTTCATACTTTTTCCAACTATGTATTCCTCCAAATGAATTTCCACGCGCTCATTAGGAATCTGTTGACAGAGCTACTCTGAGATCACTTCCTCTTCCCAACGCATACAGTGCAATTTGGCAGTAGGAATGAATCCATTTGAAATGAAATGAAATTGAAATGATGATGCAGAGTGGTGAGGACCACATCTGGTGTTGTGCGTTACACCTCACATGTTTACCTAGGCTCAAGACACAAGTGGACCCAACCTAATATCTCTGTTACCGCAACTTCCAGATGTGAATGAATGAAAGTCCACAATGCCAAACAGATATGTCAGCTTCACCATGTACCTATTTCGTGGTTACTGTGTATGTTGTGCCACTGTTTTTATTGTCTCTGGAGATCGAAACAATTAGAGATACACGGCAGTTAACATACGCAATTCCAACCTCTACTCCACTCTATGCCCAAACTGTAATTAAAACACTAGTTTCTCTCTAATTTGAGGAAAGAGAGAGGATTCGAAAACCTAATTCGGAAGACACCTAATTTGTAAGATAGGAAATCTCGAGGATTCCAAATCTTAATTTGTAAGATACTAATCTCCTGTGTATCCAATTTGGGCGCCCTCTATTGAGCCGACTAAAACAGACATTTTCTATCATTTATTAGTTAAATAAATTAAAAAATTGATAAGTTGATAAGTTTAGTCAGCTGTATAGTCATTTTGCCAAATTTGAGGATTCTGCCTTTCCAAAAAGAGACATAATTCTATTTTCATTTTGAGGATTCTTTTAAGGCCAAGGAGAGGAAGATTTGATCTTCTAGGGTTAGTCATTATAGCTAATTTGAAGATTTGGTATTCTAGGGTTAGCTATTATATTTAGCCGATAGGCTTCCCCTGCGGGGAAGCTTATGTACGGCTCTGTCGAAAAAATCTCACGCTGTCTCACACACGTGAATGGTTTTCCGAACACTTTTGATGAGTGGTTTCCGTGTGCACCTGAGTGGTGGTTTCCGTGTGAAGGTGAGGTGTCATTTGCCGTCTGCAGGCTGTTTGTCATCATTTTTTGGGTGGAGTATCCCACACCTCTGCCTCCATCGCACATGTACAAATTAATTTTCCAGCTACATGTTCCTTCTTTTCTATGGAAACCGTCCGGGAAGTGTACCCAGCATCTGCACAGTTCACCTCCCCGCATTTATGTTTGCCCTTTCAGAAGTGTTTAATTGAAGAGAAACCCTGCTTCCGCACAAATTGCTTGCACACAAGAATTCATTGGCATCCTCAGCTCCACAGTCAAGTAGCTCCAGCCACGTTTTCAGAAGCAGAAGATCAGGTTATTCTCATTGTTTAATTGTTAGAGTTTATCAATTGTCTATTTGTTTCAGCTTCCCATTATTTGTGTTTTGTGTATTTGTGTTATCTATTGTAATTGTTTCAGCTTTCTGTCTTTATTGTGCAACTTTTGGTGATACTGTCGAGCTCACAGTTTCTATCAATAACAATAGATATAAATTATGAAGTAGATATAAATCTGCCTTGAAATTTTACTTTTGTTTCACCTGTTACCTGAGATAGGAGTCGTTGAACCATATAGCTTTTCAAAATCAGGATTATCATCACCTGAGACAGGAAAGAAGGCGTGGTAAGCTTCATCTATTTCTTTTACAGAAACGTCTGCCCACACTTTGCCCTCTTCTGCCTTAGACAGCTCTTTCTCTGCCTCCAATTTAAATTGTTCTCTCTTCAATCCTTAACCTCCCCTGGCTCGGTAAGCTCCAAGGCAGGCGGCTTTGTTTTTGCTTGAACTTAATCCCACTCTGCATTGCCAACGCCGCTCAGAGGAAGCACTTCCGAATGCAGCCACTAAAAGCCCTATCTTGCAAGAGCCAAGAACCAGACGCAGTTGTTTGGGTAGTAGCTATTGTTGGAAATATTCAGGAATTAACCAAGTTACTGAGAGGGGAGGGGTGAATCAGTAACTCCAAATTTTCTTACAATTGCAAATGTATTAACATATAGTTTACTTTATCCTTTTGCATATAGAAAGCATGAAACATAAAAGCATTCACAACAATGACACATAGATTTGGTTACCCAAAAACCTTCCAAAAAGAAAGTAAAACTGGGGTGGGGATGAAACCCACAAAGCTTTAGTACTGCAGTATAAAGTTGGCCGGTTAAGGCTTACATTGATCACTTCTGATGATCTGCCCTGCTAGGAGCAATAAGGACTGCTAGGTCCACCTTGTTAAAAGATTTTTACAAACTTACAAAAGAAGTATGTACTCGGTAAAGAGATTTTACAAAGACTGTTAAGTCTACCCGGTTAAAGGATTTCAAGCTGATTCCCCTGTTAGGATGAAACAGTAGATCTCTTACTTTGCAACTGGATTGCTGAATGAGATTCGTTGATGTACTGATCACCTTCTGTGATGAATTTGTCTTTGCTGCTTCTTATACTGCTGTAGCCCTTTGTAATTTGCTTATCTCTGCCTTTCTTTCTTTTTCATATTCATACTAATTACATCTTGGTAATTTTACAACATTGTTTATATACAAGTCTAAACAATTAATTACAATTACAAATCGGCTTGACAAATAAACATAAGTGCTACTAAGTCGGCCCAAGTATGGTTACACGGTTCCTCCAAACTAACTCGGTGACTTTCTGATACTCGGCGTCCACTGCATTACTCGGCATCGTCATGCACTCGGTAGAAGTGAAGGCACGGTTCATACTAACCACTCGGTAGGTTTTGAACTCGGTAAATACTGGTGACTCGCTAGACATAATGTCACTCGGTTTACACTGTCCTGCTCGGTTTGCACTGTTCTGCTCGGTTTGCACTCAGAATGCAAATAAGTGTTGTCACTAGTGGCAATCCTGCTAAATGCCAACAGCTATGCAGCCACAAAAAATGTTAACCATAGGAAGGGGAAACACTTAGTTTTTTTTCCTTAAGTTTGCAAAATGTTATATAAAGAAAAATAGTCTTACACGAGTTGAATTTGTCTGTGCGATGGAAAATATTTAGCTGAGTTTTCTCTAGCATAAACCTTTCTTTCAAATTTATTTCTTGATTTCTGCAAAAATCACGAGTCCTAATAAGATCAGATCCCATTTATAGAGTTCTTCCCCTTTGACAGCTCATGCCAACCATGTCCCAAAACAAAAAGATAAGAGCAAAATTATTTTTTTATTATTATGTTAATATATTGATGATGGAAAACGGACTATTGGATATTTATTTATTATAGTTGCGTGGTGGTGTGTTTGTCAGTTTCTGGATAATAGTAAGGACTTCAAAATATCCATCCTGCTTTGATATTTCTTTTTAATGAGTTGTTTGACTTATCAGGGAAGTTTAATTGTAATTTTTGATAGATTCTTTATTATTGTGGGTAGATAGGAGGATAATGGGAATATTTTATTGTAAATTTTAATTGATTGATTTTTTGTTATAGACTTGTGAGCAGATAGAATATTTCATTGTAACTTTTAATAGAATCTTTATTTCAAGATTGTGGGTGTAAAAGTAGAGGATAAAGAAATATGTAGTAATAATTTATTTTAGTTTTTATTAAAAGATATCAAATTATTATTTTCTTGGTTAAATTTCATTTCTAATCATTGAAAGTATATATATAGACAAATTTAGTATATACATTATTAAAATTAAATTGTGAAGAAAGGTGAATGCGTAGATTAGAAAGTGAAAGTATTTATTTATAGAAAAGTATGTTTCATAAATTTAAATCGTGTTAGATGAGACCATTAATTTGAATTTGATGGAGTAGATAAATGAAACTACCATAGTAGTTGAGCACCTAAACTCTACGCTTCTCAAAATCTTACATAGCAAATCACTCTCGTTTTTAATGGGAGCATTAATGTGGAGACAAACTTATTTGAATTTGATGGAGTAGATAAAGGAAAGTACCATAGTAGTAGAGCACCTAAACTCCACACCTCTCAAAATCTCACATAGCAAATCACTCTCATTTTTAATGGGAGCATTAATGTAGAGACAAACTTATTTGAGTTAGATGGAGTAGATAAAGGAAAGTACCATAGTGATGGAGACATTTATATAAATATCAATATCATTATTATTTAAAAAATTCCTTTTTAGAAGTTCTATTCTTTATATCTGATATTAGAATCTTAAAAATTAACAGTTTTAAATTAATGTGATTATTTTATTTTAATTTATCAATTTTATATTTTGTATATTAATAGATTTTAAATTTATTGAAAGTACTTATATAAGTAAAATAAAAATTAATAATTATTATGAATTGAGAATTAATCATTTTAATTATATCTTTGAAAAGTTCCAATTTGATATTTTTAATATATATTATTTTTTCTTTGTTGACTTGTTAATCATTATAGATACTTTTTTTTAAATGATAGTTGAGTTCTTTTTTCCATTTAATTATAATTTTATTTTAATTTCTTAAACTAATACAATTCATTCCGATTACAGCCTTTGCCAACTTTATTTAATTCTCTCTTATTTTAGCGTTTTGAATCTTTTAATTGTAATGGTAAAATTTATTGTCATATTTACTTAAACTATTAGTTAATGTAATTAGGTATTTCTTTAGTGTTATTATCCTAAAGTAGTTTGAATTAAACATCGTATTTTTATTTACGGATATTTTAATTAATTTTTACAATTGTTGTTAATTCGTAGTTCTTATGAAGTGCTAATTGAATTAGTTTTCTTATTTTGAACAATTGAATTAGAAACAAGACAATTTTTTTGTAAAATTATCAAAATATATTTTAAAAAGTGAAAAGATCATGCTTACATTTATATAAATATCAATATCATTATTATTTAAAAATTTCCCTTCTATCTATGAAAGAAAAAAATACTCAAATATTCTTTTTTTTCTATGTCATGGCAAATCTACATCAACTTAATCAGATTATTGAAATTTCAAGTAGCTCTTCGGAAATCAATGTTCAAAACCCCTCCACCAGCTCCAATGTGTCTGTTAATTGGAATGGGCTTCCAGAAACAAAAATTTAGAATTTAACAAGTAGCCTTTCACTTTCTTCTCAGCTCAATGTTGAACGGTTAAAAGTCACTAGTGCTCATGCATGTGACATAAAAGACTTTGAACTGATGGCTATGGAAGATATGCTACATGAACTACATGCACACTATGTCAAGTTTTCTAGCTTCTACACTTTTCTTAGGGAAATCTATTTTGACGAATACTATGGAGAAGGCAACGCTCCTACTATTTGATGTACGTTCCAGGCTTACCTCAACCGTACATAGACCATAGTACATTTATGTAACTTCCTCTCTACTTTACCTTTGTTTGCACTTACGCATCAACTCTTGCATAGAGAGAAATTTTGAAGGCTTTGGGCTCTTGTAAGCAGAAACAACTTTGCACACTTTCCTCACATGTTCCACCTTTTGATGATCTATGTGATCTTTGCATAAATTTGATTGTACCTATTATAAAATTGCATGGTCTCTATTTCCAACACTTTTGCATGGTGTTAACTACAAATTGGCAATGCATTTGAATGTTCAATACACACTTTTAAATGTTGCTTCCTCAATATCTATTCTATTACATTCTTGACCACATGTTTTGGTCACTTTTAAATAACAATCTATATTACCAACATCTCTATTTAACATACTTCTGCATTTGATATCTCAGTTTCCCCATTTACTATGTGCAATACAAATTTTAATTTAAGTTATCACTAGAGTTAGGATGGTTTAAATAATCTAGCCACACTTTTCCTACAAAGCCCCCTCATCCATATGCTTCCATAGATTTAAATACTCCTATAACTTGATTTGTGTTCTATACTTGCAATAGTTTGACCTTGCATCTCTCCCATGAAACACAATGATTACTATTATTTTAGCAAAAATATTGGTGTTTAGAAATGTATATGCATTTAAGTTACAATTCTATTTCATATTTTTAAAGTCATAGTGTTTACAAATGTTCCAATGCTATGTATATATCCAATAATCATCCCTGTCCATATATATCCAAATATACTTATGGAGGATTAGGATACTTGCTTATAAACTATGCATTTATAAACTTGTATGTGTTACAAGTAGTGGTTGTTGTTGCACCAAAAGATCGACCTTTTAATGCCCAATACAACCACTTATAGAAGACACATGAGGCTGTTAAACCATGTTGCAAATCCTAAGGGGAGTGCTGACCATGTTGCCAACAATCTCTCCTTCAGCGTTACCTGAGGGGATTCAAACCTATGACCAAGCTCTGATACCACTTGTTACAAGTAGTGGTTGCCGTTGCACCAAAAGATCGACCTTTTAATGCCTGATACAACCACTTATAGAAGACACAGGAGGCTATTAAACCATGTCGCGAATCTCGAGGGGAGCATTGACCATTTTGCCAATAGTATGTGCCTTTTCATATTGAATTCTCACTTTTAAGCACTCAAAAGATGATTAGGTTGATAAAGATTTGTCTCTTTACCAACACTTGTTGATACTACATGGAAAAGTAATGGACCCAAATTTAATTACAAATAACTTTTTAGTGTGCTCTTCTCTAACACTTTTAAAATTTCTTTACCATCTCTAGGAATATACCTGCTTCAGTCTCTCAAGTTCTACAAAGGAATCCTCTCTACTTTTGGGGTGAAGGTGTGCTTTCTAATCTTTCCATTTGTTTGATCACTACAACTTACCTTTTCCAAACTATTCTTTGTCATTATGGATGTCCACATAATTGATTTGTTTACAAACATTGTATTGTACATTTTGTATGGAAAAAAAATTATGTTCATGACTACTATTCCAACAGACTTTTACATATGTCTTTACAATCGACAAGGCCACATAAGCAATTCCCATGTTTGCTTAGCATAGTGTGTTATTTGTTTATTTTCTTCAACTGCATTTGCTTTTAAATTTTACATAGCTTGGTACTACTTCTAAATGACATACATTTTGACACTTATTTAAATTTATAGGTTTGTTACCTCTCCTTTAAACAATGTCTCACTCTTTGACAGAAAATGCAATAAAAATTATCAACACTGACAAATTAGATGTACATCCATGACTTCAAGTTTTCTTCGTTGCACCATTTGGGCAAGGAAATGCATCAACTACTAGATACAAATTAGAGCTCTCCAACAGCCTCCATTTACAAAAAGCTACCTTGCCAAGCAAGTATACCGACCTTATAACAACTGAGACAATAAAAAGGGGCTCTATTATCCACCTCACATGTTTTACTATTCCAACAATTTGTCACTCAAGGTGAGCCTATAACGACCACATCTTTCTTGCAACACACCAATTCCATTTTCTTCTGCACTTACAACTCAATTCTTATTTGACAAATCTATTGAATTCTATAGGTGCATTGTATTACATTTTCTTGTGCACTTACACCTCAATACTAATATTATAATTCAATTGAGTTCTTTAGGTGGATTGTAGTCTCCAACTTAGAGGTTCTATGCAGCGACCATTATATCATTGGTGAACCCACCTTCTTCTTCAAAGAACCAGAAAAACTTCAACAGAAACATGTGGGAACTTCATATGACACATGCACAAAAGTAGGAGATGTTTCTCCACCCGAACAACCAAGTCCTTAAAAAATGATGTTTGGCTTGCATGCGTTGCAGCAAAACAAACCCCCCCCCAGCCACTATTACTCCTATCAAAAGTTTGAATCCATTTCAAATGTAGTGGCTAATACAAGGTTGTGTGACTATGAGGAAAGAAATGCACCACTTCAACAACAGGAATGGAAATGGGCACATGTTTAGTTTTGATATGGTTGATAGTGAGAGAATTGAAGTTCGTGTCACTTTCTTCAATACAATTGCAGACCTCCATTTTCAAAATATTTAGCCTAGGAATGTATATACATTATCTCGCGGTACTGTGAAATCTGCAAACAAGTTTTATAAGCTTAATAGTGGGATAGAAATCCCTTTGACAGATGATTCAAGGCTCATGCTTTGCGATGATGACCTATTAATTCCTACACTTCAATTCTCTTTCACCCCCATTCAAGATATTCTCAATCAACATACAAATACTACTATTGATTTGATTGGAATTGTCATATGTGTCGAACCTTCCTCTACAATAAAAAGGAAAAGCGATACAACAGAGGTTCTTAGGAGGAGTCTAAAAATCATAGATATGTCTGCCTCCACTCTAAATGTTACTTTGTGGGGAAAAATAGCTCAAAAGGAAGGCACGCAGTTGCAGGAGATGTACCATCTACAAAAGGGTATTGTGCTTACAATAAAAAATGGGCGAGTTGCAGAATATAATGGAAAGGTGATAAGTACACTAGGCACTTCGCAATTGTTTATCAACCCTGATATTAAAAAGACACAACAACTATAGTCATGGTTTGCACAAAGTGGAAATGATCTTATCATGCCAACAACAAACCTTCTAGATGCACCTCTAATTTTAACCAAAAAGACAATCTCCAATATCATACAGGGCCCATCAGATTTACCAAAACCCCTACAATGCATTACTAAAGCAACCTTGGTTTTCATCAAGACAAAACAAATTTGTTATCCAACTTGTCCCATGCAGATTGGGGGTAAGCAATGTAAAAAAAGAGTCCAACAGAATAATGAAGGAAGTTGGGTTTGTTCAAAGTGTGTGGCTACTTTTCTAGATTGTAATTATAGATATGTTCTTCAAGTAAAACTTGTAGATCACATAGGTTCTATATGGGCAACTGCTTTTGATGAAGCCACAACTAAACTGGTTGGCATGCTCGCAAAAGAATTATATATGCTTCAGTTCAACCATGAAGAAGAGGCCTGCGCAGAGAAGGTTATTAGACTTTTGCAGTATAAACAATTTCTCTTCACACTATCAAACACAATGGAAACATATAACAACAAAGAACAATTGAAAACAACAATTGTAGAAGTTCTTTAGGTTGACCTCAAGGATGAAATCAACTTTTACTTGCATGAAATACCTATGCTTTGCCTTCCTGAAGGAAATTAGCACCTAAGGAAAGGTGTTTTTAGAAATGGTCCTCTGTAATTATCCCTTCTTCTGTACTTTCTTTCCATCCATGACTATGTGCTATCTCTCTATGTACATGGTTCCAAGGCCCCTTCAAAACTTGTTTCGTACATTGCCTATACATATTTCTCATATTTGTGGTTTCCATATGAACTCTAAAAGGTGTAATGCACATGCTATGGATGGTCATGTGAATGAGCTTGTTTTATTTTGGCTATATCTTCTATTCCCCACACTATGGCTTTCTCCTTATGCTATAGAATTAGGGTGAACATAATTGTGTGCCTTACTTTACATGTTTTTTTTTTCTAACCTCGTGGACACTTACTTTTTTTCCTCAGCAACTTAGATTTATACTACAACCTACACCCTCATAAACTACACCATATAATTGCACCAGAAGGTAGTACCGACAAAATAACTTTCCATTTATATTTTAGATATGCTTCAAATTTAGATGTACTTTTCATGCTCTTTTAGATACTCTTAGACTTTACAAATATTTCAAATTGGCTACATTGTCATCATATGTTGTTTGTCTTATTTATTTTCTAGAAAATGAGCTCAAATGTACAAGATTTTGAAGGACGTATAGACCAAACCAGTCCCACAAAACTTCACTCCCGTGAAAGAAGCCACATGTATTATGCTCGACATAGAGAAGAAATAAGTATACGCCGAGCCATTCAACATGCAAACCGCCTGCACCAGCCACCAAGCCATCCACTCCATTCACAATTGCAAGCTTCTACAGATGCTCAAGGTCAACCTCCATATATGCCCCCCACTGAAAGACAACTTCCTACACAAAACCATCGAAATCAACTTGAAAATCTACTATTGTCTGATTTCCCACCTAGCCATAATAGCTGCACTCACCTGCAATCTCGTAAAAGAAGCCGCAAGTATTATGCTCATCATAGAGAGGAAATAATTGCGTGTCATCCTGATAGCCACATGGAACTTCCCCACCAAGTAGTAAACCACCTATTCCCTCCCATCTTGCAAAATTCTACAAGCTCCCAAGGTGGACCATCCTCTATGCCTGTTGAACCACATCTTCCTGAAAAAAGCCCTCCACATCCACTTTCACTTTAAAACATGGAAAACAATCTATCATTTGACTTCTTGGTGATAACTAAGACATTTAGAACTAGACTAGATGCTCTTTCAAAGTTGCACACATGTAGTATATGTAGGGAGTGCTACCCTGGTATGCAAGTTCAAAGTACACCCATAGGTCTGACATGTAGGAGATGCACTGCTGAGAAAGGAGTGCATTGATTTTCTTTAGGGAATAATATGGACCCACTTGAACAACCAAATGTCTTGAAAGTCCTCACACAGGTCGAAGAAATGCTCATTGCATGAGTCAATCCAATTTTACAAGTTACTCATGCCCATGGTGGACAATACAAATATAGTGGCCATACAATCAGCTTCCCCCAAGATATTAAAACAATTACAAGCTCCTTGCCTCAGACAATTAAAGAATTGGATGTATTAATAGTTCACAGGCTAACTACGAATGGGAAGGCTTATGAGTGCTATGTTAGTAGAAGTCATGTTCTAAATGCACTAGAATACAAAATCAAATATGACCCTTAATACAAGGATGTTGAAATCAATGATTCTACATTGTCACTCCTACCCGATTCTACTACCGACATCTCAGGAATGCTTCAAACACTATACAGTGACACTAATGCCCCAACATCAACAAATATTGAGTTTGAAAGCATACACAGTGAAATGGAAAGTGACACAAAATTTTCTACATCTTTTATGGCTAAACTACCAAACAAACATCATGAATTACAAATCATTAAGGAATCTTTACACCTAGAAAAGGAAGATGACACCATTCTCGATTGGCCACATATAAATTCATCACCCATCAATGAGTACACTACTGAAGGCTTGTTTGACATGGTATTTCCCACTCTTTTCCCAAATGGAAATGCACAACCCATGCAACCTCAAGCAAGGGAAGTGCAACTTCATGAATATGCCTTACACATTATGCGATTTCATGACAACAGATTTGGCCAACACCCGCGCTTCAGATACTTTCTTCTAAACCTTATGATGCATCACCATAGCCAATCTATTACAGCAGTCTTCATTAAATGAAAGGTCGAAGACAATATACCTATTGTTATTGAGGACCTTCGGTCCCACTTAACTAACCTCTCAGACAATCAATTGGCTAAGGAACTGATGCATTTTGGCTCTACCTTGCGAGGGACACGTGCATATTGGAACAAGTGTCGCACTGATCTAACAAATATGATAACCCAAATAGGGTCTCTGACATTGTTCTTCACATTAAGTGCATCTGACACAAAGTGGCCTGATCTCCATCTTGTCCTCTCACCAAATGATGCATTTTCTTTCCTATCCAATAAACAACACATAGAGAATGTGGTAAGAAACCCACACACAACAACCTTGTACCTACATCAATGATTCACAATCTTTTGTGAAGAGTTCATCGAGAAACTCATGGGGGCGATTAACTACTAGTACTGCTACGAATGACAAAGACAAGGATCTACACACATTCATGGTTTCATTTGGATTAAAAATGCACCGAATATGGATACACTAGACTAGGCCAATCCTTCTGAAGTACAGACCGTAAAATAATTCTTCGACAAATATGTCACTGCATGCAATCCTCGAACTAAATCTAAAATAGGGAACATGCTACACAGAACTCCATCTGATGATCCATGTCTGCTCAACACTAATGAAATACTTTCTATGGATACTTACGTTGATTATGAAGAGTTGGTCAATAGTGTGCAAAGACACACCAAATGTACAGAGCGGACTTGCCTATGCAAGAAAGGAAACCATGTAGAGTGTAGATATAAAGCTCCTTGGATAGAACACGAAGAATCTAAACTACTATGTGATGAATCAGGACAAAAAATTTATGAACCACTAATAAATGATGACAGGTTGAACATCCATAACCCGTAGGTGCTCTCCATATGGAGGGCTAATATAGATTTCCAACCTGTCACCTCGCAACTTCTTGCCAAATATGCATCAAAAGCAGAAAAGAAATCAGAGAGTTGTGTTGATATGCTTTCAAGAATTTTCTCCTCTTCACACCAACAAGATCATGCCATCAAAGCATACCAAAAGTTCATGGTTGAGGTCATTGCAGAGAGAGATATAAGTGCACAAGAAACATATCATATGCTACAAAAACTACCTCTTGTGATTTGCAATCGCCAATTCATATCACTTAATGTAGGTCAAAAAGTGCTCCACCACCTCAAACAAACAACCAATGGAAGTGAGATACAATCTACCTACTGTATGCACCCTAAAATGGTCACCTAGACTTTGGGCCCCCATTCAGCAATTTATCAAATTCCTAAATCAACATTTTCAGCTTAATATCAATTTCCTTGATCAAGTCCTATTTTATCATTTATTTGATTATTTTCCATGGATTAACCATTTTATCCTAAGTCTTTATTTAATTAAAAGGAATTTCCTCCCCTTTTATTAAACAAAAAGTCCCCACTTTTCCTCTTATCCTAAGTTGCACTAATAAAGTACTATTCTTTATAAAAAGAGAAAAAATATTTTTTGTCTCATATGGACACAAAAGTCAACTCTTATTTTCTCATTGGAGGATATTTGTGCACATGGATTGCTCCTCTTTCAAGCCCCGCCCTTGATTAAATATTTTTCCTCTTAATCTCCATCATCCGTTGTTTCTCATTTCCTATAAAAAAAGAGCTCTCTTCTTCATTTTAGAATGCATCTTTTGAATACTAATGTTATGCTGCAAGTTTTCTAGGTCACTTTGGAGCTTTTGAAGATTTGGAGCATTCTTAGCTTTTACATTTACATTCTATTCTAGTTTCATTTCTTGCATCATATCTTCATTCATAGCTTAGTTTCCTTCATGCTATAGATTAGCTCACATAGCTTAATTAGGAGGCTTTGTAATATTTGTTCTTTCATTTCCATAGCTTAGCTTGCACTTTCATTTCTAGCATTGCATTTCATATTTGATTCTTGCGGATATTGGCATTCTTGCCTTTGTCTTCATTTGAATCTCTCATTGTGTGGTTTACTAGCAAGGTTATAGGCTTAATAGCTCTAGCTGAGAGCAATACTCAAACTACCATTGTGATTCCATGCCTAGGGAGCTATGGATCGATTTTTGAGACCTCATTCTTGAGTGTTCTTGAATGTAATGATTCTATGTGATGATGTTACTCACCTACATGAAATTAAAATCTACTAACATCAATTTAATCAAATACAATGCAAATTTAACTAAAATTGAAATTATGATCTATATTATCCCATGGATCTCTAAAAAGAAATGGTAAGTGAAGCTCTCAGCTTAGATCCTCACTAGTGACACTTCTAAGACGAGAATGATGCTGCTACTATGCTTATGCTATGCTTCTATGATGATTTCATGCTTAATCTAGCTCAAATTGACAAACTACAATGATAATTGCTCTAAAATGCTCAAATTGCTCTTAGAAATGATCTCAATTGACTATAGTAACAATGCTTTTCAATTGAAATTCTAAGATGGAAATGCTCTCCAAAATGCCTCATACTTATAGTAATTTCCCAAGGGTAGGGGATAGAGTGAAGTAATCATGGTTATCTCATGGTTGAGTCAAAAACTTTGCTTTGTTCATAAATGGGGGGACAAATGAGGGGACAAGCCTTTAAATGGTTTCAAATGTTTGGACAATTTGCAAATGTGAGTGATTTATGTCTTTATGTTCTCAATTTTCATTGGTTGATCACTTTGTTGAAAGAAAATAAGGATTTATTAATTCAATTAATTAATTAAATTTAGCCATGGAAGAGTAATGGGTTCATTTTGATTTTTAATTAAACAACTATACAACTAATTGATTAAAATCAATTATATAGTGCTTTTGGCCCCTTTAAGCTTCAATTTAATTATTTAACCTCATTATTTAATTTTTCCTTTTCTTTAATTGATTTTTGATCATCTTTATTTAATTATGTCCATTTTTAATGCATTTTAATGATTTAAAGCATTTTAATTAATTGTCCAATTTTGCGTGTCTACAAATGCCCCTCTTTGAATTAATGCGCGAAGAACATTGATTCAAAGATCCTTTACGTAAAAAATTTTATGATGCCCCATTGATTTCATGATGTTTGATTGCGATGTCGATTTGATACCCTTATGCCCCCTCAGAAATTAAAACATATTAATTTCTTGATTTGAAAAAGATTTAATTTGATGTTTGATTTATCAAATATGTTTTCATTTCTGATTATTGATGATATCCCACGATGTATGATTATGCCCCAGTTTGGTTTGATACGTTAAGATAGGTCCATAGCTAGTTTCACCTCCAAAATTAGGTCAAAAATACCTTAAATAGGTTAAGAAACCTTTGTTTTACTATTCATTTTCACTTTTCATCCTTGGTGATTTTGCTCTGATCCTCTAGTGATTTCGAGATGGTTGTGCTGATTCGGGAGCATAGATTCGAGAAGTGCCAGAGATATGCGAGGTCGCCTGACTATGGACCTCTGGTAAGTCATTACGAACCTTGATTTTGCATTTATGGTGCATTTATTGAGCATTTATTGCAATTTAATGTTTCATCGTTGCGTTGAATTTTAGAAATCTTGCCTAGGAATGATTTGAATGTCGCCTAGGATATTTTATTATCGCTTCCGTGGTTTTGACTCTTGCCTCCATGTAGTTTATCCTCGCTTAGGAATCTTTTGTTCTCACCTAGCATGAGAATATTCATGCCTTGAGCTAAGTAAAAATGCCCCTTTTCCAATAGGTTGTCGCCTATGTGAACCCTAACATTTTAACTCTGGCCTAGGCCAACATTCACTGTCGCGTTGCTGAATTAACTGTCGCTTAGCAGGAAAACTCTCGCCTGACACTAGAACAATGTCACTTGACATGATAAAAATCACGCCTGAGGTTAAATGTCACCTGGCATGATAAAAATCACGCCTGGGGTTAAATGTCGCTTGGCATGATAAAAATCACGCCTGTTGACTTTTTGCAAAATTTTTGTACTTTTCACATGTGTATTTGATCGTGTCTGATGAAAAATTTGATAACTCCTTGATGAGAAGATCAGATGATTAGTGTAGATCTATGACTGTCAACAAAACAATTGGTTTAGATATCATGATAGTGGGACCTTAGAATATGAGCTGTCAATCTGATTAGAATAGTAACTGATAGGATAAATCAATCAGTGTGAAAACTGATATGATTTGATATTGTCGCTTCGTTCTCAGGATACAGAGAAACGAACAATGGTACTTGGTATGATTACTTGATACTTTTGATTGACTTGAGATAATTCCTTGATACAATGTACTGATATGATTCCTTTGCCTTGCCAATAGGATCACTATCCTACATTATACGTTTGTTCAGTTGCATCCTGGGTTATTGACTTAGGTCAGAGACTCATAGCAGCTAAGTTCTGGGTCATTGAGAGATGTGGTTTGAGGTTCCTCCTTGATCTCCCATGGTTCTAGCTAAACCATGGGTTATTAACTGCAGTGGCGGAATGATGGCACTCCGACCACAACACATTTCACTTGCCATACAAAGAGATGATGATCACGCCAGAGGATGTGTATCGATTACTTCGGATTCCATGCAAGGGTGAGTTGGTTTACTATGACTCTGCATACAACTCTTCTGTCTGCCAATGAGTATTTGGGGACAATACTATTGGAGATGGAGATACTATTACATGGCCTCAGTTTGCCTCTTTTCCCACATTACCAGCAGTTCTGGGTGCAGTGATTGGAGGTTTTCTTCTTCCTGACCAGCGAGGTCACAGTTTTTCCGTTGGTTGGGGCCGGATACTAGAGGATTTACTTGCTCATCCTCAATGGTTTGATTGGGGTTCCTACGTCCTAGCATAGCTATATCATGATCTACATGAGGTGGTATATCGGGGGAGTGCATCATTGTCAGCGGGTGCTATTGTTCTTCAGTTATGGATATGGGAGCATCTTCCCATTACTAGGCCCATTTCTGATAGGGTTCAACCTCGGGGTTATCCTTATGCTTTCCTTTACATAGGCATGGTTATACAACATCATATGGGTCACTTGGATTACTGGAGACGTCAGATTGATGATCTAGATATTGTTATATGGTGTCCTTACCTCGGTTGTGATCATTGGAGAGAGGATGGTGATGAGTTACCCTACATGTTTGCCCCTCACTGGATGATTGGGTGCACCACTACTAGTATTGAGTGCTTCTGCTTTGGCAGAGTTTTGAGACAGTATGGGCGGATTCAGGATATGCCTCAGGGCAATGCATTATATGCTCGAGTATAGGCAGAGATCTCTCTATGGGGTCCATGTATTGATTACCAGTTTGCATTAGATCAGATTGTGGGCATGACTATTTGCAGATGGGAGATACTTCCTGGTATGGCTGATGCAGGGATGTCACATGAGTATGCAGATTGGTGGGCTCACAACAGGTTTCCTCATTTTACTGATCTAGTAGAGCCTATTCCTGGATGGCGGGATGGTGACAGGGGTGGTAGACAGCGGAGAGGATGAGGACATAGACATCCTTGGGTTGCTGCAGGTAGAGGTCAGGTGAGATGAGATTATGGTCATGATAGACAGCCTAGAGAAGAGAGGTAGGATAAAGCTCGTAGACATCGGAGAGCTCAGCGACATGCACATATTGATGTAGCTAGGTAGGTTCCTAGGGGATTAGATCCATTGGTATAGTTGTAGAGAGTAGCCTTAGCTCAGCATGATGATGATGTAGCTCAGCAGGACTAAGCATAGCAGGATGATGCAGAAAAAGATGATGGGGCTCCACAGATGCCTCCACTAGCTCCACAGCCATAGGGTGATCGCATGGATGGATTGGAGTGAGGTTTGCAGTCCATGAGGATAGAGATATCCATTATTGTGGCTCAGTTGGACCAGGTTGCCTCTTTATTGCAGCAGCTTGTATCAGTCATGGTTGTTCAGAGACAGGATGGAGTGGGTACATCACAGGCTCCTCCCTCACAAGATGGTAGAGGTCCAGATGGATCTGGTGCTACAGGATCTTGATTGATATAGTTACCCATTGATGACAGATTTACTTAGTGTTGATGGTCTACATTTCCATGTTATTCTCATTGATCGGAACATTTGATATAGCACTTTGATGATATTATATCTTGACATACTTGATGTATTGGATCCTCTTTAGATGATATATATGATGATATACTTCTTGATTCTCCTTGACGAGTGGATTATGAGATTATCTTTTATGCAGCTATATGATGTTTATGCATTTACTTTGATTCATGCTATGGATGCAGTATCTTACTTTATGATATATAGATGTATGCAAAGATGGATGAATTTGATGATGCTTTTCTATTTTTCATGTATGGATGCAAAATGTTTTATGGAAATGCATATGTATGATCCTATGTTTTTTATTTTTCAATGTATGCCAGTCTATCCTTAGCTATATGAATGCACATGATGTATGGATAATGTTTTCTTGTTGTAATATGTGGATAATGAATAATGATCAATGCATGTATGCAAAAGATAATCTCATTTTCTTTGTAGTGTTTGATCAAGAATAACCGTTTGATTGAACTCCATTTTTCTTAAATGTTGTGACTAACCAATATTATTGATGTACCCCCTCTTTCCCTTGGAAAATTAACCACAAAAAATGCATTTAATCAAACATGATAATGCAAGTAATCTAACAAGATAATGCAATTAATCTAACATGCCATGCAATTATTCTAACATGTAATGCAATGCAACCTAAGTGTTACTAGCTTTTAGCAAATAAATGCCATGAGGATAAATTTTCATCATTGAGCAGTTCGGGACCGGAAAGCTTAGTATAATCACCACTAACCACATCATGATGATATGAATACCACTTTATATCACATTTGGTAACCTCCTTTGTTGAACCAAGTACAACCCTCACTAGTTGGATGACCAAACTATGGGAGTCTGAATACCGGTGTCAACGGATTCAATGTTGCAAGTGGATTTTTGGTATTAAGATATAGAAGATCTAAATAGCCAAGGGATCTGTTTGCATAAACAAACAAAGGTCAATCCACCCTCTTATGAGATAGTCCTCGATGGTTCTTTGATGACCATGTCGTTAGAAAAACTCTCATAAGGTGATGAATCTTCCTCCAAACAATCACTCAAAGGCAATAAAATATCACATCTTTATCATGGCTAATCTAGTCGAAACATCATCGAATAGCTCCAAAGATATGATAAAAAGTCAAGTTCATCAAGATTTTAACAAAAAATTCAAGTGTTTTACCATGTTTCATTACTTTGCAAAGAAAGAAAGCTTTGAATGTTTTGCCATGTTTTCGCATTTTCAAAAAGGATTTCCAAGTATTCTGATCTTTAAGATGTGTTTGTCAATTTTTAATCCTGAATAATAAAGTCAATGAAGGCTCATAGATCATGTCGTAGGATCAAATATTTAGGCTCAAGAAAACTTTCCATTCTTCTGAAACTCTGATAAATCTCTCTCTGACGTGACTAATTGTAGCACTTATTGAATCCATTTGGTACCAAATTTGCAATCTTCTTCTGCCCCCAAGTGATAAATGTGATCGGTTGACAAACTTAGGGCTGATAGACAATGCAATAATGTGACTGGTCGGCTTTATTATGACTATGTACAAATGACGGATGCAATGGTGGTTGTACAAATGGGATGGTGGAAATGCAATATGGACATATGCAACTAGGAAAGACAAACTTATGGGAACAAAAGGCATTTGTTTACCAAGTTTTCACCTTTGGATGGATCAAGCTCTTTTTTCTGTTTTTAAAGCTTTTTACTTTTTTTGCTACCAAGGTGCCTATTTGCTAGGTTTTCACCACGGCACTTTTTCTTTTTTCATTTTTTCATTTTTTGTATTTTTCATTTTTTCTTTTTTTTTTGTATTTTTTCATTTTTTTATTTTTATTTTTATTTTTTCATATCATCAAGGTGCCTATTTACTAGGTTTTCACCAAGACAACATCTTTTTAAATGTTTTCCCTTTCTTCATGCTCAATTTTCTCAATGTTTTTGATTTCTTGTGCTTTTCACATAGTTTTGGTATTTTTCAAGATCTCTTTTGAACTATGTACAATAAATAGGATGCTCTTTCATCTGATACTCTTTATACTCTTTCGTCTACCTCATGTATAGAACCTTTCGAGATGAATACTGTTGATGGGTTCTTGAAGTTCCTATCCATCAAAATCTAATAACTTATAGGTTCCCGTGCCAAATCAAGACACTATGATGAATGGGCCGAGCCAATTAGCTTCCCATTTGCCTTTCTTCTCTCTTTCCACCTAGTTCTTTGGATTCTCTCTCAACACCAAGTCTCCTACCTGAAAAACTCTCAGTTTGATGCGTTTATTATAGTTCCTTGAGATTCTATTTTGATACACTTTCAGGTGCTCATAAGCTTGTGTTTGATGTTCTTCAAGTAACTCCAATTGTTGAAGTCTAGCAACTCTATAATCTTCATCTGTGATCAATCCTTGTAATGACACTTGTAGAGATGGGATTTCAACCTCTAATGGTAAAACTGCTTCGGCCCCATAAACTAGTGAGAATGGCGTGGCTCCTGTAGGTGTTCTTATGCTGGTTCTATAGGCCCATAATGCTGGATTAATTTGCATATGCCAATCCCTTCCTGATTTGTTGATCGACCTTTTCAAGATCTTCAAGATATTCTTATTCATGGCTTCGGCTTGCCCATTTCCTTGAGGGTAATAGATTGATGATGAAGTGTGAGTGATATGAAATGTAGCACATAGTTCATCAACATCCTTATTCTTGAATTTTTTTCCATTATCTGTTATTATGGCATGAGGAATACCGTATTGGCAAATGATATGATTCAAGATAAACATGGAAATTTGTTTACCCGTTGCCATTATCAAGGGAACTGCTTCAACCCACTTGGTGAAATATTTTGTTGCGGTTATGATGTGTTTGTGCCCATTTGAAGAAGGTGGATTTATGACACCAATTAGATCAAAACCCCATTGATAGAAAGGCCATGGTGTAATAAATGGGTGTAATTCCTGTGCTAGTGCATGTATCATGTTGCCATGATATTGGCATTTTCTACATATCTTCACAAAGTGGCAAGCATCTTTTTCTAATGTCTTCCAGAAATACCCTAAGCGAAGGATTTTCTTAGCTAGATTTACCCCCCTTGAGTGTGACCCACAAATGCCTTCATGGACCTCTCGTAAAGCTAATTTAGACTCTTCTTCCTCTAGACACCTAAGTAACGTCCCATCAAGACCCTTATGATACAATGTTTCAGAAAGGATAAAGTAATGGGAGGCTTGGCGTATGAAATTGCATTTTTGGGCACGGGTTTGGTCTAAGGGTAACACTTGGTCTTTAAGGTATGTATATATAGGTCCATACCAAGGGGAGTCATGTCCATGTAAGAGGGAAACAATTTGGGTTTCGGGAAAGTCAAATGCCAGTTTCACCAAATCTTCCACGAAGAACTCATACTTCTCATTTTGATCTGGTTTTTGTAACAAGGAAGCCAAGGTAGCCATGGCGTCAGCTGCTCTATTTTTCTCTCTAGGAATTTGCTCAAAAGTGATCAAAGAAAAGTATTTCTTCCATCCATCAATCATAGTCTTATATGGCATCAAATTTTCATCTTTGGTGTTATATCATTGTTGACTTGATTGATGATGAGCTGAGAATCCCCATAAATTTGTAGCTCTTTGATGTTCCACTCTAAGGCCATTTTGATGCCTATGACTAGTGTCTCATATTCCGCTATGTTATTTGTGCATGGAAACATAAGCTTGTAGGACTTGGGAATGGTGTAACCTTGAGGAGTTACTAATAGTATGCTAGCCTCAGAACCTCCTTGAGTATAGGATCCATCAAAGTATAAGTTCCACATTTTTGCCTCTATGTTTATAATGGCGGAATCCAGAAATTCCACTTGAATAGTTTGTGTAGAAGTCATGGGACTTTTAGCTAAGTGATTTTCTATCACTTGTCCTTTGATTTCCTTTCTATCGACATATTCAATGTCAAATTCACTCAATATCATTACCCACTTAGCTATTCTACCTGTTAAGGCTGTTTTACTTAACAAATATTTGGGAGGGTCAATTTTGGCAATTAGCTTGACCTTATGCATCAACATATAATGCCTCAACTTTTGAGATGCAAACACCACTGCTAAGCAAGCTCTTTCCATGAATGTGTAGTTGAGTTCATATTTGATCAATGTCCTACTCAAATAATAAATAGCTCTTTCCTTTCCTTGTTCATCATCTTGCGCCAAAAGTACTCCTAGGGATCTTTCCGTAGCTAATATGTATAAAAGCAATGCTTTGCCCTTGATAGGTGGCATAAGAATGGGTGGATTTATCAAATAGGTCTTCAACAATGTAAAAGCTTGATCACATTTGGCATCCCATATGAACATGGTATCTTTATGTAGCAACTTGGTGAAAGAATGACATTTTTTAGCCAATTGAGAGATAAAACTTCTTATGGATTGGATTTTTCCTTGCAAGGATCTCATTTGGCTGATGTTCTTAGGTATCTCCATGTCCATTATAGGTTGTACTTTCTCGAGGTCCACTTCAATCCCTTTGGCGAAAACTATATAACCTAGTAACTTGCTGGATTAGACTCCAAAGGAACATTTCTTTGGGTTTAATCTGACCTTGAATTGTTCCAACCTAACAAATATCTTTTTCAAAATGTGGAGGTGTTCTTCTCTTTTGTGGGATTTTGCCAATATATCATCCACATAGTCTTCTAATAATGTGTGCATCATGTCATGAAAGATAGTTGTCATG
Organism: Chamaecyparis obtusa; assembly: GCA_027943335.1. Classification (NCBI taxonomy): domain Eukaryota; kingdom Viridiplantae; phylum Streptophyta; class Pinopsida; order Cupressales; family Cupressaceae; genus Chamaecyparis; species Chamaecyparis obtusa. Next base: position 95,371 of record BSBK01012333.1, read on the forward strand.
GCCCTTTGATATGTGGCTCCGACATTTTTAAGGTCGAAGGGCATGACATTTCAATAAATAGTGCCCCAAGGGCAAGTAAATGTTGTCTTTTCTTGGTCTTCGGGTGCAATTTTGATCTGATTATACCTGCTAAAACCATCCATTAATGAGTACATTGAGTGACCCATTGTCAAATCCACTATGGCATCTATGCTCGGAAGTGGGAAATCATCTTTAGGGCATGAAAGATTCAAGTCTCTAAAATTCGTACATACACGAATGGATTTATCATGCTTTGTGACTGGTACAATGTTAGAGATCCATTCGGCATATGCTATTGCTCTTGTGAAGCCTACTTTCAACAATTTTTCTAGTTCTGCTTTGACCAAAAGAGCTATGTGGGGGTGCATCTTTCTCAACTTTTGCTTAACGGGCTTAACCCCTGGTCTAACATTTAGATGATGCATTATAAAGTCCGGATCTAAGCCGGGCATGTCGACATATGACCATGCAAAGTTTATTTGTTGCTCTTTGAAAATTTTTATGAAGTCCTCTCTTTCTAGAGGTGTGAGTGATGCAGCCAAGTGTATGAACTTTGGATCCACTTCCGTGCCAATGTTAACTTTTTTTGTTCGCTCTATGAGTATAGGTGACCTTTCTTCCTCGTGCTCAGGCAAAGTATCCAATCTCTCTTCATTTGGTACCACAATTTGGTTTTCACCAAAGGAAACATCTTTTATCTTTATTTTTTTGGGCTCTAATGCTGCCACATAATGGTTTTCAACACTAGAACTTTTCTTTTTCTTATTTTTTTCATTTTTTTCTTTTGACTAAGAGATGGGACCCCTGCTATTCTCATCATATCCATATCAAATTCATTGGTGAAAGAGGGTTCAACCGCATTAAGGTAGTGGTTCATTGCTTGGTCATTTGGAAAGTAAAGTAGGTCATTTGGCTCGGTTTGGTCCCAATCAATGAGGTCCGAATTTATCAAAAGTAAGGGTTCATTGGGTAAAATGTCATCAATAGGGGTTATGGACATGACTTCGTTTGAGGGTTCATACATTGTATTGTTTAGATCTATGACGTGCACTTCCTCAAGGTGATCCATGGAAGAAGGGTCAAAATCCCCTTCACTTGAGTCCTCGTCAACTTCTACGGGAAACAACATGGGAAAATTCAAAAGCGGATTAAAACTAACGTTTGAATCTCCCTCCTCCGAAGGCATCCAAAATATATCTATCCAAGGTGGACTTGTATATGCTTGTGCTGTGTTAATATCTTGTTTATTAGTCTCTTCATTGATTTGAATCTCTTGCTTTGGGATCTTTGCATATGTGTGTATTGTGACTACTTCCTTGTCTTGATATGATTCATCTGATAAAGTATCCCACTCATAATCCTGGGAGTCCTCACTATCTCCCTCAAATTCTAAAGCATTTACTTGAGGATAGAAGTCTTGCATTGGGCTGGAGCTTTCGCCTTTGTATTGATAGCCTACTCTGGATTTTTCTTGTGTTGCCCTCCAAATAGGTTCAATGGGTTCTAATAATCCTCTATTTCTTTGGCCTAAGGGTCCTCTTCCCTTGTATCCCATCTTCTACATTATATCAAATCCTTTCCCATATTGCTCGGTTTGTATCTTTACATGCTGAATTATTTCCATGGGAGTGTTAGAGGTATCTTCCTCATCATGATAAAGCCATTGAAGGACTTCATCTTCTTCCTTATCCCATGTTGCTTTGTGGAAGATGTTCTTTTGATGGTTTACCATGTGATTTTGGAGATGTGGGCATGTCGAATAGAGAAACGAAATATTCTCCTATTCCTTTTGAACTAATCTTGCATTGTTTTTCAAATTTATTCATCATTTCACTCATGTGTTGGTAACGATCTTCCTTGGATTTTTCCTTTTCCTCTTTTGTAGGTTTGTAAATCACTGTCTCCAATTTAGGTGCTAGATATGAACTTTCCGTTGCATTTGGACCCTAATAGCTCACTTTTTCCTTTCCCTTAGTTGATGTCATTGAGCTAGCTTGAGGAGGGTGTTGAGTAGCATCTAATGTTAGTTCTTTCATTTTAACATCTTCAATTGTGGCTCTTTGAATAATTCCCTCCCGGTTATGTGGAATGTATAACTCGTGAGGAGGTTTGAGTGCATTGCAATATTGCAATGGGTTTGAGTCCCCTCCAACCGTGATTTCTTCACCCATGTATGAAAATTTTATGCATTGGTGGTACGTGGATGGGACTGCTTGCATCTTGTGGATCCATGGTCTCCCTAACAAAATATTATAAGTTAATTTCATGTCCAACACTTGGCAATTAGTGTCCTTCTTGACAGGTCCCACTTGTATGGGCAATACAATCATGCCTTTAGAGGCCCTTTCAGCTTCATCATAAGCCTTGATGGTGATCTTCTTCGTAGGGTCAATGCAAGACTTGGATAACCCTAAGGATTTAACAAGACTTAATGTACAAATGTTAAGACCAACTCCTCCATCAATGAGGGCTCTTTTGACTCTATGCCTCTCTATTAAGACCTCTATATGCAATGGTAGATTTTGAGGATGGGTTATAGACATGTCATCTTGATTGAAAAAGGAGAGACAATGAGGTGCTACAAGATGACCTACCATGTTTTGGAACTTCTCTTCTTCTAAGTTAGTAGGAACATTCGTCTCTACTAGAGCTTTTTCCAAAATTTCTTTATGATTAGGGGATAACTTCAATAGCTCCAAAATAGATATTTGTGCTGGAGTTCTTTGCAATTGATCAACCAAACTATAAATTTTTGCTACTGTAGAAGGTTGCTTAACCAAGATGTTGGATTGTGGAGTGGTAGCCACTTGAGGAGCAATCCCTTGTATGGTCATTCTAGAATTCTGCCCTCTTGTAATGACATTTGATGTCTCTTTTTGAGGCTGTTCCTTGATGATTATAGCATTCACAATGATATCATAAGGTGGTGCAAAGTTTAGATTATTGGTGCTTTGTTTCTTGCCATTAGATGACTCCCCTTTGTCATGTTTGTAGACAGGTTGTTTGAATGTTGTATGGTCTTCATTGCTTCGAGGTCCCTCAATGGTGATTATGCCACCATCAATTAAATCTTGCACTACATTCTTTAGTTGAAGACATTCATTTGTTGTGTGCCCTCAGATTCTATGGTACTCACAATGGCTATTGGCACTCCACCAGCTAGGCTTGTTATTCAGCTCATAAGGCTGAATGCTGGGTAGAGTAATGACATTGTTATCCATGAGAGTCTTTAAGGCCTTTTCAAGGGGTTCACCCAAGGGTGTGAAATTCCTTTGAGGAGTTGGCTTCAAGTATTTATCAAATTTATTATTCCTTGCATTATCTCCTTGATTTCCATTATTGGCACGGTTGTTTTTGGATGGTGCATTGGAAATCTGATTGGTATTATTCACTTGATTAGGTGTCCTTGTAAGAGAAAATGGGACCACCTTCAAGTTACTATATTATACTACTCCATCATTCACAATCCCCTTGTTGTTGTTCTTATAGCGACTATTACTATTGAACCAATTATTCTTCTGATTATTGCCATTGTTGGAGTTGTTCTTATTATATTTGTACAGTTTGAGTTCTCCACTTTTGACCAGCACTTCCTCCATGGTTACTCCATTTTCAATTAGATCTTGGAAGGTCTTTGGACATTGCATTCATAATCGGTAGTTTAACTCATTACTCAAACTATTTATGAAGATATCCATCTTCTCTTTTTCAGGCACACTTCTAGGATATCTTGCAAAAACTGTCCTCTACCTTTGTAGAAAAGTGAGGAATGCCTCGCCATCTTTTTGTTTTGTGTTACATAATGTTATCATCGTGACCTCATGTTTAATGTTATATGAGTAATGGGCCATGAATTTCGAAGCTAACTCTTTGAAGGTCTTAATGCCCGAGGGTAACTTAGAAAACCACTCCATAGCCATGCCTCCTAAGCTTTGCGGAAATAATCTCATTAAATATGTTGTATCATGCATGAAATCTAAGCTCAATGCACAAAACTCCCATAAGTGATCTTGGGGATCTGTTGTTCCTTCATACTTGTCATACTTGGGAAACACAACATTGATTGGGAATGGCACCATAACCAAGCTTTTATCAAACGGGAATGGACACAATGCTTCTATAGAGAAAGGCTTGGGAGCCCCGCTTTGCTTAATGTTGTCCAATTGAATTTGAAACATCTTGAATTGCTTGTTCATGATGTCTAAGGTACTTTCCTCAACTTTTGGTGCTTTACGTTGGTTGACATTGTAGTCTCGGGGAAGCTTGAGACCTTTTTGTACTAAGTCCATGAAATGTTTTTCTCTATCTCTGTCCATTGCCTTTTCCATGAGCTTTAGGAAATAAGGACATTGGATAGCCTCACTAACTTTTTCATGTATGACATCTTCTGTTGTTGGTTCGATATTAGTTCAAGTGTGAGTTTGGTCAACTCCTTGAGCATTTTGATCTACTCCTCCATTGTTGGTATTTCCTTGGTTATTAATATTGCTCTAATTATTCATGTCAATGCCCCCACTATTGGAATTACCTTGGTTGGTGAGATCAATACCACTATTATCCTTACCACCCAAACTACCATAGTACATCATGTTGTCTTCCCCTTCTTGTTCGGGTGACTTTTGTGGTACTCTAGGAGTAGTTTCATCCACGGGGTAAGGGAGCTCTTGTCTCAAATAGGTCCCGTCAGCTTGCAAGGTTTGCTTGATGCAATAAGATCCGGTGAATGCAGGCATGAACCTTGGAAAATAAGAGCTAATATCACTCGGGGTCTAATCCTTTCGATGGTTTGTAACAATGTTGTAAAAAACAAGAATGTTGACCAGTCTAAGAGTTTGAATAGTAAGAACACGAAAAAGGGTACCCAAAAATGTGTTCAAAAGTTTCTAGTTAATTCTGCAAGTACTCTTTGTTTTCCCTTTTTGGTTTCTGGGCATGACTGAATCAAGCATAGGCGTGAATAAAACTTTTTGAGGCGTGCCCTTGTTTCTTGATAGGTGATACACTGTAGATTACCAGGCGAGACTTTACTCTTTCAAAGCGGGATTCAAATTCTTCCAGGCATGTCTCAATTTTCTCAAAGCGTGACTTCAGTTTGTCAACACATGTTTAAACAAGTCACAGGCGTGACTGAGCCTCTGACAGGCGGGATTATTTTGTGTCCAGGTGACACTTCTCTAACCAGGGTGTAAGATTTTAAAATTTTAAAATGTGTACGATCATTCTTTGGAAATTTCTGTGTTTGAAAATAGAAAAACAAGTGCAACACACACATCACTTTGTCATCATGTCCCTAAAAACACTCTAATGTGTATGTTCTCCGATGTTTTTCACAAGTATATCACAATAAAGAATTCCAAACAGCCTACCTAAAGTCAATTTTGGCTTGTAAACATGGCTCTACAAGGTGGCTTCTCTATTTTTAACTGGGCTTTAATAAATATTCTGTTCAAATAGACTTCAATCTCTCATCCTCCAAGGAGGCTTCCCACACACACCGAAGCACGATTTTGCGCAATCCATGAGGACTACGAGAGGAAGGTTGAAAAATCAAAATCCGTTTGTCACACACCCCATTAAGGATGCATGCATTTTATTTTAAAGTGGGTTGGATTCTTGCGGCAAAAGCAAGTGTGTCCCACTTGGGTTGTCCCTCTCACCGGCCTTACTAAGGCAAACTCGGGAGGCAAGCCCACTAAATCTCTAGCATATTCATTGAAAGCATGAAAATGGAATGAAGGTTAAGTTTTTGGGAATTTGGTTCACCTAAAAGGTGAAGAGCATATCCCTAACTTTCCTTTAGTTCCCAAACACTTCAAACAATTAATGTTTCTTTCTCAACCTCTTGACAAGGAGGTTCTTAGAATCGAAATGTTTGATTAAATTTCCTCCTTATTAAAGCTAGATTCAAATGAAATGCCACAATTTAAGGGAATGCAAGCTTGATTAGATGAATACCTTGTTTGTAGCTAGCAAAAGGCTAGGGGCATTTTTGAATCATTGATTTTCATCTTATTTCTACTCACCTAGTGGCGATCATTCCAGCTCCCTCCTCCAACAAATTAGTCCAACACAAACAAGCAAAGTGAAGGGAAACCAAAATCAAATTTACAAAGCATGCATTTTATGTAATGAATTTTAAGCCTTCTAATTGCAAATCTTTCAAACAAGAATTTGAATTATGGACTAAAGATCCAATTTAATGAAACAAATTTTGTTTTATAAGCTTCAATGATTTTAAGGTAATTTTGAAATACCTTATTTTCTTCTTCTTGTGTACTCTCAAGTACAACCTTTATGTGCTTAAAATTCTCCTTCTTGATCCTTTTCCTTAAAGCCTTTTCCTCTTTGTTGAATCTGCTCTCAGGTCTTTGCACTTTTCTGTGATTACTCATATACTGTCAGATCATAAAAACAAAGAGTTAGCCAAGTAGTTTAATCAAATTAAGTGCAAATACACACAACAGGTCTCAAGCGACATCATCCAGCTAATAGGTGTGACTAAACTTTTGACAGGCGTAACTTTGAGAATAGCGAGCATCACTTTATAGCGGCTCAAGCGATATCCAAAGTTACATAGGCGTGAGAATTTTATTCAGAGGCATGAACCAAACTTAAAATTGCGCAAAATGATTAATTCTAAGCATGACTTTAACAACAGTAAGTGATAAATTTTCTATCTCAAGCATGACTGTAATTTTAAAGTGCAAAGAAAAGTCTAATCTAAAGCAAGATTAAAAAGAATCAAAGCGAGACTGTATTTCAAAGAAATAAAGCAAAGCTAAGCCAAAGCGATAATAGAAATCTAGTAGGCGATACTCCCTGAGTCGAAGGTGTGACTGTGAACTGTAAAGGCTGAAGGCTTTGTCATTAGAAGCACAAATCTCTAGCTAGCAAGGGTTAATACAAAGCTTTGAAGTGACAAAAAATTGACTGTAGGCGTAAACAGATCTACCGTAGGCGTGACTTTATCAATTTCCTGCAAGAAAATCATGGAAAATAGAATATGCAAGCATGCAAATGGAGATGAATATGATGATATGAGGCTTAGAGCCCCACGGTGGGTGCCATTTGTGTGATGATGTTACTCACCTACATGAAATTAAGATCTACTAACATCAATTTAATCAAATACAATGCAAATTTAACTAAAATTGAAATTATGATCTATATTATCCCATGGATCTCTAAAAAGAAATGGTAAGTGAAGCTCTCAGCTTAGATCCTCACTAGTGACACTTCTAAGACAAGAATGATGCTACTACTATGCTTATGCTATGCTTCTATGATGATTCCATGCTTAATCTAGCTCAAATTGACAAACTACAATGATAATTGCTCTAAAATGCTCAAATTGCTCTTAGAAATGATCTCAATTGACTATAGTAACAATGCTTTTCAATTGAAATTCTAAGATGGAAATGCTCTCCAAAATGCCTCATACTTATAGTAATTTCCCAAGGGTAGGGGATAGAGTGAAGTAATCATGGTTATCTCATGGTTGAGTCAAAAACTTTGCTTTGTTCATAAATGAGGGGGACAAATGAGGGGACAAGCCTTTAAATGGTTTCAAATGTTTGGACAATTTGCAAATGTGAGTGATTTATGTCTTTATGTTCTCAATTTTCATTGGTTGATCACTTTGTTGAAAGAAAATAAGGATTTATTAATTCAATTAATTAATTAAATTTAGCCATGGAAAGGTAATGGGTTCATTTTGATTTTTAATTAGACAACTATACAACTAATTGATTAAAATCAATTATATAATGCTTTTGGCCCCTTTAAGCTTCAATTTAATTATTTAACCTCATTATTTAATTTTTCCTTTGCTTTAATTGATTTTTGATCATCTTTATTTAATTATGTCCATTTTTAATGCATTTTAATGATTTAAAGCATTTTAATTAATTGTCCAATTTTACGTGTCTACAGATTCATAGAAGTGCACTATTTTGTGTGTACACCTACATACAATCCTACTTACAGTGTCGAGATCACTTAGAACTGGTTTCCCTCATAGAATCGGCACAGTCTTACACGTATGTTGCCAACCGCAAAGGATGCAAATGGCGATGTCGAAAGGAAATTGCAATTGTCCAGGTCTTTCCAAGGTTTAATATCATTCCAAAAGTTGACTCTGACAATTTTGAGGTCTTCTGTTGGAGTGAGCTACTTCTATACTAACACTTTCGAGAAATAGATAGAGATATAGGCCTGACTAAGGAAGAGATCATTGCTAATTGGAAGCACATGAATACAAAAAAATATACGGTCTAGCATGTTGATTGTACAACTCCAAATGAAGATGTCTTTGAAGAGGGAAGTGAGAATGAGACTGACATAGGTACAGAAGCCCCTGTGCAGTTGAATGAATGGGAGCTACTATCTCAAATGGGCCTTTCTAATACTATCGACTTCAATGAGCTTGACATGTTGGGAAAGCGTGATTTTGACAACAACCACATTTGGGATGAACACAATGTCGCCTCGCAACTGCATGATATTGCAATACAATTTGTTCATAGAAATAGGATGTCCCCACAAGATCTACTCCCCCCCACAAATCTGTATAGCCAAAACTATAGGTTGTTGCCTCACCAACAACTGGCACTTTCTCATATTACAATCCACTCCAGAACTAACTCCTCGGGTGAACCCTTGTACATGGTCATACAAGGAACAACAAGAACTGGAAAATCATATCTAATTAGTTGCATAAGAAATGCGCTACAAAATTGCAAACCATAAGGAATAAATCCAATCCTTGTTCTCGCCCCAACAGGAATCGCAACATTTAATATTCACGCATCAACCATACATGTAACACTTAAAATACTGATAAGAGAAATGAAACCACTACAAGCCCAAGCATTGACAACATTCCAAGAAGACATGAAAAATATACAATGCATGCTCATTGATGAGATGAGTTTCATAGGCCCAAAACTACTGTTGAAAATTGATAGCAGGTTACATGAAGCAATGCCACATCAACAACACATTTGCTTTGGTGGTGTCTCAATAATTTTGGTTGGAGACCTTTCCCAACTTCCACCAGTCATGGACAAACCTATCTATGCATCACACACAGTTGCAAGAAATCTATGGCATAAATTTCATATAGTTGTGACATTGTAGATAATTTTTAGACAAGATGGTGATGACCCAATCTAGATACAATTTCGACAAGCATTAAAAAACATCCGTAATGTAGACCTAACAAAGAATGATTGGAAGTTGTTAATGACTCACACAAACAAACACCTAACACTAGTTGAGCATGTAGAATTCGACCAAGCAATACATTTATTTTCTACAAATGAACTTGTAGCACTGCACAACAAAAATATGCTAAAATAGCTAAATGTTCCTATTGCACTCTGTGTTGCACTCAACACACAGCGTAGAAATAGTGAAACTAATAATGATGACCAGCTTCCCCAAGAAGTCCTTCTGTGTAGGTCTTAACATGTCATGCTTACAACAAACTTGTGGATTAAAGTTGGCCTTGTCAATGGTTCTCTTGGAACGGTCAACACTATTGTATATCCCTATGGGTCTAACCCCCAGAACTGCCAGCATATGTTATAGTCATATTTGATAACTACAATGGTCCATCTTGGGATCCTCAAAACCCAACAACTATCCCCATACAACCAATTACTAGAGGCAACCGCACACAACTACCACTAGCCATTGCATGGGCTATCACTATACACAAGTCACAAGAGCTCACCCTAGATAAGGCCACAATTGATATAGGTAAATTTGAAAGACAAGGCCTCACCTTTATAGTTGTCTCTAGAGTCAAATCCCTAAAAGGCCTTCACATAGAACCCGCCTTCACTTTGGAGCAATTTTGTAAAATGAAGAAGAATCGATAAAACATTATTAGAAAGAAAGAAGAAGCTCGTCTGCAAATGCTCTCTAAATAAGTTTCAGTATGTGATGTTAATGTCCCCCCCTCTCATTAAATCATTATGTTTTCTTCTTTCGCTTCCCCCATTTATGCCAACCATTTGCATCTTAACTATTTTTTTCCCCTCTTGCAGGTTCTAGTCCAAACCTCCACAACATACAAAATAGTGATGTTCATTTTTGTAGATACAACATTTCCTGTTGTACTCTACTTAATATAGCTGCATGATTTTTCCAACAAGGTCCTACCAAGGACAAAGGATGCCAATACTTTACATACAACTGTTACACGTTCAATTATATTATATACATCAACAACTAATTTGTACTTAATTTGCCTTGTTATGTTAAGGGTTAATCATTACTGGTTACTTGTTTGGGATTCATAGACTTTCTACTCTCCAATCCTTAGCATTGTAAAAGTGCCTTCTCACTTTATTTGCTTTCAGACTATCTTCTTTTTTACTTTTTAACACACTGGACTATATTATGTAATGCTTCGATCATGGTTCCAAATTTAAAGCCTATCGGCGCTTCCCTTGCACCTCCTTTCAGTGCAAGTGCTAGTATAATTAAATTTGTGTATTCCTAGAATGTATATTATATATGAGAATACAACATTTTTTGTGGGTCTTTATATGCAATTTAATTATTTACAAAATATTTTTTAGCTTATAATTACAAAGAAATTTTCTAGGACCTTAAAAAATGTTCATTTCAAAGTGAGCTCAATACCTATTCAAAGATGTCCCAATATTCTTACACAAATGTACAAATGTCTCATACCTACACAAATGTCCTAGTAGTCAAATAGACCAATTATAAAATTAAAAAAGATAAAAACTATCCCACCAATGATGCACAAACCAATCATAAACCCAAAAAAATTAAAAAATGTACTATTCCTTAGAGTACCAATTCTACACTTGCTTTCATGACAAAAGTAACAGATTTGAAACCCTAAGTCATAAAACCCCTATTTTTGTCAAGTACCATTTTTTAGGATTATATGAAGGAGAAAAGGGACGAGGATATGAAACCCTAATTCATTTGCTTGAGGTGCTTAACTGCTTGGCAATATAGGCAGACAAGAAAGATTAAGACAGATGAGCGGCAACTAGTGATTTCCCAATGTGAATGTACCCGATGAGTGAAAATTATAAATGTCTTCAATGATCATCCCCTCTCTATTACGAGCCCCCGGTGCAGGTGTAGGGGAACATCCATCCACGTAATTATTTGGAGCTCCATTCAAGTTGGATGGGAATGGGTGTAATTATTGAAGTTCCATTCATATTGGGAGGAATGATTTCCCACAGTATGAATGAGCACTTTCGAAGGAGTGAGTTCCCACATTATGAATAAGCACATTTCATTCACATTGTAAGGGAATGAGCACACTATGAATGAGTACATAGTAATATTCTCCCGTGCACAATTGTTGCAAGCTCCATCCATTTTTAGAAAGGAATGAGTCCATATACTATGCATACTTAATAATATGTCCTACACAAGAATTGTGGAAAATTATATGTATCATGGTGTTTCTAAAAATTATCATTGAGACAATTCACATTTATTCTAAAATCATTTTAACTTTAAGTTTAAGTAAGGAGAATATGAAGGTCATGTAGGTCAACTTCATCAAATCAAAGAGAAAGTATTATAGGGTTCAATTGTGTAGTTTTTTAGTCAAACTTATTGACCAATATTTCATGAGTAGTGGTTCACAAGAACATATCTATCATGAGAATGGAATACTTAGCACTCATTGCATCTAGGCGATGCTCACAGAGGTGAAGCACCAAGACTTCCTGGGAGGCCACCCATCCCAGTACTACTCCAGGTCAAGCGTGCTTAACTATGGAGTTTCCTCCATGGTTAAACCCACTTTGCTTGCAACCCCATCTCCTACTTATCAAGTGTTACAATTTCAATCTATGCTTGTAAAAATAAAGTTGTTCAATTTATATAATGAATGTTCATTTGAACCTTCTAGTGGCTTTGGTTTTGTAATGAATGTTTCTTTCAACTTTTTTCTTTCTTTTTTTTTTTTTAACTTTGAACTTATGGTTGAATTATTTTTCCATTGAACTACGTTCCAATAGCTCTTTTTCATAGTAATCTACTTTGTTTCAATATATATTTATATGTATATACAGGTGTGTGCGCCCCCCCCCCACACACAAAGACACACAGACACAGAGAGAGAGAGAGAGAGAGAGAGAGAGAGAGAGTCATCCATATTGAAAGGGAATGAGTTCATGTATTATAAATGAGTATGTTCCATCAACATTAGAAGGGAATGAGCCAAAACATTATAAATGAGTACACAATATTATGTTCTACAAAGAAATTATTATCACATAATTATTTCAAGCTCCATCTACATTGGAAAGGAATGAGCCCTCAAATTATGAATGAGTATGTAGTAGCATACTTTGTACAAAATTCTTGTACAGATAAAATTATTTTGATGCTTATCTACATTGAAAGGAATTGATCCCACACGTTATAAATGAATAAGTAGTAGTGTGCTCTACAAAGAAAACCTATTGATGTAATTATTTTGAGCTTCATCCACATTGAGAGGGAATGAATCCACACATTATAAGTGATTATAATCCACATAAACAATTAATTAGGTTCCAATGAAATAATTTGGATAAGGCATGATTTGGAATTTTAAAAATGACATAAAAATTACAAACAACACAATAATGATACCACTAGTAAATTATTCCATTTAATAAACCAAACAATCCAAAATTAAACTTGGATAGAAAACAAATTATTTAGATTAGCATAAAGTTTAGAGGATTGATGTCCATTAAACAAATAAAGGTTGTGCATAGGCTCTTACTAGTGTGATACATTGATGGAGAAGAAAATTAATTGGATAAAAATTACACTAGCTTAGAAAACATAATTGGCATGACACCAAGCATAAATGAAGTGTGGACACTTGCACTTAATGTATAATTATAAAGACAAGAGAGGACCACATTTAGTAGTGTTTAGTGTATTGCATGTAAGGATAATGAACATGGATTACTAGTTACATGAATGCACCACTATGTAGGAGATTAGACAAAAACATAAAGCAAGTTTATATCACAACCCCAAAAATATTAATTTATTGATATGTTTAAATCTATTGTTAAGATAAGTTTTTATTTTGAGTAGATAAATGGTATACATTAAGTTATGTACCCCTTTGTAAAGACAAACCTTTCGACACAAATTCCACTTCAACAAAAATAAAAAAGGCTATGGAGTTAGTCAACAAAGCAAAGGTCGAATGCACAAGTGGACAAGATATAAATAGACTCCCTATAATATAAGAATAAAAGAAGTACAATTATGACCAAAAATGTTGAAAAGATAGGGCATACCTGTTGATGGGTGATTTATGACTCACCAAATAGTAGAACAAAATATCCAGATATCTTATCCTCTCTTGAACAAAGTACCGTGCATGCTAAGATTACAAGAAGATCATACGGTAACTTCCAAGGTTTCTCGACTCGTGGATAAGCTCGGTGTTGAGGTGATTTGCTAATGATCACAAGGGGCCTTACATTTTCAATCTTTTATGTCATGATGAATATGGATACTATCAAAAGATTTGCAATGAAGTACTATTTTTGGGGTTTTACCAGATATGCAGATAAAAAGGGTTTAGGGTTTAGACATCCTAATCTACTCCTAAAGGTAATGATAGCCAAGGAAAGTATGTTGATGGACAAGCTCCTCAATTACTGAATCTTGCTTCACCAATTCAAGCTACAACTACACATAGACTAGTGCAATCTTCAAAGGTTTGTACGAATGATTAAATTTAGGCACATGGATAGGGGGTTCAGGCCAACTTTGCAAGATGATTTAGAATCACTAAAACGTCAAAATTATGAACCATAAGAACTCATCAAAACATGATTATATTCTCCAAAACAATCATAACATTTTATCTACTAAACTTAATTTAATTGAGAGAATTATGAAACCAAGCAAGCATTAAGACACATCAAATGATCACCAAACTTCAATGAAAATTCTATTGTCTTAATAGCTCATAAAAAATAATCTCAAAATTCACACCTTTACAAATGAGAAGAGGCCTTTATATAGGTCCTTGAAAATAATGAAAGGCTTGAATCAAAACAATAATCGATAGCCCAGATTTTTCCACCTCGACCCTAATTAGGGTTAGGGCACAAGAAAGGGAATCTGACTTAATGCAAGGAAGAAACCACTACCGTAGTGGGTAATAAATGCCCACTATGCATGCATGCTCAAGAAGAGAGTGAGGTGTCATAAATAGCCACCACATGTCTGTCCACTATGCATTAAATGCATCTACCTTTGACCTTTGCATTTGAATTCCTGGAATCTACCCAATATGGCCTCCAACTCATCAATGTTGACACTCGGTATTGATTCCAGCCTGAATTCCAGTGCCACCACTGCTCACTCTGATCTCTTTAGGCTGTCCTCCCATTCTGGTAATAGATCCTGAGCTATGTGCATGTTGATTAAGAAGGCAGAGAAGTTCTCAAAATCATCCTTTATGAAAGAGTTAAGTCTAAAGAACTCCAATTTTGCCTTCATGTTGTCCATCATTATTTCCTCCTCGACCAACCTTTGTAATCATAGTGATGCAATGATATTGGAGAGCTCCTGCCAAATATTCTCAACTATCCTCTTCAATCGAGTTGACTCCTTTGTGAAATGTTATAAAATGTCCTTAGCCAAGAGAACTGCACCATACCATCAAGAGAAACCATATACTTCTTCTCCAATGACCTTGTCATCAACCAATATTTGCCTAGGGGTTTCCATTAGCTCCTGCAAGTCAAAGATTGCCTCATCCTAATAAAAATGCTCATCTTCCCAACTCTCCTCTATGCAATGAATCTGGGAAAGGATGACCAACACCTTATCGTGAATTCGAACCAACTCCTCAACATGGATGTAGGCCTCATTCTCGATCCCCTTAATCCAAGTCTTTGAACCCTGTAAAATCCTCCTAATCTTGTTGATGGCCTCAACTGACTCGGTTGGGACAACTGGTGGTGGAATGAAAGATGAATCCTCTTCTCAAACTTGGTGAGGTAAGCTATCAATGTATGCACATAAAGCCTTGTTCTCTCCCTTTTTCCTCTCATATTTTTCTTCCAACTTTCTCATCTTATCCTTGACAGCTTGTGTCGAATCATCAAATTCCTCCATGACCCATGCTCGAAAGGCCTGACCAAGATCAACCTCTGTTATGTGATACTCCTTGGGAGCAATTTGATCTTTGGTCATGTCAACTATTAGAGTTGTTATCTGTAGAATTATGGATCCGAATTCTCCTCTCATGACCTTGGTGAATTTCTTAGCTTTTCCCTTTTCTCCTGATCGATCAATTCGATCCAAAATCTCTTGTAACTCAACTTCAGGTTCTACCTCCTTTTCATGGTTTCTCTAAATCCTCTTCCTAAGCCACTTTGGAACATCTGTATTTGGGTCATTTTGCACTGCTAAATTTTCTTGTCCTTACACTGCTCTGGTATCAATCTCCTCAGCTCCAGGACTTTTTTTCATTACTTTAGGAGCAAGTGCCTCTGTTGTGGGAATCTCCTCCTCTTCCACTAGGGCTTCTACTTCTACCTCAAGGATTTCTTCCTCAATTATCTTTCTAAAGAAGACACTGAGACTCTCCTTTTTTGTCACATCATGTTCCCTACTTCTTTCTAGCATGAAGCTCTCATTGGCATTAATGCTCAATCTATCCTATATCATCCTAATCATGTGTTGTTCTCATTGTTGAGTTCTTATTTCACTTGATTTGCCTTCCTATAGGGTGAATGTTCTTATTTCCTGCACACTAGGAGTTTGGCTAGGCAAAGATGGTGCATCCTTAGACCTTAATCTCTTATGTTGTGGTTCTTCAACATGAAGATCCAATCTCCTCTTTGTATGCATTTTTTGAGTTGCACCCTTCTCCTTTATGTGCTCTGCACTCCCCGATGGGATGTCTCTTTCTTCTACTCTTCCTCCAGATGGTTGCCTTAGTCTCTCATCTCACAGATGTGGATGACCTAACAACTTGTAGGTCTAATCTTTTTTTGGCATAGTCATCTTGTCAAGCTGTCATTCTACCCACCACCTTGTGAAGTCCACAACTAGCTTTGTCAGTGCATCAAGATCCACAATCTCCTTTCTCTGCCAGTCGTAAGGATGAATGATCTTTTCCTTATCTGGGTTAAAACCTCTCTAAGCACATTTGGATCCTCTTCCATCTGATCAGGAACATGGACAATATTACATGCCCTAATCAGGCCTAAGAGTAATCAGGAGCACATCCTCTTCCTGACCTCATTCTCATCAACCACATTTGCCCAAATGTGCTCAAGGTGAGCTTTGTGTTGTTGCCTCATCCCTGCCACTACTCTAATCTTATTATATGGGTTAAAATCTGACCTTCCTAGATAGAGTGGTAGATGAAAGAATTTCAGCTCATCAAATGACCTCTCATATGTTGGTAAACAAGGACACACTTCAATTGCATCACTTTCAATGGAAAGTGGGAATTCTAGTCCCAACGTCTTCTTCTTGTTGTTGTTCTTCAAGACTTTGTCATGGGTTGTAAACTGTCAGGTGTCTTCCAACAAGATCATTTTATTGGTAGGGTATTATGGAAGCTTGAACATCTGCTCAGAAAATCTTTGTAATCTGATATAGGAGAAGGTGGGAAACTAAATGAACCATGCTTCAAATTCCTCCACCAACTTCATTTCCTAAGAAGAAAATCTCATATGCAATCCCTTTTGCAAGGTCCTCATGATGTGCATTGCAAATGCATCATTACTTGGGTGTAGTCATCTATGGCCTGTAGATGTAGTTGTGGGTAATAGTCATGGATCCTTAACCTTGGATTCCAACTTCTGAGGACTCCCTTGTACCTCAATCCTTCATACCTTATGTTTAGTGCCAACATATATATCACATATGAGCTCATGAAGAACTTCTTCGTATGCCTCAAATTCCTCAGCTACTCATTGAGGTTGTCACTAATCAATCTAGTCCAATCGATGTGATTGAACTCCTCTACTACCTATTGAAAAAAGTACCACATCCATGTCTCGAACAGGTAAGAGTGGGGTAAGCCAAATATATTGCTTAGAATCATTATTAGATCATTTTATTCATGATGGAAATCTATCCACACAAGCTCCATGGGTAACTTGGAGTAGTGGGATTTATTCCTCCTCATCCATTTGTTGTTGATGATCTCCTCACAATGTTGAACTCCCACCATGTAGAATCTGTGCGCATGTTCCTTTGTCTTTGAGACCAACCTCCGAGATGAAGGGATCTTGAATGCTTCAGTAATGGTTTGTGGAGAGAGATCTACAATGATATTCCCGTCTGAGTCCTTGATCATTCTATCACTAGAGTAATAATGTTTTGCATACCTCACGATCAAATCAACATGCTGAAACATAGGAGGGAATCCAGCTACAGCTATAATTCTATTGTTCACAATCTGGGTAGCTAGGTGTGTCAGGTGATGATCTTTGTCACCAAACATCCTCCTCTGGAACTCACTCAAATTGAGGCATCCAAGATTCGTGTCCTTCACTTCAATCCACTTCAAGATAATTTTGGACTCTGGGAAGAATTCTCTCTATTCATTCTTGATCAATTGTCTCCTACTGACGCTTGTTCCTCTAGGCTCCACCATCTATAAAATAGAAAAATAAACTTATAAGAGCACGAAAAAGTAGAAAAAAACATTTTTTTTCCAAAATTCAAAAATTTGTTAGAATTTCTCCATCCTTCTCAAATTGAATTTTCTCTCTCATGAAAATTTGTGCCTCTTATCGACTTACTGAAGAAAATTTGAAATTTTCACAAATTTCTTCACTCTTCAAGAAATAATCCTTTTTTCTCCTCTTAAGAATTCCTTCAAGTTTTCTCTTCTCAAATTGTGTGAGAATGAAATAAGAGATGCCTTCTCTTATAGTGTTGTAAAACCTGAAAAGCTACTTTAATGACTGCAGGCTAATTTGGGAATCTTCTTGTCTCCCAAGATTCTAATTTTGAAGAGATTCTCTACCACTTGTTTGAGTTTTTCTTCTCGCTTTTTTAGAACTTGCCAATTTGAGTGTTTTGTCTTCATGGAGAAGATTTATCTATTTGATGTTTACAATTTCTGATTTTTTGATTTTTTGGGAAGTTAATTAATTAAATATTAATAAAATTAATATTTAACCAATTTAAATTTTTTAAACATAAAATCAAAAAAATAATCTTTTAAAGCAATTTCATTTTTTGTGAATATTTATTTTTTGTTTTATCAATTTTTTGTTTTAATTAAATATTAATAGAAAAAAACTAATATTTAATTAAGTTTTTCATTTAGATCCAAATCGATTTAATTCAAGTTCTTTTATTTTAAAATTTAATTAAATATCAAATATTAAATTTAATATTTAATTAATTCTCAATTTATTCCAAGTTCAATAATTAAATATTAAATATACAATTTAATACTTAATTAATTTAAATGCCTCCCAAAATTTTAGCTTCCAAACTTCATGACGCCAAGATTCTAACTTTAATGATTTAATCGCTCATGAAATGCCCTTTTTGATTTTGTGGTGGATTGTTTCACATCCCCAAATTCCTTGACACGAGGGATTTATGTGTTGAAAAGTACTCCTAAGCGGGATTTGGGAAGAGTCACAGATTATGTCCAAAGCACACATTCCACCATCAAGTGGTTTTTTGCACCTAACGTTGCATTAGAATGGGAATTCTCCTTGGTGAAGGATTTTGTCCTCCTTGCCCATTCCACCATCAACCCTCAAATGCACCCAAGAGAACATGCTAGAGGTATTTTGGAGGGGTCTCAGACTCTTGTCTTGAACAATGATTCTATGACTAGCCATGTTTTGCACCAGAGGAAACATCAAAGTGAGATTTTTGACTTGTCACGGATTTGTTCTTGCTCAACTCTCCCTCACCGATGTTGAAATGCACTCCAATAAGTGAGGAAATAGTATTTGGAGGGAGTAAAGGATTCTTGCATTTTACAGTCCTCTGTTGACTAAGTTGACTCGTGCTCCTAAATGTGCTCGAGCGTGAATTTTGGTAGGTTCCATATTTCTTTGTTCTATTTTATTCTCAAAAATTTGTTTTAGGCATGTATTGAACATAACCTAAGGAGCTCATAGAGATATGTGCAAGGATCTTCTTGCTTCATTCTTTTGGACTTTTCTATGGCTATTTATTGTTGCTTCATGCTTGTGAAGGATACTCCTGTGCACAACCTTTCAACAAATCAATCTCAAAATGTTGAGACAGCATCAAGAGCTACTGAGAACACACAAAAAAAGGAAGCCAAGCTGGTGAAAGGATAAGGGGGGCCCATAAGAAATGAGTGGTGTTGTGATTCGTTCACAACATCTGGCAACTCCACGTGTGAAATGTTAAAAACACTTAAAAGGATAAAAGTTTTACTTTGAACTCAGATTCCTTGGTTAACAAACTTACGCTATCATGAAGAGAGAAAATGTAACTCGAAAGGGGAGGAGAATCATATATTGGATCAAGACACTATCATCCTTCAATCACCTATGTGTGTGCAAATGCATTAATTCCCACTAAAGAAGACCACTTAGAAACCCTAAGATCGTTCATGGTGAGCTATATATTCCTCTTAACTCCAAAAGCATCTTGGACATTGCCCCACTGCCAATCATGTGTCCATAGCCCTGATGGATTTGTCACTATAAAACCAAGGGAGATTGCTCCACTTCTGGTGAATTATTCTTTTGAACACCTATGGAGATTTCTGTGTACCCCCAGAAGCCAATTATTTCATCTTTTATTTTATTTTCTCTTTTATCCTTTTCAATTAATATTGCATTTCTTTCTTTTCTTTTTTGGCTCGTGAGTAGTGAAGCTCAATATGGGTTTAGGAATTACAGTGGCGCTGATGCAATATTTTTAAATTTTCACAAGCCATGACCTCTCCCAAAAACTAAGATGGACTCAAAGCAATAATTAGGTGTGAAATATATAGCAATCTCAGAGTTTGGGTGTTAAGACATAGTGCATGATTAAGCTCTCGAGTCAAGTCTGTGTTCCAACCTGATGATAAACATAAGAAGGACAACCTTAGTTCCTAAGGATTAATAAGGACAACCTTAGTTACTAAGGATCTTTATAAATAGTTATCCAAGAAATGAGATAAGCAAGTCACAACAAAGTCTTGAGATGAAGTTTGAAATCACACTATGCCTTCACACAAATGAGAACAGCCAAACCTCCAAGCTACTTGGCAAAACCAAAACTGAAACCAAAAAAAAAAAGAAACCCAAAACCACCTGAACAAACCAAGATCAAGGAAAACAAAACCCTAAACTAACCACCAAACTATGGGAAAACTAAAACAACCTAAATTACAGAAAGCCAAAATCCTACCAACAAGAAAAGAAATAGGGGAAGAAAACCGAAATCCCCTCTAACCCAGAAGAAAACCAACGAAAGCGCGAAAGAAAAGGGAAACCAAAATGAAAGAACGAAAGGGAAAACCTAGACTAAATATATACATGGTAGGCTTTTAGAAGGAAACCTAAGGGTAGAAATAATGCTTAAGGAATTACCCATTGACAGGAAATGACACTTCCTTTTCTATCAGAGTTCTCAGCTTGAATGCATTATCTCCTAGTATCTCAGAAATTTGAAAAGGCCCCATCCATATATTATCAAACTTCTCATGATCGTCTTTCTTTTCATGGGCCTTATTCCAACAAAGTACTAGATCTAAAATTAAAAAATGCTTAACTCTGGCCATTCTATCAAACCATCTCTTTACCATAGCTTGGTGTCTTGCAAAATTTTCTAGTGCCTAATCTCTTTTCTCTTCCAAGAGAAACCATTGTGTCAATTGTGTACGTGCTATGTCTTCACCTTCCATGTATTCCTACATAAACTACAATGTCAGGATCCTCAACTAAATGGGAAAATTTTGATCTTGTCCATAAACCAAATGATAGGGAGACATCCCTATAGAGCTCTTGATTCTTATTATGTCTACCCAGAGTGAAAATCTTAGTTGTGTATGCCAGTCCTTGGGATTTTTGTCCAACAACTTCTTGATAGCACTTAATAGATTCTTGTCCATTGACTTAGCTAACTCGTTCCCTTGTGGGTAATAATTTGATGAAAACTTCAGGGTGATCCCATAGTCAAACACCTAGTTTGAAAACTTCAGAGATTTATATGCAGTTCCATGGTCGCATACAAGAGCATGTGGACATTTGAATCTCATGACAATAATTTCTTCAAGGAACTTGATGACAACTTTTTTCATGCAATTCTATAGTGCTTGAGCTTCTGACTAGCGAGTGCAATAATTAGTAGTAGCCAGGATGTACCTATGTTGTCCCAAAGAAGGTGGATTAATCGAACCAATGAAATCTAACCCCCACTTTGCAAAAGGTCTTACTTCAATAACATGTTGCAAAGGCATTGCATGATTTCTCTCACGCATTGCAGCTACTTGATAAGTGTGATAGGTTTTAACATGTTCATAGGCATCTTTAAAAAATGTGGGCTAGTAATATCCTACCCTTGAAATATGGTGGGCCATAGAGAGACTAGTTCTATGACTAGTCCCATACTTGCCATGAAAATGTTCAAGGATCTACTTCACTTCTTTTTCGACACATCTCAAATAGACTCCGTCATGATTTTTTTTGTATAGAACTACTCCATAAAGCATAAGTTGTTGACTTTTCATTCTCAAGGAACACTTTTGGATATAATTTAGGTGCATAGGAGACTTATGATTCAAGAGGTAGTAAACAATGTCATCATACCATTCATTTGGGGATACTTCTTCCATCACATATACTTGTTGAACCAACCTGGGACCAGTTGTTGTGATTTTTTGTGTCAAAGCTTGTCCTTGAACTAGCTTCATAGGTTGTATCTCCATGTCATATTCTTGAATGATAGACATCTATTTTCCTCTTCTTTCTCCCAATTCATTTTGCATCAATAATGTTTTCACTACTGTATCTGGGACAATTACATAGACCTTGATTCTCAAAATATAATGTCAAAATTTCTTGATTGCCTTCACCAAAGTATCGGCTTGCTTCTCTATGTTTGGAAATTTTAATTTTTCATCCTTCAATGGCGAGCTCATGAAGGCAATAGGATGCTCATATTTCTCCCCCATTCTCTATGTGAGGATAGCTGCACAAGTATGTTCTAATGAAAATGAATATATGTAGAATGGCCTAGTGTAATCTGGACTGATCAAAATAGGAGCATCCATAATTGCTTGCTTTATCTATTCGAAGGCCTTCTTTGAGGCAGGTGTCCAGTCTATCTTTGCACCTTTTTTCAATATGTTATTCAATGGCTTGACTATTTCTACAAATCCTAATATGAACTTCCTTACGAACTTGATTTTTCCAAAGAATGATTTTAGCTCTTTTTGACTAGCTAGAAGCCCTAACTTTGAAATTGCTTCAATGCACTCAGGATCGATTGAGATTCCACAATCTAAAATTATATGTCCTAGATATTTTCCTTCGGTGACCATGAACATGCATTTCTTTGGGTTTAATGATATTCCATATCTTTTGCATCTCTAAAAGATTCTTTTTAAATCAGTTATATGATCCTCTATGTGCTGAGAAAACATAGTGAGACCATCCATGTATATAATAATGCATTTCCCAACCAAATCCTTGAAAACATAATCCATTACTCTCTTAAAAGTGGCTCTGATGTTTATCAAACCAAAGGGCATTCTTCTGTATGAAAATATGCCCCACTTAGTGGTGAATGTAATTTTCAATATGTCTTCTTCTTCTAGCAT
Organism: Chamaecyparis obtusa; assembly: GCA_027943335.1. Lineage (NCBI taxonomy): Eukaryota > Viridiplantae > Streptophyta > Pinopsida > Cupressales > Cupressaceae > Chamaecyparis > Chamaecyparis obtusa. Next base: position 118,202 of record BSBK01012333.1, read on the forward strand.
TACTTGGTTATACCTAGAATAACCATCTAAAAATGACATCATTTGGGACCCGTTTACAGCTTATATCACTTCATCTAGTGATGACACTAGATAATTGTCCTTTTTTAAAGCTCTGTTAAGATTGCAAAAATCCACGTGCAATCTTATTTCTCCACTCTTTTTTCTAACAGGAACCAAGTTGGCGACCCATGTCAAGTGCCTGATTGGAAAAATTATTCTGGCAGAAAGCTATTTCTTCACTTCTTGATGGATTAGTTGCTCTAACAAGGGATTTATTGGTCTCTGCCTTTGTTGGAATGGTTTACTATTTGGATTTAGTGGAATCATGTGTGTGATCAAGGAGGTATCATAAGTTTTCAAATATTTGTATCCCCATGCAATCACATCCGAGAATTCCCTCATAAGCTTCAGAATATCTTCCTTTTCCTGAGGAGTACAAAATTTACCAATAAAAACATTCTTGACATTCTCTTCAAATCCTAAGTTCACTTTTTCATATTCCCCTCCTTGATTTTTCTAATACTTGAGGGCACTCAACCTATCTGAATAAAAAATTCTCTCAAGCTCAATCATTCCCTTAGGAATAGTATTTGTCCTTAAATTCATAATCTCATTTATTTCGAGCTCAGCTTGTTGTTTCTCCCTCATCGATGACTTTTTCTTCAAAGACCCTTGAACTTGTCGAGAAATCCAAGATATACTTATCATCTTCAAATACTTGGAAGTTTTTTATGATGTTCAGAATAGATGGCACCAAAGTCAATTCAACTATGAGCTTCTTCACACAATCCATGGCTAATGGTTCCAAAGAGCTTGCAGACTGAGCCAATGAATTTTCTACTAGATTCTATGTCCAATTTATTCTTTTAATGTTGAAGGCATCAAAGTGTTCAATCAAATCCCAAACTCTGTTTTGATAAGGGCCCAATCTTTTATCATGACATGTGTACTATTTTTTAACTTGTCCCACCACTATGTCTGAATCTCCATGCACATGTAGGATCTTGGCACCCTTTTGGATAGAGAGGAGAAATCCAATAACCAATGATTCATACTCAACCACATTATTCATGCAAGGAAACTGCAATCTATGTGTGGCAAGATAGGCTTCCCCCGTTGGGCTAACAAGTTCAACACTAACTCCACTTCCTTTCTTTGATTTTGATCCATAAAATGATAAAGTCCAGGTTTGATCATCAGCTTGAGTACTAGATGGTTCACCTTTTGATTACTTGACTTGTTTTTCATGTTCTTCAAAATCCTACTTCTTATCTTCTTTAATGTTCTTATACTGTGGTTTTGAGGTTACTACTTGAGCCAAATTTTTTAAATCAACGACTTCTTCAATATTTCTTGTCATTGATACTTGTGGGACCATCTTTGGAACTTGCCTAACTATAGCTTTGCACATTGTGCATGATATTTTAGAATGAAAAGAATTATGTATTCTGCACCAATTAGGTAGCAACAGATTTTGAATACGAGCATCTTTCCCTAGCTCAACTTCTTTCTTAACACTTTTCAAGAAAAAATTCTTGAAATTTTCAAACATTCCTTCAGTCATTGATGGTTATGAATTATCATTGGTTGGTGCCTCTGCAAACTTGGACATTATCTTTGGGCATCCTCCTCAATTACAACCTTGCAGCATCAAAATTTCCCTCATTTTAGGTGCATAAGATCCTAGACTTGTTTCCATGAACACAATCTCGTTATCCTCTCCGTATTCAGTTATCAACAATCAGAGCCTTGGCATGCTCGCTATCCTTATCTGACTTGGGATTCCTCTCCATGGAAGCCACATGTGTGAAAAGTTAGTTTCTATGTATCCATTCAATTTCCTTGCCCAATCTCTTCTTAAAAGAATTCCATATCCTTCTAGAATGTCCACAACCAATATGTCAATGCAGCCCTAAACTTGTGGATCTAAAGCCAATTACATATGAATATTGTTTAGTTCTCCCACAACTGGAACTTCCATTTTATCTAACCGAGTCACCTTCTTATCTATTTGTAATGGGACTGTATCATTGGAAAATGGAAGCACATCCATTTAGGATTGGTTTATCCCTCTGAGTAAGTGGTTTGGGGTCATGTCAAATGCCTTGAATAGGTCTTTGACTTGGATCTGGCTTTTTCCCCTGTTCTGCCCCATTTTCCACTTCTTTTCTACATTATTCTAGCATCCTGACCTAAAACCATGAGATTCTTGACCTCAAGGTCAAGGTCGACCTCAACCTTGACCCAACATCCAAAATTCAAGATTTCAAAGTTTCCAGATGTCAGGTTTTGGAAAGATTTATTTCCCGCTTCCAGGTCAGCTATTTCAGGCTTTGGAACGGTAAACTCTATTTGTCTACACTTTATTCACCTGTAGTTTCCTTGCTTCCATCTTATTATTTATTTATTTATAATTCACTCATGTCTTCTACATTTCATTTATCCTCATTTTTTGGACATGTGAGTATATTTATTTACTCACTCTCTCTTTTGCATAATTTTATGTCATTATTTTGTCTTATAGGACATCCTTCTCATATTTGACCATTTTTATTTTTTATGTTTTTTAATCTTTTTGTACCTCTCTTCTCTCTCCTTTCCCCTTCTCCCCCCTCCTTTTATTACTTGCTAGATCGACAATCCACTATTTTTTGTTCCTCTTGCTCTGTTGCATCCTGATGATGGATCATGTAGTATGATCTGAAACATTGATGGTAAAAAATTCTACACAATCGAATCCAGAAACTAATAAAAACTCTTAAATTATATTTAATTTAGGTCCATTTCTAGGGGTTAAGGTTTAAATGGAAATTAAATTCTCCTATGTAGGCCTCTCTAGAAGTTTGTGCCCTAGACTAGTATAAAAGGAAGCCTTCCTCTCTCATTTCAATCAATCAATATTTCATCTCTCTTTTGAAATCCCTCAAGAAAGAGAAATCAAGCAATCAAGAAGCAAGCAAGAAGGAGAAGGAAATCATTCAAGCATTCATTAATCTTCAAGCATTCAAGATCCAATTCATCAAGGAGATCCATTGGTAGCTATTGAAGGATTCAATCTCTATGGAGCCCTCTTGTTGAAGATTTCTCTATCCACATCCATTCAAGCTTCTTCTTATTCCAAGATCCATTCAAGATTGGTGTTGAAGATCTAAATAAAATTGATTTGAGACATCCTACATCTAATTTTACATTCATTTGGAGCATCCATACTTGTAGATTCAAGGATTCAAATCCTCCACAAGGGTTTCAACATAGGCAAGGTGAATTATTCCATTTACTTTGTTTATGACTTCAATTTCAATTCAATTTCAAGGTTAACTCCTAAATTGGGGTTTGACCAAGCCAAACTCCTCCCCACCAACAAAAAAAACCATTTTTTTTGCTTTTTCTTGCATGAATAGGTACAAAATAATGAATTACAGTGCAAATCTAGACACCCTTTTCAGTAGACTTTCAAGATCTGTGAACAAAATTTTCATCAAAGTAGCATAGGTCAAGGTCGACATAAAGGGGCAAGATTGTACCCTCGTATTTGGGTCAAGGTCAACCTTTCTAAGAAAAGCATAAGGTTTTTAGGTTTTCTCTATCTCTATGTTTCCAGGCTAGATCCAGTTGCAGAATTTCTTGAAACTGAGTACAAACATCATAAAAAAGCATTTTCCATATTTGTCATATTTTGAGGTTAGCATTTGTCTTCAATTAAATTAAGATTTCAATACTTCCTTTCCATAATGGAATATAAGGTTTTCTCCTTTCTTCATATTCTCCATAGATTGATTCATTTATGCACGGATCATCTTCTTGTGGTTAATCAACTTGGATCTTTTCTTTGGGAATTTGGGGTAAAGAAGAAGATCTTACCTTCCCCAATCCTATATATCATACAAACATTACATTTTGGTGAGCACAACATCCCCGCTATATTTTATGTATTACATTTTGGTGAACCCGCGATAGACAACTCTTTCTTTTATGGTGTTAGATCTTGCATGTATTAGCCTTCTTTTATGTGTTTGCATTTACATGTCATATAAAGCAACAATAAAAAAACATTTTTTGTTCATGCTTTGTGTTTCCCTAGTTTAGTTCATTTGCATTGCATTGGTATATGAGCTTTACTACCTCTAGTCCTACTTATAATATTTTGGTTAGAAGAAGTCGTAGACTTATGGGTTCCTTTGATCATGAGTCCTCCTCTCCTATCCTTAGGATCCGGGATGACAATTTTATTATTCATGATTCTAATCCTCCTATGGAGCATAACTCTTCTCGCTCATCTCATGATGATGATGATGCTTTAAGAGTTCCTCCTGAACAAGTCCAAAAACTCTCAACTGAACTTGATAAAATGGGAAATTGGCTTACTCAAGAGAACCATAATCAAGATTTTATTCAAGCTATAGATTCTCTTAAGAAATTCCTTCACGATATTTATCAAGGTGTTAATCTCTTGCATTGTATTAGTCATCTTGTGCATTCAAATGTTAAACCTTTAGCTCAAGAAGCTCAATATTTAGGATTCACTCCTCCTGTCACTAGTGTGGAACCTTCTTTCATTCCTTTACCTAGCATTCCTACTTATATTCCTCCTTCAGTGACTACGTCGGTTCCCTCTCTTCCTATGAGTGTTCCTCTTGTGTCTCTACCTACATCAAAACCTTCTTATCATCATGTTACTTTTACTTATTCCAATCCTCTTCCAGCTATGGTTCCAAGTGTTCCCCCAGTTGTGTCTTCCATTCATGTCATTTCATATACTTTACCTAGTGTTTCTAGTTTGTGTATGCCTCCTATTTCATCTAATGATTCCACAATCATTAGTTTGGCTCAAACTGTATCCTCTTTACAACAACAACTTGCATGTTTAACTCAATCCAAGTTTAGCATTCCTACATGTGACATGGGCAATCCTTTATCCCTAGACATTATTCATGCTCATGTTCCCTAGCAAGCTGATATGCCTTGTCTTGAGAATTACAATGGTAAGGGAGACCCTGTTACTCATGTTAAAATATTTCAAATCCTTTGTAGTGACTATGCTCATGACCATAAAATTTTAGCCAATTTGTTTGCTAGAACTTTTTGTGATAAGGCCTTGCAATGGTATTGTTCCTTGCCTCCTTATTCTATTGATTCCTTTCCAAAACTTGCTAATGCCTTTATTCAACAATTTCAAAATAACATTGGTCCGCAAGTGTCCTTAACTAATTTGATGCATTGTAAACAAAACACTAAAGAAAAATTGACAGAATTTATTGGTAGATTTAAGCATTTGTATGCTCAGATTTCTTATCCTATTCCTACTATTGATATTTAGCATATGCTTATTTCAAATTTACAAAAGGATATTGGAGATAAGATTCTGCTTACTGAATTTACCTCTTTTCAACAACTTTGTGCAGCACTTCTTCATTATCAATTACAAGTGAGTCAATTTGAGAGCAACATCCAATGGCTCCTATCCCAGTTGATAAGAGTGATGCTGCTCCTAATCCAAACAAGTTTCAAAAACCTAACAACTATGTCAAGATAAATAAGCAAGCAAATGTAGTTGTTGATCAAGTTGGTGTTTCATCCAACAATGCCACTTCTGCATCCACTGCTTTTCATCTGAATCATACATTTACTCCTCTTTCTGGATCTTTGCATTATATTATGAGTAAATTGTTGACTGCTAATATGATTACTTTACCTCCTATTTGACCTCTTTTACCTGCTACAGTGGCATCCAAATCTTTTGATTCCAAATCATTTTATCAATACCATCATCAGAATGGCCATGATACTGAGAAGTGTTATTCTTGAAAACATAAGATTCAAGACTTAATTGATTCTAATGCTTTATCTATTGATAATTTTGATGGTAGTGGGAACAAATATTTATCTCCTCCTAATCAAAACCTCGAAATCTATTTAAATCCTTTGCCTAAACATGATACTAATACCATTGTTCAACCATCTTCTATGGATATTGTTTATGATTTAAAGATGGATGATCTTAATCACATTGTTAACCATGTGGAACTTGCTATTTTGTCTCAATCTGTATCACCACCCGAGCCTCAATCTCAAACTCAACTTCAAATTCCACCTCAACCAAAGCCTAAACCAAAACCTCAACCTAAACCTTGAAAACAACCTAAGAATAAAAGACCTAGGGAACTTTTGATTACCTTTGATGATTATGAGACTATTAAAGCTCTCGATGGTCCCCTCTACATTTATGCTAGGATTTCTAAGATTCCTATGCATGGTTTTCTTGTTGATCCTACATCCTTAGTCAATGTTATTACTGAAGAAAATCTTTTTATGAAGAACTTACAACATGATTCTTATAATACATCGGATGTATGGATTCAAACTTGTAATAGTTTTATTTATCCATCATTTGGTTCTATTAACTTTCCTGTTGAACTTTGTGGTAAAGTTGTGGACACTACCTTCATTGTTGTTCCTACCTTTGATCAGTTTCAAGTTAAGCTAGGTTTGCCTTGGTTGAATGCCATGTATGTCGTTGCTTCTCCTATCCACAAATGTCTTAAATGCATTCATGATGAATAAGTGAAGATGATTAATCATAGTTTATATCAACCTTCTAGGCCCAAGGATTGTGCTACACTTGACTTATTTTGGCCTTCGTTACCTAATTCCTTTCCTTCTCGACCTGATAAAGTTTTTCTCTCATATCAAACCTATAAACATTGCAAGATTGTTGATTTAAGCATGCCTCAGATGGAACTTAACCGTGGTCTTTTGCCTACGCCTTCCGTACCTCCTTTAATCATCTCTTCTAGTTCTATTAATCAAGCTCCTTAGTGTTTCTTTTCAGCCTACTAAGAATCATATTGATTCTACTATAGAACCTCTGAAGGAACCAGTGGTTGTCCCTCCTAGTTTTCAAAACATTTCAAACAAGACAAAAGGTAACCGATCTACTAATGAACATCGTACAAAGCATCGGGCTCAAGCTAAGGCCCATGCCTCTATTATTCAGAATTCTTTACCTTCTTTTGACCAGCCTATGCCTAATGTGTTAGAAGAAGTTAATACTAATAATGATCTTAAGTTGAATGATTATGATGATTCTATTCGTATCTTAGATTCTATTTCGATTAATCTTGATGAAGAAGATACTCTTGATGATACTAATGATGCTAATGATGAATATAAGCCTATTGACATTGATACTAATTTACCTAATATGTTGTCAGCACAATTGATAATTAGACCTATTATTGAACATTATGATTCTCAAGAGGATCTTTGTTTGGAACTGGCTATTATTCCTACTATGTTGGATATAGTCCCTCTTGCAAGTTTCCCACCTTCCCAAAATGATATAGAACAAGATGAGGAGAGTAGGTGATGCACTTGATTGGCTTGTCCTTAATGGTAGCTTTTTGTGTGTTTTCCTATTGTATTATGCTTCTCTTGTAATGTGTTTGCTAAATGTTTGTTAGATTCTTTTATATGACCCTTGTTACTTTGTTGGTGCAAGGTGATAAAGGAATCAAACCTATTGTACGATTCCTCTATATGTATCTTTGCTCTTCTATATGTTGTTTTCATGTTATGTTGTACTTGTGCTATTTTTTGTAAATGTTTTCCTTGTGTAGTTCGCTTGGATTTGTGACTCAGTAGCACTGAGTCTTTTTGGTCTCCATGTTGTGGTCCAAAAAGACTCTTCTTTGTAACTCTTTTGTTTTCTTTCCTCCATTGTGAGTTTAGTTCTACTTTCTTTGGGGAATGATGTCAATTCATTTGTAATAATATCATATATAAATATTATCTTATGATCATACTGACCCCACAACAGGTAGATCCCTTCTATGTTCTTTGTGTGTTTATGTGGTATTTCCCTTGATTTATCTTTGATTGGGGTAATCTCGTAGCGGAAACATAATCAATGGAGTTATTTATGTTTCTATTCAAGCCATTCCTCCTGTTAAAGTGTTAGCAATGACTTTAACATGGAGGCATACGCTCTTCTCACTTTTTACACACACGCACTTCCAATATATTTTTTTTTTTCAAGGCTCTGTTCTCCCTTTATGGATTAGTGATTAATCCTTAAAGCATGGATTTTTATCTTATAGGATCTCTTGATCCCTCCAGTTTCAATTTTCAAAGTTATGATCCCTTAAGGTCAGAGGTGTCCTTAAGACTCAATCTCTCTTTTTTTTTGGCTTTTCTCTTTTGGAATAGAATATTCCTATGGGTGAATCCTTGATGGGTTGACTAGTGAGTAGCCACATTCACTAGGTGGTTCAACTCCATCTTTCCAGTTGCATTGTTTCCTTGTGGTTCACAATGGGACATAATTTCTCATTGGGAAAGGTAATCAAACCCTTTTCTCTCTTTGAGAGATGTCTCTCTTATTGTAATCTTGGAGTTGACAAAGACTTGAGGCCCTGGGGGCTTGAGGATTCCTTTGTCCCTTTGATTTCAATAAGATTGTCTTTTTCTTTATGATCTCCTTTACCAAGAGTTTACATTGAGTCCATACTCTTGCTAAAGTGGGGGCTAAATGTATCATTGGAAAATGGAAGAACTTCCATTTAGGCCTGGTTTAGCCCTCTGATTAAGTGGTTTGGGGTCATGTCAAACACCTTGAATAGATCTTTGACTTGGATCTAGCTTTTTCACTTGTTCTGCCCCATTTTCCACTTCTTTTTTGCATTATTTTGGCATCTTGACCTAAAACCATGAGATTCTTGACCTTAGGGTCAAGGTCAACCTTGACCTTGACCCAAGGTCCAAAATTCAAGATTTCAAAGTTTTCAGATGTTGGGTTTTAGAAAGATTTATTTCCCGTTGTCGAGTCAGCTATTTCAGGCTTCAAAATGGTAAACTCTTAAATTATATTTAATTTAGGTCCATTTCAAGGGGTTAAGGTTTAAATGAGAATTTAATTCTCCTATGTAGGCCTCTCTAGAAGTTTGTGCCCTAGACTAGTATAAAAGGAAGCCTTCCTCTCTCATTTCAATCAATCAATCTTTCATCTCTCTTTAGCAATCTCTCAAGCAAGAGAAATCAAGCAATCAAGAAGCAAGCAAGAAGGAGAAGGAAAGCATTCAAGAATTATCTTCAAGCATTCAAGCATTCAAGCATTCAAGATCTAATTCATCAAGGAGATCCATTGCTAGCCATTGAAGGATTCAATCTCTATGGAGCCCTCTTGTTGAAGATTTCTCTATCCATGTCCATTCAAGATTGGTGTTGAAGATATAAAGACAATTGATTTGAGACATCCTACATCCAATTCTACATTCATTTGGAGCATCCATACTTGTGGATTCAAGGATTCGAATCCTCCACAAGGGTTTCAACATATGCAAGGTGAATTGTTCCATATACTTTGTTTATGACTACAATTTAAATTTAATTTCAAGGTTAATTCCTAAATTGGGGTTTGACCAAGGCAAACCCCTCCCCCCCAACAAAAACAACCATTTTTCTTGCAGGAATAGGTATGAAACAACAAATTACAGTGCAAATCTAGATACCCTGTTCGGTAGACTTTTGGGATCTGCAAATAGAATTTCCGTCGAAGCAACACAAGTCAAGGTCTACATAAAGGGGCAAGATTGTGCCCTGGGGCAAGATTGTACCCCCATATTTGGGTCAAGGTTGACCTTTGTCAGAAAAGCAAAAGGTTTTTTGGTTTTCTCTATCTTTGTGTTTCCAAGGCAAATTTGGTTAAAGAATTTCCTGAAACTAAGTACAAACATCAGAAAATAGCAGTTTCCAAATCTGTCATATTTTGAGGTTAGTATTTGTCTTCAATTTAATTAAGATTTCAATAGTTCTTTCCATAACAGAATATAAGGTTTTATCCTTTATTCATATTCTCCATAGATTGATTCATTTATGCATTGATCATCTTCTTGTGGTTAATCAACTTGTATCTTTCCATTGGGAATTTGGGGTTAAGAAAAAGATCTTACCTTCTCTAATCTTATATATCATACAAACATTACATTTTGGTGAACACAACATCCCTGCTATATTTTATCTATTACATGGACTAATCCCAATTTTCTATATATGTCAAGGGGCATTACATTACTTGATGCTCCAGAGTCAATTAGACAGTTAATTAACATTTTTCCAAAAATCCAAAATGACACAAGGAAAGGGGAAGACTCTTCTCTTCCCTAGTAGAAAACCATGGGTTTTTATGCTCTAGGATTGAATTCCTCATTATTCACATTCTTTTGGGTGTTGCTCCCATTCTAAATAGTACTTATCATTTATTCTACGAGAGTGGTGGGATCCATGATTGTTTCTTCTCTTCGAAGTGAAGGGTCATTTTGCAAGATTCCTTCCTCAGAAAAGTCTTGCACCATCCTGATGAAGCTTGAACTTTGTGAGATGTCAGGAGCACTTGTCTGTACATTTTCAACAACATTCATATTTTGTGTAAAACTAGATTGATGATTGTTAGAGGGACATTTGGGTGGGTATGAAGTATTTTGTGAGATGATCTTTGGAGGTGCATTATTCAGACTCCCCAAGAATGTTTCCCTTATCTCAGGAATTTTCATTAGTTCATACAATGGTAGACTTACTTTTATCTTCTTAAATTCCTCCCTAGGAGCATTTTCTTTCTGTCCTTGTCCTGGATTTTGTCTTTTCCCTCCATGTTGTATAGTAGACTATGCCACAAGTTTCCCTTTTTGATTTTGTGGAGCATTGGTTGCAACAGACTGACCTCTTTCTCCTTGTCCACTACCAGGCTATTGATACTCGAATGAATCCCTAAGAGGACTTGGAGTATTACTGGCATTGGGATGTGGAGGAGTTGTAAAGTTGTTTGGAGGAGTTGACATTGTCAATGGCTCATGATTTTTGTAATTTCTTTTATAAGTCTTCAATGCAACATTTCCAGATGTCTATTGAAAATCTTGAACTTCACTTACTCCTTCCACTAGGACACTATTGTAAAGTGGAGGGAAAATAAATTCATCCCTCTACAGTCCCTCATTTGGAGAAATAGGTGGAGGCTGATTCTCTATTGGAACTTGATATTATGGAGCCTCCACTGGATCATTTGTTGATGTAGGCAGGAATTTCTAATTCATTTGTATAGGCATGTAGTCCTGAGAATCAGGAGGTGGAAACTTGAAATCATCAAAGACCAATGCCTGGTCATATTTGGGAGTAGGCACTAACTCATAACCTGTAGATAGAGGATTTTTAGGTGGTGTAGTATTTCTAACTTCTCCTTTAAAGATATCAGCTAATCTTTGAAACTCTTGGCATTGTAACTCAGAGTGTTAATTAGTTTCATGCATCCTACACCATCTGGATAATGATTCTTCTACTATGAAAAATTTGTCATTAGGTCAAATTTTAGAAGCTGGACGATTTTCTAATGGTGAAGGAACTCTTCCATTGTTTGAATTTGTATTCCATGAACTTTTATGGTATCCCTAATTATTGTTTCGATATCCAAAATTATTTTCCTGATAACCTTGATTATTGTTTCAGTATCCTTGATTTTTATCTTGATGATTCTCATGGTGAGCTAGAGGATTGCCTTGATATCCTTAGTTATTTCCTTGATGTGACTGATAATTTCTTTGTGAATTTTGTAATTGATTATTCTGATTTCTGAGGTATGTAACCTCAAAAGAAAATTTCTTCACTTGTTCTATTAGGTCTTTCATTTCATCTTGTTCTTCTTGAGTCCTTGTGGGAGTGCTTGTATTCTAAAGATAGAAAGGTTGTGTAGGTGATGCGTGAGATATCAGAGCTCCCAGATGCGACACTAGCTGGTTAGGAGTAGGAACGTGATTGAAAGTAGGAGCATAGTTCAACATCCCTTGATTCAATGTATTATAATTCCCAAAATAACTCAATTCTCCAACAATGGTTGTTGGTGACTGTAAACTGATCTTCTCAGCCTCAGCATATGCTTGGATTAAATTAGCGGGGGTCGGATGGATCTTCTGGATGAACATGGAAGTGAAGCAATCCAGGGTTGCATAGTAAATAGGCCTTATGACATCATCATTTATGCTAAAAGTATCACATAGCCATGAATAGGCCCTTAAAAAATCTATTGTTGAAAGCCCCAATAGCTTCACACTCTTGTCTTATTATCTCAATGAATTGCCTATACAAGTCAGCAGGGGTGATAGGCAATCTGAACTTCCCCAAGAATGCATCCTTCAACTCTTGCCATGTTCAAATTGAATTTGCAAGTAGATGGTATACCAATAAAAAGCTTTTTCCCCTAGTGAATGTGGGAACAATCAGCATGGTGCATCTTCATCTTGAACATTTCTATTCTGCATAGCATCTTCAAAAATCTTAACATGTTCATCAACAATACAATTGACATCGTTCACAAAGAACTTAGAGCAGAAATGCTTAGGATTCTTTGGCATATGATTATAAGAAGAAAATGTGTCAAGAGGTGATGCATTATGTGGTCTCCATTGTTGTTCCATCACTGGAACTTGTTGTCGATGGCTATAGGTACAATGGGTTGTATAGGTATTTATACTATCAACTATTGAATTTGTGTAGCTCCTTGTTGAAATCCTTGAGTGGTCCCTTGTGTCCGACATTATTGTGGTAGAGTTTGAAATTGTCTCATAAGATCAACTATAATTGGTGAGTTCTAACTTGTAGATGCTTCTTTCTTGCCTCCCCTAAGGTTTGGATCAAAATTTAGTTCATCTAGTTCTTTTGCTCTAGAGTGGATCTCAAGATTCTTTGGTGCACCTCAGGCAAGAATGAATTAATGTGCTCCAGTATGTGAAATCTACTTTAATCCCTTCTTATAGGTGTCAGAGGGTGTTGATTCCTTTAAACGACCAATGCTCTTTAAACAACAACTTCAATCCTTTGAGCCTTCTCTTCTTCTTCTTCTAATACAAAGCTCACTCGCATATAATCAGCTACACTTCTCTTAACTTTCTCATGATATGTTATAGTCACCCTATAACTTTCTCTTGACTATTAAAACACTTCTCTTAATTGATTCATGATATGTAAAATTATGTCACCCTCCTTCTAGCATCAGTTTCTGCTGATGGGACAATGATGGAGGGCTTGCGTACCACTTTTGCACTGACTTTCTATGTTACTTATAGAATGAATTTCAATTCTACCCTCCTTCTAGTGCCAGTTTCTTTTGATGGCATGATGATGGAGGGTTTATATACCACCAATTTAGTGAATTTCTATGTTGCTTCTGGAATGAATTTTAATTTGGCCCTCCTTCTAGTGCTAATTTTTGTTGATGGCACGATGCCTGAGGGTTTGTGTACCACCAAAGTGCCAAATTTCTATGTTGGTTCTGGAATGAATTTTAATTCTTCCCTCCTTCTAGCGCCAGTTTCTAATGATGGGTGTTTTATGACTCACCAAATAGTAGAACAAAATATTGAGATATCTTATCCTCTCTTGAACAAAGTACCACGTATGCTAAGATTGCAAGAAGATCATATGGTAACTTCCAAGGTTCCTCGACTTGTGGATAAGCTATATGTTGATGTGATTTGCTGATGATCACAAGGGGCCTTACGTTTTCAATCCTTTATGTCATGATGAATATGGGTACTATCAAAAGATTTATAATGAAGTACTATTTTTTGGGGTTTTGTCAAATATGCAGAAATGAAAAGGGTTTAGGGTTCAGAGATCCTAATCTACTCCTAAGGGTAATGATAGCCAGGGAAAGTATATTGATGGACAAGTTCCTCAATTACCAAGTCCCGCTTTGCCAATTCAAGCTACAACTACATGTAGACTGGTGCAATCTTTAAAGGTTTGTATGAATGATTAAATTTAGGCACATAGATAGGGGATTCAAACTAACTTTGTACGATGATTTAGAATCACTAAAATATCAAAAGTATGAACCACAAGAACTCATCAAAACATCATTATATCCTCCAAAACAATCATAACATTGTATCTACTAAACTTAATCTAATTGAGAGAATTATGAAACCAAGCAAGCATTAAGACACATCAAATGATCACCACACTTCAATGAAAATTCTATTGTCTCAATAGCTCATAAGCAACAATCTCAAAATTCACACCTTTAAAAATGTGAAGAGGTCTTTATATAGGTCCTCAAAAATAATGAAAGGCCCAGATCAAAAAAATAACCGATGGCCCAGGTTTTTCCACCTCATCCCTAATTAGGGTTAGGGCATAAAAAAGGGAATCTGACTTAATGCAAGGAAGAAACCACTACCATAGTGGGTAATAAATGCCCATATTGCATGCATGCTCAAGAAGAGAGTGAGGTGTAATAAATAGCCACCACATGTATTTCCACTATGCATTAAATGCATCTACCTTTGACCTCTGTGTTTAAGTTCCTAGAATCTACCCAATATGGCTTCCAACTTATCAATGTTGACACTTGGTGTTGATTCCTACCTGAATTCTAGTGCCACCACTTCTCATTCTGATGTCTTTAGGCCGTCCTTCCATTTTGGTAATAGATCCCGAGCTGTGTGCATGTTTCTTGAGAAGGCAGAGAGGTTCTCAAAATCATCCTTTATGAAAGAGTTAAGTCTAAAGAACTCTTCTAATTTCCCCTTCATGTTGTCCATTGTTATTTCCTCCTTGGCCAACCTTTGTAACCACCGTGATGTAATGGTATTGGAGAGCTCCTGTCGGATACTCCAACTATCCCCTTCAATCAAGCCGAATCCTTAGTAAAATGTTCAAACATGTCCTTTTCCAAGAGAACTACACCATACCATCGAGAGAAATCATATGCTCCTTCTCCGATGACCTTGTGATGTAGCCCAAACCCTTCAAAAAACAATAATCTAGAAAATGCACAATACAGATTTTTAGAATGCTAGATTCTTCATTAAACTTCTCTAACTCTACTCTACTTCTACAATGAAAGAAAACAAGTCATTATTACAATTTCAAAAATTACCATATTTGGCAAATTTTTGGGAAAATCAAATTTTTCCATTTTTGGTAATTTTCAAAACCCATCCTACGAATCCTAATTTTTCCCTAGAAAAGCCCCCAACTAAGGCAAGATGAATTTTCAACTAACCTACGAAATCAGAAACATGATTTCAGATTTATTACAAAAGCAAACTTCCTAAAAACTAGAAGAAAACATGAAAAGCCAATTTTGGAGGCCAAGATGATATTTTTGGCTCCTAGAAAAAGGTCAAAATGGCCACCAATTGAGCGCTCAGTTGGCGATCCAACAAACTCCTCCTCATGCAATTGCTTGTAAAATTTCAGCCAAACCCCACATTCGACTAGTCAAAAGTTATGACCCTCGGAAGTAAAGTTTGACCAAAACCCACATTTGAGTCAACTGGGTTGATCCTCAGATGCTCCTGCATCATTATCCCCTACTTGAAAAGAACACAGCTCCTACAAGTTTCAGTTCTCAAACTGCTTCCATTTAGGCTCATCTAGCTTCTTCAAATCCCATTATGTGATCCAAGTACTATCTGTCGGTGCCAACCCTTCCCACTGCATAAGATATTTGTTGTAGTCACCCTAACGAGTTTGAATAGTTTTCTTGTCTAGAATGTGTGTGACCTTTTCCTTCTTCTTGATGGGAATAGTGTGTGTCTAGTCCACCTTATCCTCATTTTCAATAGAGGCATCATCACCATGGAAAGTATATAAGTCAGAGATATTAAACACACGAGAAATATCAAGACCACTAGGGAGCTCTACCTCATTAGCATTATCATTAATCTTCTTCAAAATCCTAGAGAGACTAATTTTCTTATACTTCAATTTGTGATAAGTCCTTGTAGAAAACCTCTCCTTTCACAAATAAACCATCACTTGATCACCAGAATTAAAAACCTATTACCTTCTAGTAGCATATGTGGAAGCTTTGTATCGCTCATTGTTGTAATACCCCAAAAATGGGCTATAGGTTCATTAACCTCCTACATCAACAAATCGATCAAAATCGACATCAAAGTCCTAACCTAAGGCACATCTGTACATCAGTTTATCAAAACCCTAATTGATTATCTTAATTTTGCATCAAGGAATATTCCTTGAATATTCCTAATTACCCTAATTATCTTTAATTGAATATTATTTGGCAATAAATCATTATTTATCCTAAAGTTGATTAATTGAATATGTTGAATATTTAATTAATTAATTTAATTATGTCACTTAATTATTTAATTAGATTTAATTATATTTATTCTTAAATTATATTATTTAATTTTGACAATAAATAAAAAATCCTACGAATAATTGATTAAATTCTTATTTAATTAATTAAATCTAGTTGTCAATATTTAATAATATAGTTTTGAATAAAATTTTGATTTAATAATTGATTAACCCATAAATCAGTTATTTTAATTCAAAAATAGTTAAGTTGAGAATAAATCACTTTATTTTTAAATTAATTTATATTAAATCATGCTTAATTAGAAAAGTAGTCAACTTTAAATCAATTTTCAATTTCAATTTGTTAACTTTCTAAATTCGACATCTGATGGTGAGTTGAAAAGTGAACTAAACTCTATTTTGAGATAAAAAGGGCTTTTGCATGATTTTATGAGTTAATCTATTTCTAATTTCTTGTTAACTCAAAAATCAAGCTGAGTTTATCAAGAGTGATTTATGGCTTTTCTCAATGCATCCTCAAGCCCTGGATTTCTATATAATCAAGGCTCGGCTCTTCATAAAATATCCCTTGAATTTAAACAATTACTTTGGCGGATTTGCATCCGAAGAATCAAGATTTTGCCAAACAAGGCGATTGTGAGATTTTTGTTATTGCTTTTGAGGTTCATAGCATTCATTCATAGCATATCATTGTTAGATCAATTTGCATATCATTCCAATTCAATCTAGATTAGATTCATACCATTTTTTATCATAATTACATCAAAAATCCAAAAAAATAGATTAATCTGTATTCATTATCATTTGCATTCAAATCCTTCATTTAGGTGTTGCATTATCACTGATCTCTGTCTGAATCTGAGAATACCATACTCACACCTACTAGAAGGTAGTAAATTGTCTGGTTAGCTAGTTTCATTTTCATTGCAGATTCTTGATTTGCTAACCTCTAATGTTTTATTAGAAGTGTTGTGTCTCCAGCTAGGTATAATTTTCACACACACATTTATGGCACCCACTGTGGGGCCCTGAAACAGGTTTCCATTCATCTTCTAACAATTTCTATCAATTTTCTATCATTTTCTATCAAAAATGCAATTTTTACCTTTTTTCCATACATTTTTCATACGAGTTTTGATAGAGTGTCATGCCAGGACCCCCTGACTATCGTACGATAGTTGGTGTTTTTGAGAATCATGCCAGTTCTTATAGATTGTCATTTCAAGACTACTCTGTCATGTGTGCATAGACCCACTGTTGTATCGTGCCTGGATTGTCGTATGGGAGGTAACCTACTATCGTACAAGTTTTGGTATTGGAGATTCAATTATTGTATCAAATTTTTAGTTTGTCTTTCAAATTTTTTTGTTGGATTTGGACTGATAGCTTACCCTAACAATTGAGATCTTCTATTTTTTATTAGTACTTGCTGATTCTAATTGGAAAAGCACAACAAAAAAATTGCAAAATAGGTAAAATCTACTAAGCGCGTTGCAAAGGAACTCAGGTATTCTATTGCATCTGATAACACTTTGATTTGGGACATAAAATAAACTCTCACATGTCAAGCTTGAGTGTCTTTCCTACTTTCATAAAACACACTTCGGTTTTGGGCTCTAAAATGAACATAGATTTGCTTTTTGCATATCTGTTACACATAGTAATTAGGCCCTATGAACACTATTTATAGAGTTCTTGAGAGAGTGGGCTTCATTCGCTTATTTTGCATGTGAAGCTCTTCTCGAAGATAGATCCCCTTGTAGGTAGGGAGGATACTATGATTATCTCACATTCTACTTGGTCTGGTTCTCAACTTTGATCGATACATTCTCTCTTGGTCCCACTTAGAGAGCTCGATAGACATTGTTGTTGAAATCACAAACCTTGGTGAGGTGATTTTAGTCTTAGCATGTCAAAGAATCTGTCTACTATGTTTGGGTAAAAGTGAAAAGGCTAGAGGACTATGCTCTACTCCCTTTTTGGGTAGTATTAGAAACTTAGATCCTTGAATCTAGACCAAGTTCACATGTGGTCTATTTTGTGAGTCACCTTTAGAGAGGGTTAACTATAGTGGACATTCCCTTTATTGGGTCAACCATGTGGATGAAACCTCAAGTGGTCATAGCCATTTTTGTCGTGGTAGCAATAGCCACTATATAAATGTCTTTGTGGAAGAAATCTCCACAAGTGTAGTCTCTTGTTGGGTTGTCAGATCTCCTTAGCAGCTCTTGATTGATTAAATTCTTAGACTGTGTCAAAACCCCGGTGCACCTAGATTGGATTTCACCCTCTTGAGATTACAAAAGTTGCAGAGTTAGACCATTACTAAAAACCCTAGTGCTACTAGATTTTTATTTTCTAGGTCTCTATGCGTAATTGGAAAAACTTTTGAGAACATACACAAGTAGCATTCTTAGGGTTAGAACAATAAGTCACTTGATTATTCATGTGCAAGGTTGCTTTGTCCCTTGCTCATTATTTTCAAATGTGCTTTAATTCCCTTGTTGTTCTACGTGCTTGTTATCTACTTGGTTGTTAAAAATGAACGAAGCTGAGATGAACTGTTACATAGATCTTCAAACTTGGACAGAGAAATTTTGCAAACAACCTAATACTAAAAACTGAAAAAAAAAAAATTAAAAATTTTGCAAATCTGAAGCAAAATTCCTTTCTGGAGTCCAAAGTCATCCCACAGTCTCAAAAATTTGTACGAGTTTTGCCCAAGTGTCATGCCAAAACCCTTATATTGTCATACAGGAGACTGTATACTATCGTACAAGTGTTTTCAAAAAAAGTCAAGAAAAATCAATCACTGGTGTCAATTGTCGTATGAGTGTTGCAATTATTGTATCAGTTCTATCAATTGTCATGCCAGACCTCACCCGGACTCGTACAAGCCTGGAGAAACTCGTATCAAAATTTTGAAAAATTGCCAGAAACCTACCAAATTTGTCAGAAATTTAGTTTTTGCAGCCTACTTCCAGAGTCTATCAGAAAATTCACTGTGTCAGGAAAAGAGCATAAACCAGAAGAATCCAATCATTTTCCCAAAGTGGTCTCTTGAGTTTGATCCAGCCATCTCATTTATCGATTTGAATCTCATCCATCTTGTGTCAAAACCTTGTCAAAATCAATTCAATCTTCAAAAAAATAGCTAAGTGTTGCAAGATCATGTCCATCATCTTTTGGGAGTCTACCCATACATCTAGGGCACAATATCCTTCATTTACATCCAAATCAGTCTCCAATCAATCCAATCTTGACAAGGTTGCATCATTTGATCTTCTTAAATCAAGTCATTCTTTAGTTTTCTTCATCTTGCTCTTTTGCTTCACTCAAAGTTAATGGTCAAAACTAGAGCTTCCTCACAAAGAAAACAAGGAGAACAACCCAAATTATCTTCAGTAGCATCTTCTGTGATCACTCAGACATTTCATCAACCTTACACCACAACTAAAATTGCAGAAGACACTCTTGGCAATCTTTACTTGAAAGGTGGTTATGTCACCCCACCTATATCTGTTCACGGAGGTGCTCAACAAACTTCACATCAATCAATCCCTGGTAGTTCACATAAAAACACAATGTCTCAAGGAGGAGGAAACCAAGGATCCCAAGGATATCAGTCTCAACATGGTGTGAATCAAGAACCCGAACCTTTTGAAATTGCTTAATATCAAAATGATGATAACTTCAAGAGAATGATGAGACACTTCTTGTGTGAAGAGAAAGAGGCATATTTCCTAGATCTAGCTTGACAAGGATCCGAACTTCCTCCAAACTTTAATGTTGAAGATATTGTCACTCAAGATGAAGAAACTCCCATCACAGCCATGATGAAATAGATGCATGCTATGCAAGTCAAGTTAAACAAGATGGAAAAAGAGAAAGAACCTAAAGAATTTTCTATGGAGGCTCTATGCCCCTTTCCATTTGATAAAAACTTGTACATGCCACCATTCCCAAAAAGAGTGGAAATACCAAAGTATGATAAGTATGATGGAAACTCTAACCCTCAAGATCATGTCAAAGAATTATGTACTCAATCTATGGATTTCATGCACGAACCTACCTACCTAATGCATCTTTTCCCTTGATCCCTGGGAGGGTTAGCTATTCATTGGTTCTCTAAAATGCCTCTAATAATCTAAACCTTTCAGGAGTTGATCAAATTGTTTTATCAAAAATACTCCTACAACATTCAACATCTGATCACCATGATCGATATCTGCAATCTGAAGCAAAACTCAGGAGAACCCTTCTTGAATTTTCTCAAATGATGGAGTAATAAGTTTTCACTCTATGCTCGACCTATTCCAAAAACTAAAAAATTCAAAATCTTCATCAATAATTTGGTTCTAGAACTCAATTATCCCTTGCAAATGCAAAATCATACATCCTTTGATAAAATGGTAGAGAATGCCATCAAGATTGAGAATATGCTTGTCAAAAAAGGAGACATATCACTTCATAAGGAAAACAAGTATGAATCTGGTTCTAGTTCCAACAACAAAGACAAAGGTAAATTCTAGAACAAGAACAAGAATGTTGTAACAGATGGCATTGTTGATCATGTCAGTGTCCCATCAAAGGCACTAGCATTCAATCTCACCATGGGCACTCAATCCATAAAAGCTTCTGAACAAAAGGCATCTAAACCTTCTCAAAAGTTGAAAGACTACAAACCATGGGTTACAACACCAAAATGCGAGTTCACTCCTTTTGGTGAGTCCTTAGAATCTGCCATGGAAACTCTCTTGGTGACAAAATCATCTCATTGCCTGAGATAAAAACATTTGATCCTGAACCTAAACCAAAATGGTGGAAAGAGACTAATTTCTGTGACTTCCATTGAAACAAGGGTCATAAAACCAATAACTACATACGCTTGAAACATCTCATACAAGACAAAATTGATAATGGAGAAATTGTAATTGACAGTCATAAAACCAACAATGATCATATGGCATTCACGAAACCATTTCTGAAACATGGTCAAGGAGATTCATCTTCTTAGCCTAACATGGGTCCTAAAGTCAATTATGCCTACTCTAGAAACAATGTTGTCATAAATATTGTGGAACCATGCCTATCTGAATGTTACAATGTCATCACAATTGTAAGAAAGGATAGAGATAATCAATCAGCAAATGCAGTAACTCGATCACAAGCTCAGGCGCATCTACAGGGACAAAACTCAAACTCATCCAATGCCCCTAAGGTGCCTTTCAATCTTTCATCTTCTTCTAAAGAGAGGGCTACCTCAAAATCATTTGATCCTAAAGAGACCAGGACTACATCATACAATATTGTCCAATAACTCTAGCATACCAATGCAAAAATATCCATGTTTGAGTTGCTTCGGTTATCTCCTTCTCATAGGGCTATTCTAGATAAGGCTATGCTCAGTTCCAATGTTCTTGACAATCTTGATCTAGATAGATTCCAGACTATGGTTGGTCATCTGACATCCCCCTAGTATATCTCCTTTTCAGAGGAAGATGACAATTCACCGAGTCATCCGCATAACCATCCCTTGTACATTGAAGTCTTGATCCAAAACCATTGTGTCAAATGCATATTGATAGATGGAGGTGCTGGTCTAAATATCCATTCTTACAAATTGATCACACAACTAGGATTATTAGAAGATGCTATTGATCCTAAAAAGAAGATAACCATCAAAGCATATGATGAGCAAGAAAGGTCTTCTGAGGGAACAATTTTCCTACCTATCAGAACATGACCTATCATCAAAGACATCACTTGTCAAGTTCTAGATCTTCCATTGGCTTACAATGTTCTTCTAGGAAGGCCTTGGATACATGAAATGTAAGCTATTCCATCAACATACCATCAATGTGTGAAGTTTCCTTATGATGGAGTAGAGGTCATGATTCTAGCTGACACATCCACATCTTGCAATGCCTTGAAAGAAAGTGCTGACAAACTTGTTCCACATAATAGAGAATCTTTCACCAAGCAAATAGACATTGCATCTATGTCCAAGATGGAAAATATTTCCAAAGAAGTCAAAATTAAGGATGCAGGTATGGGAGAATATACTATGGAACCAGTCCTATCTCTAACATCTCTCCCAGTCTCACCTAAATCTTATGGGCAACCTTTAAAATAGACAAAACAAGAGACTAAAGAACCTCAAACTATCTACAATGGGAGTTTTGTCACAGAGCAAGTGTCCAAGTAGGAGTTTGAAGAAGATGAAGTTGTGCTTGCATGGCTATACAAAGATGAATCCCAATCAATTCAAAAATGTGACTCCAAGAGAATTCCTTCAAAGTTATATGGACCAGGTCATAAACTCATGTCTAAAATAGGATACAAAGGAAAAGGACCTCTAGGAATAAGAGGTAAAGGTCTTATATCACTGATTGCCACCATGGTTAGAAAAACAAGGATACTATGGGTGTAGGATATCAGAAGAAGCCTTTTTATCTTAGAAAAAACTCTCCACATGTCTTAGAATAGATTGAACCATCAACATAAATTCAGCTAAAAGAAGAAACACCAAAATCAAATAGTGATCTTTTAGACATCTTTGAACTTATTTCTTATGAACGTTTACCTCAAGGAATACTAGATCTCCTTAAAGATGGAGAAAAACCTAAGGAGAATATCAATGTGGTAGCTACAAAAGAACCTACTACTAAACAAGAGGAAGGTAAGCCTGTCACCATAGCTAAAATTTTGGGATACAATAGTGATTCTGAAATAGACTCTCATGAGTATGAATTAAATTCAGAATCAGAAGGAAATCCTACTTGGAGGACTCATCCTGACTTTACACATGTTCTTAGATTTCCTAGAGGTCTAGATGAAGAATCAAAGGATGAATCAAATGACTATGAATGGGGAGTTATTCCAGAAGAAGATGAACTTATCACTGAGAAACACATTGATGTCATTCACCAATATTTACCTAAATCCAGCATAAGTCTAGAGCGAAATGATGAACTTAACGAGTCTGAGCCACCTACTGCTAAAGTAGAATCCAATAATGACATTGAGACTATTTGCAAATTGAACATTTTGAGGAGTAATATCACCTTTGAATTCAAGAGTCGGGTTGGGACCAATGATGACAACACCATATGCACTAACACCATTTCCCAATCCTCCCCTACATTGACTATCCAACATCCAGAATTATTGACCAGACGTCTATTGATCTAAGCCAAGATATCTATACCTTTCAAAATGACTATGCCCTTGCTTGCTACCTCAATGTAGTGGAACCTATGACGACTTCCATCAGTGAACCTAGCGTTAGCATGAAAGAGTCAGATATCAAATATCTTAGTCAAAAGAAAAAGAGTCCTGAGGGTGAAAACCACTATGTGGTAGTCTCAAAACCTAAAATAGTAAAAATAAAAGATGTATCCAATGGTGAAAACCTCTCTGAGGTGCCTAAGGATGAGATATTTGATGTCCTTCCAAGTCATTTATAAGAAAGATCTCCGGCATTGATAGAGCCCACTCAAACTATCAACTTGGGTACAAAAGAGGAACCACAACTGATTCATGTAGCACAATATCTTTTAGAAGAAGAAAAATAGGCATTCACTACTTTCTTAATAGAGAAGAAGATCAACTTCACATGGAAGTATTCAGATATGCCAGGGTTAGATTCAAATCTAATAATGCATCATCTTTCTATCACTCCAGGAGTCAAACTTGTTAAACAAAAGTTGTGAAAGATGCATCCTCATGTTGCACTCTTAGTCAAAGTTGAATTAGAGAAATTATTGAAAGCTGGATTTATCCAAGTCATAGATTATGCAGAGTGGATCTCCAACATTATTCCTATTTCAAAACTAGACAAGTCTATCAGAGTATGCACAAACTTCAAAGATGTAAACAAAGCATTCCCTCAGGATGACTTTCCATTACCAAACATCGATATGATAGTGGACATGACAGTGGGCTTTGAGATGTATTCTTTAATGGATGGTTTCTTTGGATACAACCAAATCAAAATTTCTCTAGAAGATCAAGAGAAAACAACTTTTACATGTGCATGGGGTACCTTTTGTTGGAATGTCATGCCATTTGGCCTTAAGAATTTTAGTGCCACGTATCAACAGGCTATGACATCTATCTTTAATGACATGATGCATCAAACCATGGAAGACTATGTTGATGACACCCTAGCTAAGTCTATGATAAGATCGGAACATTTGAATAATTTGAGCAAAATACTAGACATAATGGAGAAGTTTAGTCTCAAACTAAACCCTAAGAAGTGTGCTTTTGGTGTCACTTCTAGAAAGCTCTTAGGTTACATTATTTTGAAGAAAGGCATTAAAGTAGATCCGGCTAAAGTCAAAGCTATCATGGAGATGCAACCTCCTAAAAATATCAGTCAAATGAGAACTTTACAAGGAAGATTACAATCAATCAGACGCTTCATATCTCAACTAGCAGACATATCACAGCCTTTCACAAAGACATTACATAAAGGTGTGACTTTTGCATGGAACGAGGAGTGTGAAAAGAATTCCAATCATATCAAGCAATATTTATCAAATCCTCCTATCTTGATGCCTCCTATCCAAGGGAAGCCATTGATCCTTTATGTCTCCACCACAAATACATCACTGGAGGCATTACTAGCACAACATGATGAGAACAAGAAAGAGAGAGCTATCTACTACATCAGCAGAACATTGGTAGCTTATGAGAAGAACTATTCTATGATAGAAAAGGCATGTCTAGCTGTCATCTTTGCATCACAAAAGTTGAGACACTACATGTTAGCTCATACAACACAACTAGTAGCTAAGATTGATCCACTAAAGTACCTACTAAGCAAAGCTTCCCTCATAGGTAGATTAGCTAAATGGGTGATGTTATTGAGTGAGTTTGACATAGAATATGTTGAAAGGAAAGCTATCAAAGGACAAGTCATTGCAGATCAGTTAGCTGATGCACCAATGTTTGATGATACACCATTACAAATGGAATTTCTTGATTCATCCATCATGAATATATCTTCTGGGACTTGGCATCTTTTCTTTGGTGGATCTTACACACAGAATGGATTTGGAGTAGGCATATTATTCATAACACCACACGGTTACTCAATACCTAAAGCATTCAGAATAAAGTTTCCTTGCACAAACAATATTGTTGAATATGAAGCTCTACTTAATAGAATGAAGATAGCAATAGAGTGGTGAGTAACAGAGTTGCACATTCATGGAGACTCACAGCTAGTCATACACCAAGTCAATGATGTGTACCGGACAAAAGATGAGAAACTTGTTCCATACAAACACATGGTAGATGAATTAAAGAAATATTTCATATCTATCACATTTGAACAAATTCCTAAAATAGAAAATAAGGTTGCTGATGCTATGGTAACGCTATCCTCTCTACTACAGCAGCCCGAACATGAGCTATGTTACAAGTTCCTAATGGAAGCATTGTCATTCCCTACATATGATTCCCCTGAAACCTACATGATCTACACTATTGTTGGTCATGATTCTTCCAAATACAAAAACCTTTTCTCCTACCTTCAAGATCAAATCATTCTCAATTTTTTCAACCGCCATGAGAAATGATACCTTATCTGAAATGCATCCTGATATGTCACCATTGGTAATGATATGTACAAATGAGGTCTAGATGGTACACTCCTTAGATGTTTAGAATGTGAGGAGTCTAAATTCTCATTAGAGGAGTTCCATGATGGTATATGTGGCTCACATTCCAATGGTTTAAAACTAGCTCAAAAACCTCTTAGGGTTGGGTACTATTGGCCTGAAATGGAAAAAGAGGCTATTAAGTATGCTAAGAACTGTAAAAAGTGTCAAGTACATGGAAACTTGATTCATGCACCAAGGAGAGATCTTATTCCCTTTACTATACAATGGCCTTTTCAACAATGGGCATTTGATCTGATTGGAACCATTTATCCACATTCTTGTAATGGACACACCCATATCATTACAGCTATAGACTATTTCACAAAATGGGTAGAATTAATTCTTTTGACTCAAGCAACTAGCAAGAAAATCTCTATGTTCATTCTGAACTACATCATATGTCAATATGGGATCCCACATTCAATATTCACATATAATGGTGGCCAATTCAAGAACAAGAATTTAGATTCCTTATGCTCAAAATTCAAGATCACTCAACATTGGTCATCCATTTACTATCCTCAAGGGAATGGACAGGCAGAGGCATCTAACAAAATCTATTGAAAATCTTGCATCGAACAGTTAATAAAATAGGAAGAGATTGGCATCTCATGATCAATCCAGCTCTCTGGGCCTATAGAACAAGTATCAGAATGCCCATTTGGGCTACACCATTCACTTTAGTTTATGGGTCTGAAGCGGTACTACCTATTGAGGTTGAAATCCCATCACTAAGAATTAGAATGCATAGTCTAGTAACTGATGATGACTACAAAGTGTCTAGGTTGCAAGAACTTGAACTAATAGATGAGCGTAGACAAGAAACATATGATCATCTTAGAGTATATCAGAAAAGAATATCTAGAGGCTACAATAAGAAAGTTAGACACAGAGAATTTCAGGTTGGCGATCTAGTCTTGAGAGAGAATCCTAAAAATTAATCACATAGAGAATGCAAGGGGAAATTTGAACCCAACTGGCTGGGTCCCTTTGTTATCATTGCTAGTTTTGGTTCTGAAGCCTATCAACTCTCAACGATTGAAGGAGAATAGCTCTGAGAACCAATCAACATTCTCCATCTGAAGAAATTATACGCCTAAGACATTCAGTCTATGGTAAAAATGTCTTGAAAAAATCTTTAAAATTGGAAAAAGTCCTTAAAAAATGAACATCTTGGTGAGAACCTAGCAATAGGCGCCTTGATGATTCACAAAAAAAAAAAAATTAAATGAAAAATACAAAAAAATTTCAAAATATGACAAATAAAAAAAAAATGAGAAAAAGAAAAAGTGCCTTGGTGAAAACCTCTAAACAGGTGCCTTGGTAGCAAAAATAGAATCTCTACCAAGATGGTGAAAATCCAGAAAATAGGTGCCACTTGTACAAAAATGCTCCATCTATCAGCACAATCTTGGTCTTTTCCAGCTTTCAGTCCTACTTTAGTTTATACATATCTTTTGGTTTGTTTCTGCATTCCTGTTTTCAATAAAGTCAGTCTGTACACCAATCAACAAATGCATCTGTATCCTATCAATGTTTCAAACTTAGGGGCAATAAATGTCATATCCTATGGTCTCTAGTATACCTTAGATGAGTCATATCTAGTTAGAGTCCTTTGAAGCTACTTCCAAGTCAGTTAGTCAGTCTCCTTACCAGAAATGATTTTGCAATCAAACACAAACAAACATCGAAACAAACTGAAAACAATATTTGCTTCACTGCTTTTATCTCCT
Organism: Chamaecyparis obtusa; assembly: GCA_027943335.1. Classification (NCBI taxonomy): domain Eukaryota; kingdom Viridiplantae; phylum Streptophyta; class Pinopsida; order Cupressales; family Cupressaceae; genus Chamaecyparis; species Chamaecyparis obtusa. Next base: position 145,725 of record BSBK01012333.1, read on the forward strand.
TGTATGCTTAGTAGTTTGCATTTAGATTTTTTCATATTGTGTTCTTTTGAGCTCTTTGATGATGTCCTTTACAGGATTTAGAGTGTGATGACTGGGGGCATAATCTTTTCTTTGTTTTCTACTTTGAGTGAAAATCTAACAACTGTGGAAAATTTGGATTGAAATGGTGTCCATCTATAAGAGCCTTCATCTCGTATTAGATGGCCATGAGTACCTCGACCATCGATACCCAAAAAATTCAAGGAGGTTTGATATAACTTTATCTTTTGAGTGAATTCTTACTCCTTTTTTAAAACATGATCTTATCCAAGGATGTGAATGATAAAGGGTCACTGCGGGTAATTCACAGCAGATTTAGAATGATCTCTTGACTACTTGATGTATTTGTATGCAAGGCGTATTCAGGTCATCACAATGTTTGTGTTCTGATGCTTATACAAATTGCAATATCAAAATGGACATGACATTCAGGTCATCCTAGCATTGGTTCCTTGGTGCTTATATCTAATCCAACATTCTAAAAAACAAAATCAATATTCATATGTCCATGGTTGTCTAGCCAGTGGGCGTTGTATTGACTTTGACGCAAAAATCAATATTCATACATTCATAGTTTTCTAACTAGTGGATGTTCTATTGATTTATCTAGTTACCTAAAAATTCAGTGATGAAAATGATCGACACATGATCAGTGACTAAGTCCTAGGTCCTAGGTCTGTATTTTATTTTGCATTTCACTTTGCACTTTTCATGATTGCATTTATCTCATGATTTCCAAATCAGCTTGATGCTTAATGATTCTCCAAAACTATGCTAAACATGACATAAGGACTAAGCATTATATGAAGGTCCCTTCAACAGAACAGCAAGTAGAATCCATTTTCGAGATCAAAATCAAAATTTGAGATCATTTATAGTGTCAAAATCATGATTTAAATTTTTCAGACCCATGATGGCTAACTGCTTGCATAATCGACCTTCTAAACATCAAACGAATCCAATATTCAACTTAATTGATTATCTAACATCAAAATATCAAAATTTCAACTTGGTCAACCATGGTCAACTCATGGTCAAACCTAGTCAAACTTAGTCTCCAAGACCTCTAAACAATACAGAACATGTTTTTGGGCATGCGCAACTACTTCTCAAATCAATTAACATGCTTCTAAACTACAACGCTGGCTTTTCTTGCTAGATTTTAATTTTCATCCTGAAGGGGGCATGGTATTGCACATCAATCAAATCTATAAATCAAATCTTTCTTTCAGTAATCAAGACAACAACCACATCTGGTTGTTGGTTCATCAAAGTCCTCATCGCTTGGGGCACATCGCTTGGAGCATATCAGATTCATCGAGATCCATATCAATCTGGTATTCTGTTTGTCTTGCGAACTGCATTAGCTCTTCGTAACCATTGGTTTAGTCATGTTATTTCCTTGGTTCTTCATAACTAAAGGGTTCAGATTTGGCATCCTTTCGATTCCTTGGGACAATCAGGTCTGGAGTCAGGACAGTCACTTCTTTGTAATCATAGGTTCATAATCAGGCATTTTGATACTTCTTCGTAATCATCAGTTCATTGTTGATATAGTTACCATCATCTTGATTCTTTGGTCAATCAGGACCTAAATCAAGCATCTTCAAATCTTTCAATTGGTTTTTGTCTTGGAATCGTTTAATCTTTCAAGATCAATTTTTCCACCACATAATTGTGTCCTCATCAAAAAAACATGAACCACCACGCTTCACCGAATAATTCAAAGAGGGGCAAAATGTAATACCCCAAAAATGGGCTATAGGTTCATTAACCTCCTACATCAACAAATCGATCGAAATCGACATCAAAGTCCTAACCTAAAGCACATCTGCACATTAGTTTATCAAAACCCTAATTGATTATCTTAATTCTACATCGGGCAATTTTCCTTGAATATTCCTAATTATCCTAATTATCTTTAATTGAATATTATTTGGCGATAAATCACTATTTATCCTAAAGTTGATTAATTGAATATGCAGAATATTTAATTAATTAATTTAATTATGCCACTTAATTATTTAATTAGATTTAATTATATTTATTCCTAAATTATATTATTTAATTTTGACAATAAATAAAAAATCCTACGAATAATTGATTAAATTCCTATTTAATTAATTAAATCTAGTTGTCAATATTTAATAATATAGTTTTGAATAAAAGTTTGATTTAATAATTGATTAACCCATAAATTAGTTATTTTAATTCAAAAATTAGTTAAGTTGAGAATAAACCACTTTATTTTTAAATTAATTTATATTAAATCATGCACAATCAGAAAAGCAGTCAACTTTAAATCAATTTTCAATTTCAATTTGTTAACTTTCTAAACTCGACATCTGATGGTGAGTTGAAAAGTGAACTAAACTCTATTTTGAGAGAAAAAGTACTTTTGCATGATTTTATGCATTAATCTATTTCTAATTTCTTGTTAACTCAAAAATCAAGCTGAGTTTATCAAGAGTGATTTATGGCTTTTCTCAATGCATCCTTAAGCCATGGATTTCTATATAATCAAGGCTCAGCTCTTCACAAAATATCCCTCGAATTTGCACAATTACTCTGGCGGATTTGCATATGAAGAATCAAGATTTTTGCGAACAAGGTGATTGTGAGATTTTTGTTATTGTTCTTGAGGGTTCATTGCATTCATTCATAGCATATCATTCCAATGCAGTCTAGATTAGATTCATATCAGTTTTCATCATAATTGCATAAATAATCCAAAAAAATAGATTAATTGTACTCATTATCATTTGCATTCAAATCCTTCATTTAGGTGTTGCATTGTCACTAATCTCAGTCTAAATTTGAGAATACCATACTTGCACCTACTAGAAGGTAGTAAATCACCTGGTTAGCTAGTTTCATTTACATTGTAGATTCTTGATTTGCTAAACTCTAATGTTTTACTAAAGTGTCGTGTCTCCAACTAGGTACAATTTTCACACACACATTTCTTGTCCTGTAACTTCTGCCTTATATCTTCCTACAAATGGTAGAGCTATTCGGTAAAGGCTTCTCCATCATCACTGACTCTGTCACCCATAGAAAGCTGCACCAAATTGACAACACCCTGAGGATTTTGACCATAAACAACTTGAAAAGGTGACTTACCATTTGACTTGTTCACTGAGATGTTATAAGAAAATTCTACCTGGGGAAATTCCAAATCCTATTGTTTGGGCTTCTCTCCAACAATGCATCATAAAAAATTACCCAAACTTTAGTTGACCACTTTTGTTTGCCCATCAGTTTGTGGATTATAAGCACTACTAAACTATAACTTAGTCCCCATCTTCTTCCATAAGGTCCTCCAAAAATGACTCAAGAACTTAGTATCCCGATCAGAGGTGATCATTTTTGGAACCCCATGTAATCTGACTATTTCAGAAAAGAATAACTAAGCCACCGTAGTGGCATCACTTATCATCTTACAAGTAATTAAATGAGCCATTTTTTAGAATCCATCTACAACTATAAAGATAGAGTCATTACCTCATTCTGTATGTGGAAGTACCAATACAAAGTCCATACTCAAGTCTATCCACGGTCCTACTGATACTGGTAATGGCATGTACAATCTAGTGTTCTGGGAGTTCCCTTTGGCTACTTGACAAATTTGACACCTTTCCACAAACCTGGTGATATCTCGCTTCATCTTTGGCCAGTAGTACTTATCTGCTACCAAAGCTATTATTTTATCCTTCCCAAAATGCCCAACCATACCACTGCTATGAAATTCTCTAATAATAGTTTCCCGCATTGAGCCTACAGGAACATACAACTGCTTCCCCTTGAATAAATAACCATCTTGTATAAGATACTCACCTTGAATAGTGTCCGCGTGCCTAGGTACTAGATTCTTCAACTGATCAACAACTTCCCAAAAGTCACTATCTGATTCATACAAGTCTTTGATTGCATCAAATCTAACTGCTTCTATTTCCATGATGGTTAGAAGCACAACTTGCCTACTCAATGCATCTGCAACTTGATTTTGTTTCCCTGATTTATGCTTCAAAACAAAATTAAACCCTTGTAGGAAAGAGACCCATTTTGTATGTCTACTATTCAATTTCTTTTGTGTGTTCAAGTATTTTAGAGAAATATGGTCTATAAAAAACACAAATTCTTTGGCTACTAGATAATGCTTCCAGTGTCTCAAAGCTTGCACAATTGCATGGAACTCTATCTCATATGTAGAATATTTATTTCGCACATCATTCAATTTTTCACTAAAAAAGGAAATGGGCCTACCTTCTTGACTGAGTACAATACCAGTGCCCACATGTGAGGAATCACAATCCACTTCAAACACTATCAAAATCTGGTAGTGCCAGTATTAGAGCTTCAGTGACCTTCTTCTTTAGGTACTAGAAACTCTCTTCAGCCTCTTTGGTCCATGAAAACTCCTGACCCTTAGTGCATTTTGTCACAGGTGCTACAATGCTGCTAAAATTATGAATGAACTTTCTATAGAAAGTATCCAAGCCATGAAAACTTCTCACCTTGGTGATACTACGTGGACTACGCCATTCAAGAATGGCTCAAACTTTCTCTGGATCCATCTTGACACCATCTATAGAAATGACAAATCCCCAAAAAAACCAAGCTTGCTTGCATGAACCTACAATTCTTCAAATTAGCATAGAGTTTCTCTTTTCTCAATACCCCCAATATGATCCTCAGGCATTGTAGATGTTCTTCCCTTCCCTTACTAAAAATTAGTATATCATCAAAATAAACTACTACAAACTTACTAATGTAGGGACGCAACACAATATTCATGAGTCTCATGAAAGTACTAGGTGTGTTTGATAAACCAAAAGGTATAACCTTCCATTCATACAAACCATGCCTAGTTTTGAAAGTAGTTTTCCACTCATCCCCCTCTCAGATGCAAATCTGGTGGTACCCACTTCGCAGATAAATCTTAGAGAAATACGTTGCTCCATCAAGAACATCCATCATGTCATCCAAATGTGGGATAGGAAAATGATACTTGATGGTTATCTTATTGATGGGTTGACCGTTTGTGCACATCCTCCATGTTCCATCTTTCTTTGGGGTTAATAATGTTGGGACAACATAGGGGCTCATCCTTTCCTATACTAAACCTTTTTGAAGGAGCTCAGTCACCTGTTTGTCTAGTTTTTCTTGTTGTGTCAGACTCATTCTATATGTCGCTTGATTGGGAAGACTTGCTCCTGGAATAAGATCCATATGATGTTGGATATCTCATTTTGGGGGGAGTCCACTAGGTAGCTCCTCTGGAATGACATCTGAATATTCTTCCAACACCACAACTTCTTCTAGTGGTATAGTAAAGTCTTCCTCTTTCCCCTTTTGCACTACCAATGCATAACAACACCTTGTTACTTTCATATCCTTGACAAGTTCCTTTTCAGATAGCATACTTTCATCTTTTCCATCATCCCTGAGAGGTAACAAGATTACCTTAGATCCATCCTTCCAGAAGGTGTAAGTATTATTTTCCCCATTATGAATAACCTTTCTATCATATTGCTAGGGATGACCTAAGATGACAAGGCATGTATCCATTGGAATCACATCACACCACAACTCATCCTTGTAGTCCTTTCGTATGGAAAATTTAACAAGGCACCTCTTATCTACCGTAACTTCATTGCCATTTTTGAACCATGCAATTTGATAGGGACAAGGGTGCTTTTCACACTAGAGATTTAGTATCTCTACCATTTCTTTAGAAACCATGTTCTCACAACTACCTCCATCAACAATTACTTGACATACCTTTCCTCATTAGGTACACCTTGTTCAGAATATGTTGGTTCTAAGCCATGAATCATCAACACCTTTCTCCTCTACATACTCCTTGGCTAGACTAATCATTTTCCTCCTCATCATGATACTTTCTCTGATATTCGAAGACACTTCTTGTTCAGATCCTTCATTGTCAACTTGGGCTAGGTTCACTCTACATGACCCTCCTTGATTTCCATCTTGCATGTTAAAACTGGAACACTCAAAGGCCCTGTGTCCTTCTTCTCCACATTTGAAATAAGTGAACGGCCTTCTTTGGCCTTCCCATCCTCTTCCATTACCATAGCCTCTACCATGTTGAAATCCCCTTCCTCTTTGTTGATTTGACAGAGTCTGATGGGCTTCTTCTGGTTTATCACTTCCTTGAATAGAACTTGGGCCTCCTCGATATGGAGTTGATGCACCCCTTCATCCTCCTTTATTCCTCTAATTGTACTGCCTATTTTTCTTTTCTTCAAATTTCAGAGCCAACTAATAGGCATCCTCTATGTAGTTGATCCAATGCATGCTTAGCTCATCCTTAATAGTGAATTTCAAACCATTCACATACTTTGTAGCCATCTATTCATTACTTTCTTGATGCTCTATACAAATGGCCAACTTGTAAAATTCATCTGTATAATCTTGCACAGAAGATAAATTCTATTTCAAATTTTGAAACCTCTGGAAGAGTGTTTGAGCATAATCCACAAGTAAGAATTTTTCTCTCATTTTTTTTCCATTTTTCTCCATGCCTTGATTTTATCCTTTCCTTTCTTTACTCATTCATTTTGGAAACGATCCCACTAGATCATCGCATGTCCCTTTAACTTGGTGCATGAAAACTTCATCTTCTTTTCTTCTATCATAGACTTCAATTCAAAAAAATTTCCCATCTCGTTCAACCAATCTATCAATTCCTCTGGGTTAAGACTACCTACATAGTCTGAAACATCAACCTTGATCACTTCAATTTTTCCCTCTAAGGCTCTAAGCATCCTTTCTTTGAAACTCGCTCCTTCCTCTTGTCCTTCTTCTATTTCTTCATATTCTTGGCTTGCCTCTCCATCAGCTTCAGATCCTCATCTCTATAATCTTTGACTTTCCAATCGGGTTGTGAGCTCTGCTACTTGTCTTTTCAACCTTATCATATCTCTATGCATTTGGGTAAGACCTCTTCCTCTTCCTCTCCTAGCCATCATCATGCTTTGATACTAAAAGATGTAGCCCAAACCCTTCAAAAAACAATAATCTAGAAAATGCACAATATAGATTTTCAAAATGCCAAATTCTTCATTAAACTTCTCCAACTCTACTATGCTTCTACAATGAAAGAAAACAAGTCCTTATTACAATTTCAAAAATTACCATATTTGGCAATTTTTTGGAAAATTAGATTTTTCCATTTTTGGTAATTTCCAAAACTCATAGTATAAATCCTATTTTTTCCCTAGAAAATCCCCCAACTACAAAATTAGAAACATGATTTTGGATTTATTACAAAAGAAAACTTCCTAAAAACTAGAAAAAAAAAACATGAAAAGCCAATTTCAGAGGCCAAGATGATATTTTTGGCTCTCAAAAAAAGGTCAAAACGACCACCAAGTGAGTTGTACTCAATTGGCAATCCAACTAACTCGGCATGCACTTGCCTATAAAATTTCAACCAAAACCCACATCCAAGTCAAAAGTTATGACCCCCGGAAGTAAAGTTTGACCAAAACCAACATCTAAATCAACTGTGTTGATCCTCAGATGCTCCTACATCACCTTGTTGTCAACCAATATTTGCTTAGGGGTTTCCATTAGCTTCTGCAAGTTAGAGATTGCCTCATCCTGATAAATATGCTCATCTTCCCAAGTCTCCTCTATGCAATGAATCTGGGAAAGGATGGCCAACGCCTTATCATGAATATGAACCAACTCCTCAGCATGGATGTAGGCCTCATTCTCAATCCCCTTGATCTAAGTCTTTTCAACCTGTGCAATCCTCCTAATCTCATCAATGGCCTCAATTGACTCAGTTGGGATAGCTGGTGGTGGAATGAAAGATGAATCCTCTTCTCGAACTGGGTGAGGTAAGCTATCAATGTATGCACATAAAGCCCTGTTCTCTCCCTTTTTCCTCTGATATTTTTCTTCCAACTTTTGCATCTTATCCTTGACAACTTGTTTCGAATCATCAAATTCCTCCATGACATGTTCTCGAGAGTCCTGACCAAGATCAACCTCTGTTGTGTAATACTCCTCGGGAGTAATTTGATCTTTGGTCTTATCGACTGCTAGAGTTTCTATCTGTAGAATTCTAGATCCAGATTCTCCTCTCATGACCTTAGTGAACTTCTTAGCTTTTCCCTTTTCTCCTGATTGGTCAATTCGATCCAGAATCTCTTGTAACGCGACTGTAGGGTTTACCTCCTTTTCCTGGCTTCTCTAAATCCTCTGCCTGAGCCACTCTAGAACATCTGTATTCAAGTCCCTCTACACCTATTCTTGTCCTTGCACTGCTCTTGTATCAATCTCCTTGGCTCCAGGACTTTCTGCCATTGCTTCAGGAGAAAGTGCCTCTATTGTGGGAATCTCCTCCTCTGCCACTAGGGCTTCTACTTCTACCTCAAGGATTTCTTCCTTAATTATCTTTCTAAAGAAGACACTGAGACTCTCCTCTATTATCACATCATGTTCCCTACTTCTTCCTGGCATGGACCTCTCATTGGAATTAATGCTCAATCTATCCTATATCATCCTAGTCATGTGTTGTTCTCCTTGTTGAGTTCTTCTTTCACTTGCTTCTCCTTCGTGCAAGGTGAATGCTTCTATTTCCTGCACACTGGGAGTTTGACTAGGCGAAGATGGTGCAAACTCAGACCTTAATGTCTTGTGTTGTGGTTCTTCAACATGAAGATCTAATCTCCTCTTTGTATGCATTTCTTGAATTGCACCATTCTCCTTTCTATGCTCTGCACTACCCGATGGGATGTCTCTTTCTTCTACTCTTCCTCCAAATGGTTGCCTTGGTCTCTCATCTCACAGTTGTGGATGACTTAACAACTTGTAGGTCCAATCTTCTTTTGGTATAGTCATCCTGTCAAACTATAATTCTACCCACCACCTTGTGAAGTCCACGACTGGCTTTGTCAGTGCATCAAGATCCACAATCTCCTTTCTTTGCCATTCATAAGGATGAATGATCTCTTCCTTATCTGGGTTAAAACCTCTCTGGAGCACATTTGGATCCTCTTACATCTAATCAAGAACATGGAAAATCTTACATGCTCTAATCAGATCTAAGGTTAATTGGGAGCACATCCTCTTGCTGACCTCGTTCTCATCAACTGTATTTTCCCAAAAGTCCTCAAGGTGAGCTTTCTATTGATGCCTCATCCCTGCCACTACTCTAATCTTATTATATGGGTCAAAATTTGGCCTTCCTAGATAGAGTGGTAAACAAAATATTTTCAGCTCATCAAATGACCTCTCAGTTGCTGGTAGACAAGGACACACTTCAACTACATCACTTCCATTGGAAAGTGGGAATTCCAATCCTAGCTTCTTCTTCTTCTTCAGGACTTTGTCATAGGCTATCGACTGTTAGGTGACTTCCAACGAGATCATTTTATTGGTAGGGTACCATGGAAGCTTGAATGGCTACTTAGAAAATCCCTATAATCTGATATAGGAGAAGGTCAAAAACTGAATGGGCCATGCTCCAAATTCCTCCACCAGTTTCATTGCCTAAGAATACAATCTCATATGCAATCCCTTATACAAGGTCCTCATGATGCGCATTGTAAACACATCATTAAATAAGATGTTGTCATCTATGGCCTATAGATGCAATTGTGGGTAACAGTTGTGGATCCTTAACCTTGGATTCCCACTTCTAAGGACTCCCTTGTACCCCAGTCCTTCATACCTCATGTTTTTTGCTAGCATATATATCACATATGAGCTCATGAAGAACTTCTTCGTATGCTCCAAATTCCACAGCTGCTCATCGAGGTTGTCACTAATCAACTAAGCACAATCAATGTGATTGAACTCCTCTACTACCTATTGAACAAAGTACCACATCCATGTCTCAAAAACATAAGATTGGGGTAAGCCAAATATCCTGATGAGCATCATTATTAGATCATTGTATTCGCGATAGAAATCCATCCACACAAGCTCCTTGGGTAACTTTGAGTAGTGGGATTTATTCCTCCTCATCCATTTGTTTTTGATGATCTCCTCACAGTGTTGAACTCCCACTGTGTAGACTCTGTGTGCATGTTCCTTTGTCTTTGAGACCAACCTCTGAGATGAAGGGATCCCAAATGCTTCAATAATGGTTGGTGGAGAGAGATCTGCAATGATATTCATGTCTAAGTCCTTGATCGTTCTATTACTGGATTGATAATGTTTTGCACATTCCACGATCAACTCAACATGTTGAAATGGAGGAGGGAATCCAGCTATAGCTATAATTTCGTTCACAATCTAGGTAGCCAGGTGTGTTGAGTGATGCTCTTTGTAGCCAAACATCCTCCCCTGGAACTCGCTCAAATCGAGACATCCAAGATTCATGTCCTTCACTTCAATCCACTTTGAGATAATTTTGGACTCTGGGTAGAATTCTCTCTGTTCATTCTTGATCAATTGCCTCATACTGACTCTTGTTCCTCTAGGCTCTACCATCTGCAAAATAGAAAAAAAAAATTATAAGAGGATGAACAAGCAGAAAAAATCATTTTTTTCCAGAATTCAGAAATTTGTCAGAATTTATCCATCCTTCTCAACATTGAATTTTCTCTCTCCTCATGAAAATCCATGCCTCTTATCGACTCACTAAAGAAAATTTGAAAAATCTCACAAATTTTTTCACACTCTTCATGAAATAATCCTTTTCTCTCCTCTCAAGAATTCCCTCAAATTTGCTTTTCTCAAATTGTGTGAGAATGAAATAAGAGAGGCCTTCTCTTATAGAGTTGTAAAACTTGAAAAGTTGCTTTAATGATTGTAGGCTAATTTGGGAATCTGCTTTACTTGTCTCCCAAGATTCTAATTTTGAAGAGATTCTTTGCCACTTGTTTGAGTTTTTCTTCTCGCTTTTTTAGAACTTGCCAGTTTGAGTGTTTTGTCTTCATGGAGAAGATTTATCTATTTGATTTTTTCAATTTTTTATTTTTTGATTTTTGGGGAAGGTAATTAATTAAATATTAATAGAATCAATATTTAACCAATTTCAATTTTTAAAACATACAATCAAAAAAATAAAATCTTTTAAAGCAATTTCATTTTTCTGTGAATATTCATTTTTTATTGCTTTTTTTATTTTATCAATTTTTTGTTTTAATTAAATATTAATAGAAAAAAATTGATATTTAGTTAAGTTTTTCGTTTAGATCCAACTCAATTTAATTCAAGTTCTTTTATTTTAAAATTTAATTATATATCACATATTAAATTTAATATTTAATTAATTCTTAATTTATTCCAAGTTCAATAATTAAATATTAAATATAAAATTTAATACTTAATTAATTTAAATGCCTCCCAAAATTTTAGCTTGCAAACTTCATTACGCCAATATTCTAACTTTCATGATTTAATCATTCCTCAAATGTTCTTTCTGATTTTGTGGTGGATCGTTTCACATCTCCAAATTCCTTGACACGAGGGATTTATGTGATGAAAAGTACTCCTAAGCAAGATTTGGGAGGAGTCACGGATTATGTCCAAAGCACACATTCTGTCATCAAGTGGTTTTTTGCACCTAACATTGCATTAGAGTGGGAATTCTCCTTGGTGAATGATTTCATCCTCCTTGCCCATTCCACCATTGACCCTCAAATGTGCCCAAGAGAACATGCTACCGATATTTTGGAGGGGTCTCGAGCTCTTGTCTTGAACAATGATTCCATGACCGGCCTTGTTTTGCACCAGAGAAAACATTGAAGAAAGATTTTTGACTTGTCATGGATTTATTCTTGCTTGACTCTTCCTCACCAACATTGAAATGCACTCCAATAAGTGTGGGAGCAGGATTTGGAGGGAGTAAAGGATTCTTCCATTTTGCAGTCCTCTGTTGACTGAGTTGACTCGTGCTCTTGATTGTGCTTGAGTGCGAATTTGGGTAGATGTTAGATTTATTTGTTCTATTTCATTCTCAAAAATTTATTTTAGGCATGTATTGAGAATAACCTGAGGAGCTCATGAAGATATGTGCGGGGATCTTCTTGCTTCATTCTTTTGGCCTTATTTGTGGGAATTTCTTGTTGCTTCATGCTTGCGAAGGATACTCCCGTGTGCATGTTGGATATTGCTAATGCATGGGTGGTGATTGAGACATGTAATATGTTTAATCACTATGTTACTGAATGGGCACTCATACTGTTGTCATTTGTGTTTTGTCACTAATGTCAACATATGTTTTTATGAAGGAACTAGACTGGTAATCACAGTGTACAGATAGTGTACGGATGTTTCAAATGCTATGAAGTTAAATGAGAGTTCAGATGGATGTTGTGATCTTATATTTGTGATCGCATCATCAAGTATTGCATATTAAGAGAGTTACAATTGTTTTGGTAAAGACTGGTCATTGGACTGTGACAGTGAGAATTGACAGAGTTAGTCTCTGAGTTTTTGGTATATCTTTCAGACGGATTGGATTCAAGGTATGTGAACTTGTTAGATGATGGAAGAGGTACTGACAGATGTTCATTGGTCAGCGCAAGGTATGGAGTGATTGGTGATGTCATCTATGGCATGTGCTCTAGCGATGGCTTATTTTGAAGCTGACTTAGGGAATGAAGTGTGTGTCTTGTTTAGCAAGCATAAATCAAGGATGTCGGTCCTCAGAGAGAAAGCTTAACAACTTGAGGTGATCTTGGAAAATATCATTCTATAGGAAGGATAGTCCTAAGTTTGATCTGGAAAATTTTTACAATTGGAAAAACAAGATGCAAACACATTTTCTATGTTTGGGCATAGACTACTAGATGATTGTGAAAAAGAAGGAATCTCTGAAGGCTGAGAATGACTTGGGGTCAGCCACTGATGATGAAAAGAAGCTATTTTCATGCAACATGGTCGCAAGAGAAGCATTGATCAACACACTATCTGAGGATGAGTTTACTGAAATTAAAGATCTGGATTCGACACATGAAATTTGGAATAGACTTGAGGCACTTTATGAAGGAGACAAGTACACCAAACAAGCGAAATTGTGAAACTAGAAAACAAAGATGGAGAAGCTAAAAATGAATGAAGATGAAAACATTAGGGCCTATGTTCAAAGGGTTACATAAGCTATAGTTGGAATCATAAATTATGGAGGTACTTATGATGAGGATGAAGTCATTACAAAGATTCTCAGATCCCTAACTCTTGCTTACAAGTTCAAGGCAATGTCTATTCAAGAAACTATACCCATGACTCCAAACTTTAGCAGAGAGATGTTGATTGCAAAGTTAACTACCTTTGAAGCTATGGAATTAGGAGAAGCTGCACCTAAAGTTGAATTTGCATTCAAGGCATCCACACATAAGACAATATCTGCACTTCTGAGCACAAGCAAAGAAGACCTAAAAGAAGAGCTTGGTGAATATGTTGAAGAATGGGAGAAGATAATGGAAGAAGAAAGAAAGATGGAGGAACTTGTTGCACTAATTGCTAGAAGAGAAAAAAGAGGTAAGGGAAAATTTGACGGCAAATTACCTTTGAAATGTTTTTCATGCAATAAGATAAGTCATTTTGCATCTAGATGTCCTACAAGAGTTCCTAAGTATAAACCTGATTATGCAAAGATTAGAAGAGACAAAGAATGTTATTATGCTAGTGAAGGAATATTTGATGATGATGATTTAGACAATGAAGAGATTGGATTTGTTACTATTAAAGATGAACTAGTTCATGAGGAAAAAGCCTTAGTATCTCATGTTGACAAGAAAATTGAATGGATAATTGACAACGGATGTTCTCATCACATGACTGGTGATAAGAACAAATTTGTTGAATTAGTAAATTATGATGGAGGTGTTGTAAGGTTTGGGGACAATCTCCCAAAATCCATCATAGGAGTAGGGTCCATCACTCTAGATGGAAAGACTAATAGAGACAATGTACTACTTGTTGAAGGACAGAAACATAATTTGTTGAGTGTTGGACAACTTATGGATAAAGACTTTTAGTTAAGTTTTTTTAATGGTAAATGCTTCATCAGAAGAAAGGAAGGAAAACAGATTGCTACTGGTTCAAAATCTAGAGGTAATGTTTTTGAACTAAACACATCTGGAGCCTCTTGTTTTGTTACGAAGTAGATGATAGTTGGTTATGACATAGAAGATTTTTTCATGTTAATTTGATAACATTGCGAAGGAAAGTATGGCTAATGCAGTAAGAGATCTACCGAAGATTGTGAAACCTTCTAACACTGTATGTAAAGAATGTGTCATGGGAAAGCAAACTAGAAGCAGTCATAAAAACAAAACATTTACATCAAAAGGGAAGTTGGATCTAATACATACAGATCTATGTGGGCCTACAAGAACAAATTCATACTATGGTGAAAGGTATTTTATACTCTTTGTTGATGACTTTTCTAGAATGATGTGGGTTACTTATTTAAGAGAAAAATTAGAAGCATTTCATCAATTCAAGTTGTTTAAAGAAAAAGTTGAGAATGAATCAGGATTGAAAATAAAGTGTTTAAGATCAGACAAAGGTGGAGAGTTTACATCAAATTTATTTAATTCATACTGTGAAGAGCATGGGATAAAAAGACAAACATCTACTCCTAGGACTCCACAACGGAATGGGATAGCAGAGCGAAGAAACATGACTATACTTGATGCTACAAGGACAATGTTGATTGAAGTAAATGTATCTTATGTACATTGGAGAGAGGCTATTGGAACAACAGTGTACACATTAAACATAATTCAAATCGGAGAAGGTACAAGTAAGACTCCTTATGAACTGTGGTTTGATCATACTCCTGTGAAATATTTCAAAATTTCTGGTAGCAAATGTTATATCAAGAGGGATGATGAGATAGGGAAATTTGATGCTAGAAGTAATGAAGGTATCTTCCTTGGTTACTCTATTAAAATCAAGTCATACAAATGTTTCAATCTAAGATTGAGGGAGATGGTTGAAAGTAACAATGTAAGAATAGATGAGAAATTTCAAATATAGGAAAGAATGTATGATAGCAGTCAGATATCAAAGATAAAAGAAACCACTGCTAATATAGAAGAAGAAGAACTTGTTGAGGAAGAAAATGAAAAAGAGGCTTGTGATGTCGTTATAAGTAAGACTACTAAGACTCCTTAAACTCCAAGGTATGTAAAAAATAACCATCATGAAAATCAAATTATTGGCAATACCAGTCAGGGAGTGCTAACTAGATCTAAAGTTAGAGAAGAGATTTGTTTGATTTCTCAAGTTGAGCCAAAAACTACAAATGAATCCTTTAAAGATGAACCTTCGATAAATGCCATGAAAGAAGAATTGGATCAGATAAAGAAAAATAATACTTGGGAATTGGTTCCAAGACCTAAAAATAAAAATTTTATAGGAACAAAATGGGTCTTTAGAAACAAAATAGATGAAGAAGGAACAGTTGCAAGGAACAAAGCAAGACTAGTGTGTAAGGGATACTCACAGAAAGAAGGCATAGACTTTGAAAAAAAATTTGCTCCTATTTATAGAATAGAGGCAATAATATTATTTCTATCTTATGCTACACACAAAAACTTCAAAGTGTATTAGATGGATGTTAAATCTGCATTTCTGAATGGAGATCTTGAAGAAGTATACATAGAACAACCAGATGGATTTCCTCTATGCGAAGACAAAGACATGGTGTGAAAATTAAAGAAAGCCCTGTATGGGTTGAAGCAAGCTCCTAGGGCTTGGTATGCAAGGTTGGACAACTATCTACTTGGACTTGGATTCAAAAAAGGTAATGCGGACAATAATTTGTATTTAAGAACTACTGAAGATGGAATCCTGATAGTAGAAGTATTTGTCAATGACATTATCTTTGGAGGTAATGATGATCTATGTAAGATGTTTGCTAAAGAAATGGAAAGTGAATTCGAGATGTCCATGATAGGTGAAATGAAATTCTTTCTTGGATTGCAAATAACTCAGAATGAGAATGGTATTTTCATTTCTCAAAACAAGTATCTCAAAGAATTTCTCAAGAAATTCAGAATGGAAGATTGTAAACCAGTATGAACACCTATGGCAACTGGCAACAAGCTAACAATTGATGATCAATCAAAATGTGTTTTTAAAACTTTTAATAAGTTAATGGTTGGAGGGCTACAATATCTAACTCATACTAGACCAGATATTGCTAATGCTATCAGAATTGTGGCTAGATATCAGGTAGAACCTAAAGAGACACATCTAGCTACTATGAAAAGGATACTGAGGTATCTTAGAGGGACCATAGACTATGGTTTATGGTATGACATGAGTGATAGCTTTGAAATTCATGCTTATACTAATGCTGATTGGGCAGGAAATATTGATGATAGAAAAAGTACCAGTGGTGGTGCATTTTTCCTTGGGAAAAAGTTGGTTTCTTGGCTAAGCAAGAAACAAGATTGTATAGCACAGTCTACTATTGAATTAGAGTATGTTGCTGCTATTATAAATTGCACTCAGATTATTTGGATGAAACAAATGCTAACAGACATTGGAATAACTTTTGAAGAGCCTGTGGTTATTCATTGCGACAACACCAGTATAGTAAACATGTCAAAGAATCCGGTGATGCATTTCAAAACTAAACATATCTCTATCAAGTATCACTTCTTGAGAGACAAGGTGGCACAAAAAGAAATCAAACTAGAATATATCAGTACAAAAGAGCAGATTGCAAACATCTTCACAAAGCCACTACCAAAAGATACCTTTGAATATCTCAGAGGTATGCTAGGGGTTGAGGCCCCTCCTAGCCAGAACTAAATGATGCAGAGATGCATTAGTCTAGAAGTGTTCAGAGCCTTATCTTTCTTTCTGGACTGGATGTAAGGATCTACTCCTTAGGGGGAGTGATCATAGAAGAAAGTTTATATGTGAAGGCAATTGAATCACCATGGAACCCTTTTCCATTTTTGTCAAAGGGGGAGTGTTGCTATGAGAAAATCCTCACTATTTGGAGAGATTGTTCAGTTGAAGGACTTTTGGGTTGATACAACTTTGGGATAAGATTTTCCCATATGTTGACCTCAATGCCAAAGGGGGAGATTGTTGGATATTTCTAATGTACGGGTGGTGATTGAGACATGTAATATGTTTAATCACTACGTTACTGAATGGGCACTCATACTATTGTCATTTGTGTTTTGTCACTGATGTCAACATATGCTTTTATGAAGGAACCAAACTGATAATCACAGTGTATGGATAGTGTACAGATGTTTCAGATGCTACAAAGTTAAATGAGAGTTCATATGGATGTTGTGATCTTATATCTATGATTACATCATCAAGTATTGCATATTAAGAGAGTTACAATTATTTTGGTAAAGACTGGTCACTGGATTGTGACAGTGAGAATTGACAAAGTTAGTCTCTGAGTTTTTGGTATATCTTTCAGAGGGATTGGATTCAAAGTATGAAAATTTGAAGGATGATGGAAGAGGTATTGATAGATTTTCATTGGTCAGCGCAAGGTATAGAGTGATTGGTGACATCATCTGTGGCGTGTACTCTAGCGATGGCTTATTCTAAAGCCGACTCAGGGAATGAAGTGTGTGTCTTGTTTAGCAAGCATAAATCAAAGATGTTGGTCCTTAATTGTTGTAATGTAATCATTGTAAACTTGTTTTAGATATTGTGTGTATCTTAGCAAGGGCTTATGTATTTATTTGTAATTAGGAAATCCTTATGGGCCGACCTAATCTTGCTAAAATGTAATAAGGTATAAATGAAAGTTTTTTTTCTTTGGAAAAGATATGGATGGGATATATGTGATATAAGGAGGTTGAAAACTTGTGTCTATTGTATGTAGAGTAGAGGATTACTAGTGGACTTCATTAGAACTGATCAAGAAAAGACAGTTGCTAGCAAACAGTTCAAAAGATTGTGTATTTCTTCATATACACTTGTTGTGAACTAGCAAGTTCAGAAGGTGGATTTAACCTTCTTTGGGTAGTGAGCCCTCTTTTGTTCTTGACTCCTAACAAGGTCTATCCTCTAACAAGGGCTATGTACTGTAATGTTTCAATAAGCTCCTAACAGGGCTATATCTTCTAACAAGGATTACTATACTCTCAGTACATTATTTGTGGGTGCTAATTCCCACGGGGGTTTTTACCTTTAATAGGGTTTCCCTGAAACCAAAATTCTATGTTATTGTGTTGGCATTCATTATGTTCATTGGATCTGATATTGATAAGATTAAAAGTTTAAAGTTTAATATTCTATCATACAACTGATTCACCCCCCCTCTCAATTGTATTGTGGACTATTATTCCTAACAGTGAAACCTTTCCACAACTCAATCACTAAATGTCGTGACAACATCAAGAGCTACTAAGAACACACAAAAAAGGAAGCCAAGCTCGTGAAAGGATAAGGGGGCTCCATTAGCAATGGCCATTGTTGTGATTCGATCACAACAATACCTTTGTGTCCAAGAAAAGTGGAATTTCAACCATCTGTTGAAAGTCCTAACATAATCATAATAAGAGATGTTACATTGACTCAATACAAAAGTTTTGACCAACTAGTCTAAATAACAACTCAAAAGATATCGACCAACTATCAAATAAAATCAATGTAAGATAAAGATTACATCAAAATATGAACTTCCATATTAATGACAAAAGTAAACAATAAAATTACCAATACCACAAGGATGAATACATAGGAGAATAAGCACTATAAAGAGAGTCCTTCCTAAAATAAGAGAAGTCCACCTATTACAAATAACAACAAGGGTGAGAATATTGTGGGAGTGCATTTCCACCCTAGCATGAAGCATTAACACTTCCTCAAAATCCTTCCTGACATGAAAGATACCTAGCCCAGCTAGAAGTAGTCTAAACAAGCAAAACTAACTATAGCAATGGAATTGTGCAATCAATAATACATACTTCAAATGGAAAAGAATAACATCATAAGGCTTAAACTTTATTATGAAACATAAAATTAACAACATCCTTTCCCATCAGTATAAAATATCTCAACTTCCTAGTTCCAACTCATTTAGAACACTCATAGATGGTTCAAGAAAATATAATTATGTTTTTAATTTTAGAATAGAGAATTATCAAAAATATTCACACAACATTATAATTGCCTAATTTTTTATTACCTATATGAGAATAACAAGATAAAAAGGAAATTCTTGGAATTTTGCTACATAAGACATTCACATTCAATTTTCAAATATAACATTATCGGTGACATTCAAAGATGTACACCATAAAACCAAATTCTCTTTAAAACATATGAAAAACATGGTAGTGATAACTAAATAAGAGGACATTATGAATAGATCACACTTTTCGTAATGAAGTTAAGGAATCTTAATAATGCAATGTATATAATGATCATCTAAAATTTTATGATATGATTGTGAAAGGATCAAACAATGACTAAAATTGACAGTAGTGATAAGTTTGAGTGTAGCATCATTCAATTACTACTTAGGACAAGAGATTTACAATTCAACCCAGTCCTGGGAAGATCAAATGGACTAAAATGACAAGTCTATTGATATGATATTTCCAAACATCTTATAAAATATTTTACTAATCAAGATTAACATATTTCATTGATGAGTTAATTCGAATCACAACACATTGACCAATGAGTCACCAAGAATTTCAAACACATGGGAGCCTATTACGCAAGAAAAGAATATATATGTGATAACTAGTCTCGACACAATCCCAATGGTTTAAGAAGAGGTATGAACTTCCAATGACCACATCACACATAAACAAAACATATATAAAAATTACAATTTTCCTATTCACTGAAGAATAAAAAATAAAAACATCATTGGAATGTATAAGGGTTTACATGACATTATGGGTTGCTAATTAAAAAAAAAATACTATCGTTCTCCACCCAAGGAATTGGCTTTTCTATCTTTGTTTATGCTCATTGATTTAAAAAAAGTGGAGGAACTTATAGTACGTGTTGAATGGTTTAGTTACTATGCTTAATTACCCTTATAAATGGAAAAAATAAAAACATCCCTTTCTTTGAACAAATACAACCAAATCTGGAGATTGAAGATAAATAAATACTACACAATTATGTTAAACCCCAACAACACGTTCACTGTTACAAATTTCAACTGCAATTTTTTTTCACACAAACAACCAAAGTAGAAAGAATGAAAGGAAATAAGATAATTGATTTGTCTCCTATTGCGTAAAAAATAAACAATGAAAGCCCATTTTCTAATTAGAAATTAAAGTAGAAATCAATAAGAAGGAATTCTATGGAACTAGGCTTCGTATCCTACAACCTTACAACGTTGCTAGTAAAGTTTTTGGTTGAAATCAAATCAATCCCTGAATAGACCATTCACATCAAAGTCTTAGCAGGACAAGGAAAAATGCATTGATTCAATTGATAGTTTGGTATGATGTATATGTTTAAGGTCAACCAATCTAAAATAAACCACAACTTAAATGGATATGGTAAGAAAAGAAAGCTAAAATAGAATGCACACAATTGTTTTTATCTCCTGTTGTTTAGAAAGAACTAGCTATGCTTGGAAAAATAAAACATGTTTAAAAAATTTTGAAAAGTGATCAGACAGCCGCATAAAATATATGCATGACCATTCCTATATATAAAGAAAAATAATGTCTTTGAAATTTGTTTTAACAAAAAGTGGCACTATTAAATGACATACAAATCTCTAATGTCAACTAATTAACCCATTGTTACAGTTCAGGAAAAACTTAATGGTTTACGATAGGACAAATCTGTTCAAAAGGAGTTGAAATAAACTACTTCGTGGTAAAACAACTTGTGCCTAGTCTCATATCTTGATCCATCACATCACACATAAGAGTCAAATAAAATAATTTAATCAAACATTCCAACTCTAATTACTGTTTCCAATCAACAATTAAGGATGCTAATATGAAAGAAGAGAACATGGAAAAATCTTGCCTCCTACAATTTCAGATGCCAATTTTTTTATCTCCGTCCACTTTCTTTTCTCATTATAGCTCCCCAGATCATTTTTTTAATTGAGTTCCTCGTCCCTAAAGAAAACTAGCAAAAGGCGATGAATACCACATCCTCTTTTTCCTCCTTTCCCACTCTCTCACATCGCACACCCACAAGGAGAAGTGTTTGTTTCATCTTGTATCTAACATATGCCTGTTTTATGCCATAAAATTAGCATGCAAGGTGAGTCTTGATGAATTTTGTCTCTGGATTTAAAAGCCCAATCTCTCTTATTTCTACAGATATAGGAAGTCAAATATTTTGGGTTATGACATCTTCCCCCCTTAGAAAATGCATCGTCCTTGATGCCTTATGAAAATGTATCATCAATAAGAAAATCTGACATTATCATATAAGACATGGTTTCTAATTCCATTAAAATGCAATAACATTTTTCTATTTCTTTCTTTCTTTTTCAACTACTTAATTAATACAACACACTCACATCATCAAAATAATAATTCCAACTTTCCAAATACATTGATATGATCAATAATCTAACTTCAGTTGTTCAAATGTTAAAGATAATTCATGTACCCACATTCAGATTCGATCATAAAATCAACAAGATTCAAATTCATGTTCTTAAATGAAGTCTAATTTTTATTTGGAATGCATTCTAATAAAATCAACATGCACTCTCATAGAAATAAACTTTTCACAAACATTATTAATACACATTTGAAGTAAATACATTTAAAAGAAAATAATCACACATTTGGATTTTAAGCACATGTATCTATAATCATTTCAAGAACATTTTCTATGTGAGTGTGTGAATTCCATTACTATCCTTCAGTTTTGCAAGGTTAGATTAACTCTCTCTGACAATATTCCCCCTCTATTATAATGTTTCATTCCATTTGTGCATACATAGGAACGACATCAAAGCATTAGTACATGTTTTTAACATAATCAAGATATATCATTTCTTCATACTAATGCTTTTAGACATATATCTGCATAATACCTTCGATTTACAAAATAGGACACATGTACTTGTGCTTCTTACCATACCTTGGCATCATACTGAATTGATCAAGGTATTGAATATGTTGTATCAAATTCTTGTCATACTTATATGTAGACACTTTCAATATTTTTAGTTCAATCAAATAACAGTTCTTCATGCAAGAAAATTTCCAATGGCAAATATTCAAGAATAAAGATAATCATTAAAAAACTATAAATTTTCAACTAATAAGTTCTAAACCTTAACCTGATCATAAGTAAATAAATCATTCGTATATACCATCTAACATGTGGTAATCACTAAGTGAGAAAATCATTCGTATATACCATCTAACATGTGGTAATCACTAAGTGAGAAAATCATTCATGCATCCTCGTAAATCACCTGAAAAGGGTTAGTGGATCCATTTTCCATTTTGTTGAAAAGTTCCTAAATTTTGTGATCACAAGACCACTTGTCGATGTGTATTGTTATTTGTCAAAATGTTGCAGACTACTTGAATAAAATGGATTTCCTAGTTTCCAAGCCACATTCATTTTGAGGTATTGGCAGGTGGATTTCATTAATGATTGGTGAGGGGGTGAAAGATATATAAATATATTGGCATCATTTTTAAAAATGGAGTGTACTTTGGCAAGGAGAATTAAATGAATTTATAGTATCATTTTGTGAGATTGATTTAGGTTTGAGGAGGTAGCAGAGTGAAGTTTCCAATTTTGTAGCAAGTGGAATTTTTTTAGGCATGCACTCAAATAGGTTAGGGTAAGGGTTTACTACATTTTTACTATCTTTTTTTAAATTAGAAGTAAAGCTTCTTTGTGATTTAGCCCTTGCAGTAATTTTGTGACTATTTCATGAGCTTGCCTTGTGAAATTGTAGGGTGTAGCCATCATTTGGTAACCCAAATTGTTGAACCCTTGATAAATTGCCCTTTATAACACCAAATTTGAACCCTAGCCTTTCTAATGTCACATTCTATAGGGAATAGCCTAGATTGGATAAAAAAAAACAAAGTTACATGATATAGATATTCATGGAATTACACCAACAATATAAATAGCTAATTGTGTTGCATTTGAACTTCTGAATGAATTTATGTCGCTTGATCCTATAAGTGTACAACAATCTAGATAGTTTTCAATGTTAAATTCACGTATCAACCAAAAATATCTAGAAACCATAGACTTACATGCATTATCTAGTCCTGTAATTGTACACACCAAAATATGCACTTCTATGAACCATTACATGCAAGGTTGCTCAAGAGTGAGGCCTCACAAAGCGGCTCATAGCTCTCTATGCATGGAGTTGCAAGGGACTATGAGTTTTGCTCTCAGCTAGAGCTACAAGAAAGTGACCTTGCTAGTCAACCATACAATGAGAGATTCAAGTGAAGACAAGGGCAACAATGCCAATATCTCCAAGAATCCAATATGTGATGCAATGCAATGCAACTAAAATGAAGATGCAAATGTGCAAGCTATGCTATGAAAATGGAAGTACAATGCAACTAATCTATGAAAGGAAATAGCAATGGATTACAAATCCTTCCTATTTAGACTATGTGAGATTGCATAAAAGGAAATCTACACTAAAAATGCCATGAATGCAACTATGAAAGCAAAACTATTATGAAATGCAACTAAGAATGTCAAGGCTTCAAAGCTTGAGTGTCTTCAAAGAGAGCTCCAAAACCTGCAGCATAACAATAGCACAAAACATGGATATGCAAATGAAGGAGAGAGCTCTCCTTTTATAAGAAATGCAAAGGAATGGACCATGGAGATTAAGAGGCAAAAGATCTTAATCAGCGGTGGAGGTTGAAAGAGGAGCAATCCATGTGCACAAGTATCCTCCAATGAGAGTGAAGTGTTGATTTTTGAGCCTCATGTGAGACAAAAGTGTTTTTTCCCTTTTTATAAAATAGGAATAATGTTTTATTTGTGCAACTTAGGATAAGAGGAAAGTGGGGGCTTTGTTTTATTTAATTGAAAGGGGAGGAAATATTCCTTTTAATTAAATAAAGACTTAGGATAAATGGTTAGCCCATAGGATAAAAATCCAATATATGATCGAAATTAAGATTTGATCAAGAAATTGATAATGTTGAAAATATTGATTATTGATCAAAATGATTCAGGATTGATAAATTGAATAAATGGGGCCCAAAGTCCAAGCGACCATTTTAGGGTGCATACATTTGCCCCTCTTTGACTAATGTGTGATCGATTTGGGAACACATGTAGTCAAAGAATGAAGTTGAAATGTGAGATTGATTTGGGATCACAAAATAACTCAGATATGAGGTCGATTCGGGATCACATCTGGACAAACATAAACAAAAGCTTAGACCAACACCGTCGCTGCTAGGTGCAAATCAAGCTTTAGACAAAACTTATCACCGTCACTGCTAGGCAATAATCAAGTCTAAAAATGGGAGATAAGAATCTCAAATTTTGAGCAAAAGCTCACAAAAAATGTCTGAATCAGGAAAATCAAGAGAATTAGGGATGAGAATCCCATAAATACTGCCCCCTCGGAATCGAAATCGAAATCTGTTAGAGGAGAGACAGTGAACTGATAAAGATTTGACCAAATCATAATGAAATCATAATCGAATGTAAATGATAATAGGATAACCATTAGGCAATGAAACATGCCCCAGTGATGAGCTAGAAGAAAAGAGATAGGGCGAATGAAAGACTAGAAAATTGAGAGACATGAAAAGGAAGAAATTCCACCGAAAATCAAATTATGCCTCAAAAGGTCAATCAACTGCTTGAAAGAAAGGGAAAATTTGAAATGCAATTTTGACTATGAAGATGACCTCGGATTTCGATTTTGAGTCCGAAAATGGATCCAGGACGTCGAAATTAGCTAGGGGTGCAATTTTCACGCAATTTCGAGGTGTTTTGAAAATTAGGTCAAAAAGTCAAAATGCTATAAAAGGGGTCAAAATGTCATTTTCAAAAATCATTTGTCTTTTAGTGATTTGAGAATTTCAGAGCTTTAGAGAGAGAAAATGGCTCAGCAAGCAGGAGTTCCCGTCCACAGGCATCGATTCGAGCGCGCCCGGTTGCATAACCGGCCACCACACTATCCTGCCCCGGTATGTTTTCGAAAAACTCGAGCTTTTTGATCATTTCTAGCATTTAATAGGTTTTTTAGCACGTTTTTATCAAATTTTAAATTTCAAAATTTTCGGTTGGGCGAAATATCGCGCGATACTTTAGAAGTATCGCGCGCTTTGGGGAGAAGTATCGCGCGATACTTCGCATGCCCCAAAAGTATCGCACGCTTTGGGCATCAGTATCGCACGATACTGGGCGAAAGATCGCGTGATAGCGGGCGAAGTATCGCTCGACATAAGGTTTATCGCCCTACTATAGGGAGAAGTATCGCACGATACTTCTCCAAAAAAGAATATCGCCCATTTGAAAAATTTGATTTTTAATGCATTTTTGAGCAAAAATGACATGGGTCTAGACAATGTTACGTTTTTAAGATGTTTTATACTGAGTTTTTTTTTTGGACATCCATCATGATATGTACTAACAACGGGTTTGGTTTTGGCTTGCAGGAGGTTTTTCCGGCGCTCATCATCAGAGCGCCGAAGGTGACTGGGTTGCGGTGTGTCCGAGATCTGGATGATCCGGGCAATGCCGATATCAGGGCTATGGGATTTCGGTATCTGTTGAGGTACCCCTATATCCGAGCAGACCATGGGTTGTTGACTGCGCTGGCCGAGAGATGGCACAGCGAGCACAACACCTTCCACCTTCCTACAGGCGAGGCATCCATCACACTGGAGGATGTCTATAGGATCCTCCGAGTTCCATGCCACGGAGAGCCTGTAAGTATAATCATGTTTTTAAGATAGTCATGTAAAAATGTAATGTTTCCAAAAGATGAAAACTAACATGATTTATGTGTTGTCACAAGTATACTATGATCAGGACGTCACTGAGGGGCGTCGGTTGATTCAGGAGATGTTTCAGGATGTGACCATCCTAGACAGGCATGTCAGCTGGGAGCGACTGCTTGATGACTTTGGCCGAGATTATCCAGTGCCATGTATTGTGGCATCGATCATTTCACAGATCCTGATGACTGATCGCAGTCAGAAAGGATTCCCGCTCGGATGGGGCAGACTATTGGTAGACTTGGTAGGCAGACCCCGACGGATGGCATGGGGGCCTGCGATCCTAGCAGAGATGTATCATGAGCTGCATGAGATCGTCTACAGGGACGGTCAGACATGGGCATGTGGTGCCATCCTGGCACAGGTATGGGCATGGGAGCACATTGCTATGGTGCGCCCCAGGGTTCAGCCGAGGGAGAGGAGGTACCCCTTTATTTACAGGTACATAGGGTTTATATCACATGCCCATTCAGGGGATGTGACCTATTACAGACAGATTCTGGATGAGATAGCCTCATTCACATGGAGGCCATACAGGGAGGTGGAGGTTTGGGGGGATGCTGCAGAGGAGTTGAGTTATATGCTGTGCAGTCGGCCACTGGTAGGTCGATATGCGGATATCATAGAGAGGTTTTGCATCAGTCGGGTGTGGCGGCAGTTCGGGAGGCAGCAGCGAGTCTCGACAGAGACTACCACATATGCCAGGGCCAGAGACGAGGAGGGGCATGGGTGGCTACCCATGCTGGATTATCAGCAAGCTGTCGCAGAGACAGTAGCTATCAGGAGCGAGCCTTGGGATTATTTCCCAGATGTGGCAGACGCAGGGGCTGATGGAGCCTACAGAGCAGAGCGGCGGAGGGTACCATTCCCTCGATTTACAGCACCGGATGCTCAGGTGCCAGCGCCGGGAGGAGAGGGAGGAGACGGAGGGGACGGAGGGGACGGAGGAGAGGAGGGAGGAGATGGAAGAGATGGCGGGAGGGGGAGAGGGAGGAGGATGGAGAGAGGAGAGGGGTCGGGATCAGGTGGCCGGAAACGGCCACGGGGACAGAGATCAGCTACTCCTGAGGAGGAGGTGAGACCAGCTCACCGGCAGGCAGAGGTACAGCAGGAGAAATGTACACACTAAAATATGCACTTCTATGAACCATTACATGCAAGGTTGCTCAAGGATGAGGCCTCACAAAGAGGCTCATAGCTCTCTATGCATGGAGTTGCAAGGGACTATGAGTTTTGCTCTCAGCTAGAGCTACAAGAAAGTGACCTTGCTAGTCAACCATACAATGAGAGATTCAAGTGAAGACAAGGGCAACAATGCCAATATCTCCAAGAATCCAATATGTGATGCAATGCAATGCAACTAAAATGAAGATGCAAATGTGCAAGCTATGCTATGAAAATGGAAGTACAATGCAACTAATCTATGAAAGGAAATAGCAATGGATTACAAATCCTTCCTATTTAGACTATGTGAGATTGCATAAAAGGAAATCTACACTAAGAATGCCATGAATGCAACTATGAAAGCAAAACTATTATGAAATGCAACTAAGAATGTCAAGGCTTCAAAGCTTGAGTGTCTTCAAAGAGAGCTCCAAAACCTGCAGCATAACAATAGCACAAAACATGGATATGCAAATGAAGGAGAGAGCTCTCCTTTTATAAGAAATGCAAAGGAATGGACCATGGAGATTAAGAGGCAAAATATCTTAATCAGCGGTGGAGGTTGAAAGAGGAGCAATCCATGTGCACAAGTATCCTCCAATGAGAGTGAAGTGTTGACTTTTGAGCCTCATGTGAGACAAAAAGTGCTTTTTCCCTTTTTATAAAATAGGAATAATGTTTTATTTGTGCAACTTAGGATAAGAGGAAAGTGGGGGCTTTGTTTTATTTAATTGAAAGGGGAGGAAATATTCCTTTTAATTAAATAAAGACTTAGGATAAATGGTTAGCCCATAGGATAAAAATCCAATATATGATCGAAATTAAGATTTGATCAAGAAATTGATAATGTTGAAAATATTGATTATTGATCAAAATGATTCAGGATTGATAAATTGAATAAATGGGGCCCAAAGTCTAGGCGACCATTTTTGGGTGCATACAGTTGTTGTCTTGATTACTGAGGAAAGATTGATTACAAATTTAGATTTATAGACTTGAATGATGTGCAATACCATGCCCCCTTCGGGATTAAAATTGAAATCTAACAAGAAAAGTCAGCATTATAGTTTAGAAGCATGTTAATTGATTTGAGAAGTAGTTATACACGTTTGAGAACATGTTTTGCATCGTTTAGAGGTCTTGGAGACCAAGTTTGACTAGTTTAAACCATGAGTTGACCATAGTTGACCAAGTTGAAATTTTGATAGTTTGATGTAAGATAATCAGTTAAGTTGAATTCTAGATTTCTGTGATGATTGAAGGTCGATTATGCAAGTAGTTAATAATATGAATGATCTCAAATTTTGATTTTGATCCCGAAAAAGGATTCTACTTGCTGTTTTGTTGGAGGAACCTTCATACAATGCTCAGTCCTTCTGTCATGTTTAGCATTTTTGGTTTTGAAGAATCATTTAAGTGTTCAAGCAATTTGTGAGATCATGCAAAGTGCAAAATGAAATGCAAAATGAAATGCAAACCTAGGACCTAGGACCTAGTCACTAATCATGTGTTGATTTATTGTCATCATTGAACTTTTTAGGTAACTGGATAAATCAATACAATGCCCACTAGTTATGAAACCATAGACATATGAATATTGATTTGTATGCACAGGAATCAATACAACACCAATTGGTTAGGCAACCATGGACATATGAATATTGATTTTATTTTTGGAATGTCAGATTAGATATAAGCACCAAGGCACAAACATCAAGATGACCTGAATATCATGTCCATTTTGATATAGCAACTTGTATAAGCATCAGAACATAAATTTTGTGATGACCTAAATACACCTTGCATTCAAACACATCAAACAGTTAAGAGATCATTCTAAATCCAGTGTGAATTACCCGTAGTGACCCTTTATCATTCACATCCTTAGGCAAGATCGCATTTCACAGTAGGAGAAAGAACTCACTCAAAAAGACAATAGTTAGATCAAACTTCTTTGAATTTTTTGGGTATCAATAGTCGAGGTACGCATGGCCATCCAATTTGAGATAGAGGCTCTTACAGACGGACACCATTTCAATCCAAAATTTCCAAAGTTGTTAGATTTTCACATACAAGCAGAAAACAAAGAAAAGATGATGCCCCTAGTCATCACTCTCTAAATCCTGTAAAGGACATCATTGAAGAGCTCAAAGGACACAATATGCAAAAATATCAATGTGAATCAGTAAGCATACAAGGATATAAAAGCATGTAAAAAGAATAGATTATTTTCAATTTGTGTTTGATTGCATTGTTGTAGATGCAAAATCCTTTCTGGAGAGGAGACTGACTGACTGACTCGGATGAAGCTTCAAAGGACTCTGACTAGATATGACTCATCTAAAATGTACTGGAGACCATAGGATATGACTGTGATTTCCCCCAAGTTTGAACTTTGATAGGATACAGACGCTTGAGCTGATTGGTGTACAAATTGACTTTATTAAAAATAGGAATGCAGAAACAAATCAGGAGATATGTACAAACTAAAGCAAGACTGAAAGCTGGGAAATACCAAGATTGTGTTGATAGATGAAGCATTTTTGAAACAAGTGGCACCTGTTTGCTGGGTTTTCACCATCTTGGCAGAGATTCTATTTTTGCTACCAAGGCGCCTGTTTCCAGGTTTTAACCAAGGCACTTTTTCTTTTTCTTCTTTTTTTGTATTTTTCATTTTTTCAATTTTTTTGATATTTTTGGTATTTTTTTATTTTTTTGTGAATCATCAAGGTGCCTATTGCTAGGTTTTCACCAAGACGTTCATTTTTTCAGGACTTTTTTAGAGTTTTAAGATTTTTTCAGGATATTTTACCATACATTGAATGCCTTAGGCATAGAATTTCTTCAAATGGAGAACATTGATTGGTTCTTAGAGATGTTCTCCTTTAGTTGCTAAGAGTTGATAGGCTCTAGATCCAAAAGTAGGAGTGATAAAAAAGGGACCCAGCCAGTTAGGTTCAAAATTCTCCTTGCGTTCTTGATGTGCTTGATTTTTAGGATTCTCTCTCAATACTAGATCGCCAACTTGAAATTCTCTATGTCTGACTTTCTTGTTGTAGCCTCTAGACATTCTTTTTTTATACACTCTGAGATGATCATACACTACTTGTTTGCACTCATCTAATAGTTCAAGTTCTTGCAACCTAGACACTCTATAGTCATTATCAGTTACTAGACCATGCATTCTGATTCTTAGTGATGAGATTTCAACCTCAATAGGTAGTACCACTTCAGACCCATAAACTAAAGCAAAAGGTGTATCCCCAATGGGCATTCTGATACTTGTTCTATAGGCCCAAAGAGCTAGATTGATCATGAGATGTCAGTCTCTTCTTGTCTTATTAACTATACAGTGTAATATTTTCAATAGATTCTTGTTAGAAGCCTCTGCTTGTCCATTCCCTTGAGGATAGTAGATAGATGATCAATGTTGTGTAAACTTGAATTTGGCATATAGATCATCTAAGTCTCTATTCTTGAATTGTCCACCATTATCTGTGACTATAGAGTGTGGAATACCATACTGACATATGATGTAGTTTAGAATGAACATAGAATTTTGCTTATCGGTTGCTTGAGTCAAGGGGATTACTTCTACCCATTTTGTAAAATATTATGTAGCTATTATGATATGGGTATATCTATTAGAAGAATGAGGATGTATGGATCCTATAAGATGAAATGCCCATTGGTGAAAAGGCCATTGTGTAGTAAAAGGAATTAGATCTTTCCCTGGAGCATGAATTAAGTTACCATATACTTGGCACTTTTGACAGTTCTTAGAAAACTTGATTGCATCTTTCTCCATTTCAGGCCAATAGTACCCAGTCCTAATAAGTGTTCGAGCTAGCATTAAACCATTTGAGTGTGACCCACATATACCTTCGTGGACTTCCTCAAGTGCACGTTGAGACTCTTCCTATTCTAAACATCTAAGTAGTGTACCATCTAGACCTCATTTGTATAGATCATTACCAATGATGACATAATGGGACACATTGCGGGAATGATTTGGTCTTGGAGATAGGAGAAAAGGATTTTGTATCAAGATGAATCATGACCAACAACAGTGCAGATGATGTGGGTTTTAGGGGAATCATATGTAGGATAAGATAGTGCTTCCACCAGGAACTCGTAGCGTAGCTCATGTTCAGGCTGCTATAATAGAGTAGATAGCATTGCCATTGCATCAATAGCCTTGTTCTTTGTTCTAGGAATTTGCTCAAATGTGATAGATATGAAATATTTCTTTAAATCATCTACCATTCTTTTGTATGGAATGAGCTTTTCATATTTCATTTGGTACACGTCATTGACTTGATGGATAACAAGCTGGGAGTCCCCATGAATGTGTAACTTAGTCACTCTCCACTCAATTGCTATTTTCATACCATTAAGAAGGGCTTCATATTCAACAATATTATTTGTGCAAGGGAACTTTAATCTTAATGCTTTGGGTATTGAGTACCCTTGAGGAGTGATAAATAATATTCCTGCTCTGGATCCATTTTGTGTATAGGAGCCATCAAAGAACAATTGCCATTCTCTAGAAGAAAGATTCATGATAGAGGAATCTAGGAACTCCATTTGCATTGGTGTATCATTAAACATAGGTGCATATGCCAATTGATTAGCAATAACTTGTCCTTTGATAGCTTTTCTTTCAACATATTCAATGTCAAATTCACTTAAGAGCATGACCCATTTAGCTAATCTTCCCATGAGGGTAGCTTTGCTTAGTAGGTACTTTAGTGGATCAATCTTAGCTACCAAATGTGTGGTATGAGCTAACATGTAATGTCTCAATTTCTGTGATGCAAAGATCACAGCTAGACAAGCTTTCTCAATCATCGAATAGTTCTTCTCATATGTAACCAATGTTCTACTAATATAATATATAGCCCTTTCCTTTTTATTCTCATCATGTTGTACTAGCAATGCCCCCAGTGATGTATCTGTGGTGGAGACATACAGGATCAGTGGCTTCCCTTGAATAGGAGGCATCAAGATAGGAGGATTTGATAGATATTTCTTAATATGGTTAAAGTTCTTCTCACATTATTCACTCCACACAAAAGTCACACCTTTATGTAAAGTTCTTGTAAAAGGCTGTGAGATATCTGCAAGATGTGATATGAAATGCCTAATAGATTGTACTCTCCCTTGTAATGTTCTTATTTGACTAATATTCTTCGGGGTTTGCATCTCCATTATAGCCTTTACTTTAACTAGATCAACTTCAATGCCCTTATTTGAAACTATGTATCCTAAGAGCTTTCCAGAAGTGACACCAAAAGCACACTTTTTAGGATTTAGTCTAAGACTAAATTTTTCCATTCTATCTAGTATCTTTCTCAAGTCATTTAGATGTTCAGCTCTAATCATAGATTTTGCTAAAGTATCATCAACATAATCCTCCATAGTTCGATGCATCATGTCATGCAAAATAGATGTCATAGCTCTTTGATATGTAGCACCAGCATTTTTAAGCCCAAATGGCATGACATTCCAACAGAAGGTACCCCATGCACATGTAGAAGTAGTTTTCTCTTGATCCTTTGGAGCAATTTTTATTTGATTATATTCGGAGAAACCATCCATTAAAGAATACATCTCGAAACCTGCAATCATGTCCACTATCATATCAATGTTAGGTAGTGTTTTTTCATCCTTAGGGCATGCTTTATTCACATTTCTAAAGTCTGTGCACACTTTGATTGATTTATCTAGTTTAGAAATAGGTACAATATTTGAGATCCATTCAGCATAGTCAATAACTCAGATGAATCCATCTTTTAGTAGTTTCTCTAATTCATCTTTGACCAAGAGTGCAACATGTGGATGCATCTTTCTTAATTTTTGCTTAATAGGTTTTACTCTAGGAGCAATAGATAAATGGTGCATTATAAGATCAGGATCCAACCCTGGCATATCTAAATATTTCCATGTAAAGTTGATCTTTTTTTTTTGATAGGAATGTAGTAAATTTTTTCTTTTCTTCTTCTGATAAGGATTGTGCTACATGGATCAACTATGGTTCCTTTGTTGTTCCCAAGTTGATAGATTGAGTGGGCTCAATTAGAACTGGAGATCTATCCTGTAAATGACTTAGAAGGATATCAAATATCTCATCCTTAGGTGCCTCAGAGAGGTTTTCACCTTCAGATATGTCTTTTATTTTTACTTTTGTAGGTTCTGAGACTGCCACAAAGTGGTTTTCACCCTCAGAACTCCTTTTATTTTTATTTTTATTCTTATTCTTTTGACTAAGATACTTGATGTTTGACTCCATCATGCTGACACTTGGTTCACTAATGGAAGTAAAGATACCTTGGCTTAGATTCATGGAAGTTTGGTCAAGAAGGTCAGGATGTTGGATAGTCAAAGTGGAAAAAGATTGGGAGATAGTGTTTATAGATATGGATCTGTCATCATTGGTCCTAACCTGATGCTTGAGTTTGAAGGTGATATTACAACTCAAAATGTTCAATTCATGAATAGGCTCAATGTCATTTTGGGAGTCCAATTCAGCCATAGGTGGATCAGACTTGTTAAGTTCATTATTTCACCCTAGACTTACATTGGGTTTAGGTGCATATTGGTGAATAACATCAATAAGTTTTTCTGTGATAAGCTCATCTTCCTCTGGAATGACTCCCCATTCATAGTCATTGGATTCCTCATCTATGCCTCTAGAAAAATTGAGAACATGAGTAAAGTCAGGGTGAATTCTCCAAGAAGGGTTACCCTTAGATTCTGATTTGAATTCATACTCATGGGAATCTATTTCAGAATAACTACCATCTTCTTCTTTTTCTGTTTGATTGTCTCCGAGATCAGCTGGTTCTTGTAGTGCAACTATCTCTTGTTCTATAGTAGGTTCTTATGTTTCTACTATATTGATTCTTTTTATTGGATCATCTTCAGCTTCAAGGAGGTTTTTTATCTCTTTATGAAAATGATCATAAGGAATGAGCTCCTTAGTGGTGTCTGAGTCATCACTATCAGACTATTGTATTGTTTCCTCCTTTGGTTCAATCTATTCTAAGACATATGGGGAGTTCTTGTTAAGATAGAAAGGTTTCTTCTTATATCCTAGACCTATTGTATCCTTGTTGGTTTGACCATGGTGGTCAAGAGGTGATAGAAGACCCTTACCTTGTAGTCCTAGAGGTCCTTTTCTAGTATATCCCATTTTTGTGATCAATTTGTCCACTGGTCCATATGACTTCTGAGGAATTTTGCTTGAAGTGGAGTCACATTTTTGGATTGACTGAGAGTTAGATTCCTTTTTATACAACCATGCAAGCACAAATTCATCTTCCTCAAACTCTTTTTTAGATACTTTTTCTGGAACAAAGCTTCCATTGAATAGGACTTGGGATTTTTTAGCATTAGATTTCACTTTGTTTGACGGTTGCCCATAAAACTTAGGGGACAACAGGAGAGATGTGAGAGATAAAAAAAGGTTCCATTGCGTATTCTCCCATACCATTATCTTTGATTTTGACCTCTTTTGCAATGTCTTCCATCTTGGATGTGGATGCTACATCTGTTTGCTTAGTGGAAGATTCTCTATTATTAGGAACAAGTTTATCTGCACTTTCTTTCAATGCATTGCAAGTTGTAGATATGTTTGCTGGAATGGTTACCTCTACTCCATAAGGAAATTTCAAAAATTGATGGTATGTAGAACAAATAGATTTCATTTCATGTATCCAGAGTCTCCCTAGAAGGATGTTGTAAGCCAAAGGTAGATCAAGAACTTGACATGTAGTATCTCTGATTATTGGACCTATTCTGATAGGTAAGACAATGTTGCCTTTGGAAGATCTTTCTTCCTCATCATATGATTTGATAGTTATCTTCTTTCTAGGATCAATAGCCATTTCTAAAAATCCCAGTTGTGTGATCAAGCTGAAAGAACAAATGTTTAAGCCAGCCCCCTCATCTATCAACACACGTTTGATGCGATGGTTTTGGATCAAGACTTCAATATGCAAGGGTTGATTATGCGGATGACTCAAGGAGTTATCATCTTCCTCTGAAAAGGAGATATATTGTGGAGATGTAAGATGACCAACCATAGTCTGGAATCTCTCTAAATCAAGGTTGTTAGGAACATTGGATCCAAGCAGAGCTTTGTCTAGAATGGCTCTATGAGCTGGAGATATCTGAAGCAACTCAAACATGGAGATTTTTACATTTATATGTTGGAGTTGTTGGACAATACTGTATGATTTAGGCCTCGTGTCTTTAGGATTTGAAGATTTAGATGTAGCCTTCTATTTAGAAGCAGATGAAAGATTGAAAGGCATCTTAGGGACATTGGATGAATCTAGGATTTGTCTTGATAGATGTGCCTAAGCTTGTGATCGAGTAACTGTGTTAGCTAATTGATTTTCTCTATCTCTTCGTACAATTGTGATGACATTGCAATGCTCAGATAGACATGGTTCAACCATATTGATGACATCATTATTTTCAGAGTAGGCATAATTGACTTTAGCACCCATATTAGGTTGAGAAGAAGAATCTTCTTTACCATGTTTCAGAAATGGCTTCGTGAATGCTGTATGATCATTATTGCTTTTATGATTGTCAATCATGATTTCTCCATTATCAATTTTTTCTTGTATGAGGTGTTTCAAGTGTACACATTTATTAGTTTTATGACCCTTATTACGATGGAAGTCACAGAAATCAATCTTTTTCCACTATTTTGGTTTAGGTTCAGGATCAAATGGTTAGATTTCAGGCAAGTAAATGATGTTGTTAGCCAACAGAGTTTTCATGGTAGATTCCAAGGACTCTCCAAGAGGAGTGAATTTTTGGTTAGGATCTGTAGCCCAAGGTTTGTAAGTAGATGGTTTCTTGTTAGATTCTATTGCTTTAGCTTCAGAAGCTTTGATGGCTTGGGTGCCAATAGTGAGATTGAAAGTAGGTGTCTTAGAAGGGGGATGGATATTATCAACAATGCCATCTGTGACAACACCTTTATTCTTGTTCTAGTTTTTGCCTCTATCTTAAGAACTAGATCCAGATTCATACTTGTCCTTTTGAAGTGATATGTCTCCTTTTTGCACAAGTACTTTCTCAATTTTGATTGCATTTTCTACCATCTTACCAAAGGATGTATGATTTTGCATTTGCAAGTGGTAGTATAGTTCTAGAACAAGATTTTTGATGAAGATTTCTAGCTTCTCAATTTCTGGAATGGGTCTAGCATATAGAGAAAACTTCTTCCTCCATCTTTTGAGAAAAGTCAGAAATGGTTCTCTTGATTATTGTTTCAGATTGCAGATGTCGATCATGGTGACTAGATGCTGGATGTTATAGGAGTATTGTTGATAGAATAGTTTGATTAACTCCTCAAAATTTTTGATAGTTGGAGGCATTTTTGAGAACCAATGAATGGCTGACCCTCCTAGAGATCGAGGGCAAAGATGCATTAAGTAAGTTGGTTTGTGCATGAACTTCATAGATTGAGTACAAAATTCTCTGACATGATCTTGAGGATCAAATTTTCTATCATACTTATCATACTTAGGTATCTCCACTCTTTTAGGGAATGGCGACATGTACAAGTCTTTATCAAATGGAAAAGGGGATAGTGCCTCCATGGAGAACTCTTTAGGTTCCTTTTCTTTTTCAAGTTTGTTAACTTTGACTTGCATGGCATGCATCTATTTCATCATAGCTGTGATTGGAGTTTCTTCCTCATGTGTAATGATATCTTCAACATTAAAGTTGGGAGGAAGTTTAGCCCCTTGACGAGCTAGTTCTAGAAAGTATATTTCTCTGTCTTCCTTCAAGAAATGCCTCATCATTTTCTTGAAGTCATCATCATTTTGATATCGAGCAATTTCAGAAGGTGTGGGTTCTTGATTCGCACCATATTGAGAGTGATGTCCTTGAGACCCATGGTTTGTCCTTGTGTGTGTGAAAATTGTACCTGATCTATAGACACAACACTTCAGTAAAACATTAGAGGTTAGCTATAATCAAATCGTGCAAAATTGAAATCTAATCTAACCAAGCAATTTACTGCCTTCTAGTAGGTGCGAGATTAATGTTCTCATATTGTTATCGAGATCAGTGACCTAGACGACACCTAAACGAAAGATTTGAATGCAATTGATCTAGATATGAATTGAATGCAATTAAGCTATTTTTTTGGATTTCTATGCAATAAGAATGATAAAAACTTGATATGAAATCTATGCTAATATGGAAATTGATATGCTAAAATGATCTAACAATGATATGAAAATGAATCTAAATGAATGTAAAAAACAAGATTGATCTCACAATAGCCTTGATTCACAATAAGCTTTGATTCTCCAAATTATAATTCTCCAACGTGATTGTGCAAAAATATGAGATGCTTTGAGATGAGCTGAGACTTTAATTTTATAGAAATCCAAGGCTTTGGAGATGCATGGAAGAAATCCATAAATCACTCAGATTAACTCAGCTTGATTTTTGAGTTATCTGATAATAAAGATAATTTAATTCACAAAATTATGCAAATCATGCAAAAACAACTTTTTAACTCAAATTAGAGTTTAGATCAGCTTTTTGAACTCTAAAAGGATGTTGAGTTCTAAAAAGTCAACACTTTGCATTGATTTTCTAATTTGGAGTTTAACTGTTTCTTTTGAATGTGCATAATAATTATGAATTAATAAATAAATAAAGTGATTTATTCTCAACTTAACTGATTTTTGAAAATAAATAATTGATTTATGAGTTAATCAATTATTTAATCAAACTTTTATTAAAAACTATATTATTAAATAATGACAACTTGCTTTAATTAATTAAATAAAAATTTAATCAATTATTCATAGGATATTGGATTTATTGTCAAAATTAAATAATACAATTAATAATAGATAGAATTTAATTTAATTACACAATTAAGTGGCAAGATATTAAATCTAATTAATTAAATATGAAAATATTCAATTAATCAAACTTAGGATAAATGTGATTTATTGCCAAATAATCATTAAATTAAAGATAATTATGATGATTAGGAATATTATTAGGAATATTCCCTGATGCAGATTTTAAGATAATCAATTATGATTCGATGATGTTTAGATGTGCCTTAGGTTAGGACTTTGATGTCGATTTCGTTCGAATTGTTGATATAGAAGGTTAATGAACATATAGCCCATTTTTGGGGTATTACATTTTGCCCCTCTTTGAATTACTGTGCAAAGCGCAGTGGTTCAAAGATAGTCTGTGTTTGATAGAGATATGAAACTGATTCAAAATTGATAATTGATATGAGACAGAAGCTGATTGATATTGATTTGATATGAAGATAATAGGTCCTGAATGACCAAAGATAATGTTCACTATAACAGCAAATGAACCTATGATTGTGAAAAAGTGTCAAAATGCCTAATTCCAAACCTTAGGATTGCAAAGAAGTGAGTGACCGGTTCTACACTTGATTATCTTAGCAGAACTAGCAGGTATCACATCTGAATCCTTCAGTTGCCGAAGAACCAAGGAAAGAACACTATGATCCAATGGTTGCAAAAACTAATACAGTTTACAAGATTAGGAGAATACCAGATTGATATGGATCTTGATGAATCTGATATGCCCCAAGTAATGATAGATTTGCCCCTAGTGATGAGGACTTTTAATGAATTAGTAACTAGACGTGGTTGTTGTCTTGATTACTGAGGAAGATATGATTTCCATAAAGATATGATTTCAAATTTGATTACAGACTTTGAATGATATGCAATACCATGCCCCCTTTGGGATTAAAATTGAAATCTGACAAAAAAAGTCTACGTTGAGAGTTTAGAAGCATGTTAATTGATTGGAAAAGTGGTTATACACGTTCAAGAACACATTCTGCATCGTTGGAAGGTCCCAAAAGACCAAGTTTGACTAGGTTAAACCATGAGTTGACCATAGTTGACCAAGTTGAAATTTTGATAGTTTGATGTAAGATAATCAATTAAGTTGAATTATGAATTTCTGTGATGATCGAAG
Organism: Chamaecyparis obtusa; assembly: GCA_027943335.1. Classification (NCBI taxonomy): domain Eukaryota; kingdom Viridiplantae; phylum Streptophyta; class Pinopsida; order Cupressales; family Cupressaceae; genus Chamaecyparis; species Chamaecyparis obtusa. The sequence continues at coordinate 184,847 of BSBK01012333.1, forward strand.
GTCGAATATGCAAGCAGTAGACCGTCCTGAGCCCAAAATTTTAATTCATGATTTTGACATAATAAACGATCTCAGATTTCAATTTTGATCTCGAAAAAAGATTCTACTTGCTGTTTCATTGGAGGAACCTTCGTGTGAGATTCATCTCTTGTTAGATTTGAAGATGCGAGTGGAGAATTATTTAAGCATTGAAGTTCGTTTAGCCATTGTGAGATCATGCAACATGCAAAATGCAAAGAGACATGCAAAATGAAATGCAACCTAAGACCTAGGACCTAGTCACTGATCATATGTCAATTTTTTATCATCATTGAACTTTTAGGTAACTGGATAAATCAATACAATGCCCACTAGCTATGAAACCATAGACATATGAATATTGATTTGTATGCGCAAGAATCAATACAACACCCACTGGTCAACAACCATGGATATATGAATATTGATTTTATTTTCGAAATGTCAGATTAGATATAAGCACCAAGGCACAAACACTAGGATGACCTGAATATCATGTCCATTTTGATATAGCAATTTGTATAAGCATCAAAACATAAACGTCGTGATGACCGGAATACTCCTTGTATGACAAACACATCAAACAACCAAGAGATTATTCTAAATCCAATGTGAATTACCTGTAGTGACCCTTTATCATTCACATCCTTAGGTAAGATTGCGTTTCACAGTAGGAGAAAGAACTCACTCAAAAAGATAATAGTTAGATCAAACTTGAATTTTCTGGGTATCAATGGTCAAGGTACGCATGGCCATCCAATTCAAGATAGAGGCTCTTACAGTCGGACACCGTTTCAATTTGGAATTTCCAAAGTTGTTAGATTTTCACATACAAGTAGAAGACAAAGAAAAGATTATGCCACTAGTCATCACTCTCTAAATCCTATAAAGGACATCATCGAAGAGCTCAAAGGGACACAATATGAAGAAATCTCAATGCGAATCAGTAAGCATACAAGGAGATAAAAGCATGTAAAAAAAATATAGATTGTTTTTAGTTTGATGTTTGATTGCATTGTTGTAGATGCAAAATCCTTTTTGGAGACAAGACTGACTGACTGACTCACAAGAAGCTTCAAAAGGACTCTGACTAGATATGACACATCTCAGATACACTGGAGACCATAGGAGTTGACATTGATTGCCCCCAAGTGTTAAGCATTGATAGGATACAGATGCTTGAGCTGAGTGGTGTACAGATCGACTTATTGAAAACTGGAAATGCTGAAACAAACCAGGAGATATATACATACTAAAGCAAAAATGAAAGCTGGGAAAGACCAAGATTGCGCTTATAGATGGAGCATTTTGAGACAAGTGGCACCCGTTTGCCGGATTTTCACCATCTTGGCAGAGATTCTATTTTTGCTACCAAGGCGCCTGTTTCTAGGTTTTCACCAAGGCACTTTTTTTTTTTTTTTTTCTCATTTTTTTTTATATTTTTTATTTTTTCAATTTTTTTATACTTTTGATATTTTTTGATTTTTTTGTGAATCATCAAGGTGCCTATTGCTAGGTTTTCACCAAGATGTTCATTTTTTTAGGACTTTTTCTGATTTTTATAATTTTTTCAAGACATTTTACCATAGACTGAATGCCTTAGGCATAGAATTTCTTCAGATGGAGAACGTTGATTGGTTCTCAGAGCAGTTCTCCTTCAGTCGTTGAGAGTTGATAGGCACCAAAGCCAAAAGTAGCAGTGATGACAAAGGAACCCAGCCAGTTGGGTTTGAACTTCCCCTTGCGTTCTCGATAGGATTGATTTTTAGGATTTTCTCTCAAGACTAGATCGCCAACCTGAAATTCTCTGTGTTTGGCTTTCTTGTTGTAGCCTCTAGACATTCTCTTTTGATATACTCTGAGATGATCATACGCTGCCTGTCTATGCTCATCTAGTAGTTCCAGTTCTTGTAACCTAGACACTCTATAGTCATCATCAATTACGAGACCATGCATTATGATTCTTAGTGATGGGATTTTGACCTCAATAGGCAATACCGCTTCAAACCCATAAACTAAAGCAAATGGTGTAGCCCCAATGGGTGTTCTGATACTTGATCTGATACTTATTCTGATACTTATTCTGATACTGGTTCTGATACTTATTCTGATACTTGTTCTACTTGATAGCATCTTTTTCCATTGTGAACTCCCAAGCAAGATCATATCGTGCAGTCCCAATGTCTAGCAAGGTGGAGAATAAGAGGGATTATCAAGCTAGTGGAAGAGATGGAAGACAAGAGAATGAAAGGAAGAAATCCTCAAGGGAAAACTCCTCAAGAATATCCAAGCTAGGGAAAAATTGTCATGTAAAGAACATTTGGACAAGCAATGAAAGACCAGCATAGGATAAGTCACAAAAGCGTAATGCCAAAGAAGGAAAGGATGTAGTCCAAAGGAGTAGACATGTCAAGAGACTTCACAACACTGTGTTTTACTTCTTTTTTTTATTAGATCAAGACCAAAGGGGAAAGGATAGTGAAAGGCTAGAATGAATGGAGGAAAATAGACATGAAGGCTAAGCATGAAGGGAATAAAAGCAAAATCATCATAAGATAGCTCACAAAATAGCCAAATGTTCGTGTATAGATCAACATTGTCAAGATCAAAGAAAGAAGATGGAATGGATGAAATATATAGAAGAACTACGCATGATGCCTGATTGCTAGGTTTTTATCATGGTACTTATCCAAGGCACCACAAAGGAGTGGTTTTCACCATAGGATGAATTTATTTCTCTTTACTTTTGCTACCAAGCCACCTGTTTCCAAGTTTTCACCAAGGCACATTTTCAATTTTTTTCTTTTTTTTTTTTGAATTTTTGGAAGAAGGCAAGCTTTTTAGATAGTGCTCCTTGAAATGATAAACTGTGATATGCCAAGGATTCAAAATGATATGCTCAAAGATGCTGATAGGGAAAGGGAGATGGAAGAGAAAAATGGAGGATAAGGTTTTATGTAAAGCGAGTGAGGTTGGAAGATAAAAGGAATAGGAAAATGAGGAAAAAGGATAGAAGGTAGAAGGATAATGAATGGAAGGATTGTGAAAGGGTAGGTGGAAAGGAAGACAAGATCAATGTCAACACACACCTTGAAGGGTGGCAAGAGGATGGAGGAAACATGAATGAAGGAATATGTGAAGGAATATGGCGAATGGATAACAGAGGTTGTGGATTAGGCGCATGGAATGGAAGAATATTTTTGGAGGGAAATGAAGTGGAAGTCTTTGGAAGCTTGAATGTCAATTTCACTTTTTGCTCAACACTAGAATCTTTCAAGAGAGACTTTGGAATCCATATAGCCATAAGCTTTTTATTTTCTTTTGATGATCTAGAGATAATATCTTTAATGATGGATTTTGGAACCCATACTTGTTTTGTAGTTTTTTTCTTAGATATCTCTTTTGACTTTATGCCTCCATGTCGATTAGAGGAGACATGGTGATCTTTTTTTTTTGATGAATTTTTGTATTGCTTCTTTTTCTTGTATTGAACATTCAAATTACTTCCAAAAGACTTGGGACTTGTGGAAGAAGGAGGATATGACTAATTTAAATGGGTGGGTGAAAAGGATTCAAGGGTATGCATCTATGTTGATCTTGAGGAAAGATAGGAGATGGAGGTATGTAAGGACCCAAGATGGATGGTGAATTAGGAGAGTTAGGAGGGGAAAGTGAAGGGACATAAGGACCCAATATGGAAGGAAGACGTGAAGCCCTTAGTAGTGGTGGAGGAGGTCCAAGGATGGAAGTGGAAGATAGAAAAGGATAATCAATAAGTTCATCAACATCTATATGACAACCAAGGATATCAGCATCTTTGGAGTGAGCATTAAAATTTTCAATAGAATCGTGGACATTTTGAATATGAGCACCTTCTTTGATAGGATTGTTCAAAGCTTGCAAAGACTTAGGAAGAGTAGAAAGTGGAAGCGAATATGGAGTGGTAGAATAAGAAGATGGAAGACTTTGATTTTGACAAGGATCTTTGGATAGCACAAGCACATAATTTTTCTCATAATTTTCAATAGGCTTAACATTGGAAGTAACAACACAATTTTTACCAACCTTAATGGAAGTATCATCTTTGAAAATTGGAAGTGTATTAAGGTTATTTTGATTGTCAATAAGCTCAATAGTGTAAGTAGTAGCTTGATCTTGCTTAGAAGAAGACTTAAGATATGGTAGAATGCATTAAAAAGGGTGTGCAGGATCAAAAAAACCCTGAGGTGAATAAGAGACATCGTGAAAAGGAGTGGATGACATGGAGGGTTCTTGATCTTGATCTTTCTTTATGTTCTTTTTTTCATCATTTTTAGAGTCCTCTTGACATGGAGCCACTTCTAAAGACAAAGAAGCATGTTGGGATTGTATGGATGACTTTGGAAGAAATGGTGGAGGACTAGTTGAAGTAGGGATTATAGCATATGAAGGCTTAGGCTCTTTAGGTTTATCATTATTGAAAGTATTTGTAGCCAAGTGAAGGTTAGCTTGAGTTTCTTTAAGAGGTAGCCCTAGAGGATAACTATAGGGAACCGCATGAAAAGTATCAGGGCTTGTGTCGGATGAAGGTTTTGTGAAAGATTTGAAAGACTCAGAAGCTTTAGGAAATGGATGGGTATTGGAGGAAGTAGGGGATGGAAGGGAACCATCACAAGACAAAGGTCCAACATTAACATGATCTTTCTTGAGAAGATAATCTTTATTTTCAGCAGGAGAGTCCTTAGGAGAAGGATTCTTATAATATTGATGCTTCAAGCTAGCATGATGCATTTTATAGTCCTCAGCAGTAGTAGATGGATCATAATCAAGGTATTGTCCACAAAAGCCATCAAAATATCTTTCAAAATCAGAATCATATGGATCACCATCACGATCTATCCAATGTGACATCCCTTTTCCAGTAAGCAGGAACACATGATGAGGAGGACTCTTAGGAACAGAGGTGTCATAGGTATCATTATATTGTCTTTCATCATAGTTATCATAGTCTCCAAAGCTGGATGTGTCACTCTCCATGGAAGAGGTATCATAAGGGTTATCACATTGCTCAAATTATTTTCGGGGGCATGGTGACATGTACAAGTCTTTATCAAATGGAAAAGAGTATAGAGATTCCATGGAGAACTCTTTAGGTTCATTTTCTTTCTTAAGATTGTTAAGTTCAACTTGCATAGCTTGCAGTTGCTTCATCATAGTGGTGATTAGAGCTTCTTCCTCTTGTGTACTAATTCTTTGAGACATGTTTACTAATTCTCAATAGCTACTACTCTGTTCTTGACACAGTGATCTGTATGACAGATTCTGGAAATAGGTTGTAAAAGCTGAAGTATCTGGCAATTCTGACAATTTTCTGAAAACTTTTCAAAATTTTCCCAAATGACTTTCTGCAGACTCATACGACAGTTGGTAGGCAATGAAACAATAGTTGAAAAACTCGTATGATAGTTGCAAGTAGGATTTTGACTTTTAGAATTTGTTGGCATGAAAACTCATATGACACTGGGTACTCAATCATACGACAAATGGGCAGTAATGAAATGACACTTAGCAAAAACTCGTATGATTTCTGACCTCCTGAGATGACTTTTGACTCCAGAAAAGAATTTGACTTTAGATTTTGCACATTTTGAGTTTTCAGATTTGAATTATTTGCAAATTTCAATGTCTAGATTTGAAGTTTGTAACAGATTTGTCTGTTTTTAATAACCAGATAGATAAACAAGCACGCAAAATAGCTAGCAAGTGATTTCAAGCATGTCTAAAAATAATGAACAAGGGCAAAAGTAACCTTGTGCATGAACAATCAAGTGACTTATTCGTTCTAATCCTTAGAAGCGCTAATTGTGCATATTCCAAAAATGTTTTGCAATAACGCACATATACCCTATAAAATGAAAATTTGGCCTCGCTAAGGTTTTTAGTAATGGTTTGACTCTGCAACTTTTATGATCCAAAGGGGTGAACTCCAATCCTGGCACACCAGGGTTTTGACACAGTCCAAGAACTTAATCTTCAGGAGCTGCTAGGGAGATCTGACAACCCAACAATGAACCATACCTACGGAGATTTCTTCCACAAGGACATTTATATAGCGGCTGTCACTACCACAGTGAAAATGGCTATTACCGCTTGAGGTTTCGTCAACACAGTTTGCCCTATGAAGGGAGTGTCTGCTACGATTAACCCTCTCTCAAGGTGACTCACAATAGTATACCACAAGGGGACTTGGCTCCAGATCTAAAGTTTTTGAGACCTTTTCACTTTTAACCCAAACAAAGCAAGCAGATTAATCCGACACGCTAAGACAAAGTTTTGTTTCACCAAGGTCTATGATGTCAACTCCACGTGATCTACCAACCTCTCCGGGGAGAGAATGTATCAATCAATAAGAGAAGGTGCACTAACCAATTTTGATTCACCAAAGCTCGTGATGTCAACCCCACGTGATCTATCAACCTCTCCTGGGAGAGAATGTATCAATCAATAAGAGAAGGTGCACTAACCAATTTTGATTCACCAAAGCTCGTGATGTCAACCCCACGTGATCTATCAACCTCTCCTGGGAGAGAATGTATCGATCAATAAGAGAAGATGCATTAACCGAGTTGAATGTGAAACACACTAAGTATCCTCCCTACCTACAAGGATTCTGTCATTAAGAAAGATTTCATTGGGAATCCAATCTCTCAAGAATCATGAATAGTGTTCATAGAGCATAATTACTATGTGAGCACAGATGTATGTTCCCGAAAGAAAATCTACCAAAAGTACCCAAAAAGCAGAAAGAGGAACACTTAACGCTTAAAGCGAATATGAGATGAGTCCACAAGGTGGAACACTTAACACCTCACACAAGCTGAAAATGAGTCCCCAACTTAGAAAATAAGTGAGTTCCTAAAAGCACAAAAGGGTTGCCAAGTGGAACACTTAACGCTTCTGTCATGTTGACCCCTCCCCTTTATGGTGCTGAGATTGCAACCACGGGGTAGAAATGAGGGGCTGACAGATTAGCGAGTTCAATAACTCAAGATAGCAATCAAGATCAATCACAAGTATCTAAGACTACTTAATGAATCCTTAAGGGGTCACAACCTAGTATCAATTATGCAAGTGTGTAAAACAAAAGCATGAAAAGAATCACCCAAGCTAGACACATGAAAGATTTATTTTAAGTCCCAAATTGAAATGTCATTAGATGAAAGAGAATACCTGGGATCTTTGCAATGTGCTTAGTAGATTTTACCTAATTTTTAGTAATTTTTGTTGAGCTTTACTATGCAAGCAAGCTACGAACTCTCCAACAAGCCAACAAGCAAACAAGATATGCAAGGTATATTCAACTTATGAAAACCCTAGGGTTAGATATAAAAATTAATTGTTAGGAGCAATAATAACTAGAAATTAATCCAAATGACAACTCATATCATGCATTGAATCATATGAAAAATAAGTGCATACCCATCACAAAATTTTAATTTTTTTGCACTATATTTGACCTAGTCAACAAGATCTGATTTTTTTGATATGATTTTGGCCACAAAAATAGAAATTTAGAATAGAGACCCCTGCTAAAAAACATAGAGATTTCTAAAAATACAAAAATTTTAGAAAAATCTCTTCATTTGTGCCCTAGAGACCTGTTTTATCAAAACAGACCAGTTTTTGTAAATTGACTATTTGAGCTTCGATATCATGTCCAAATTTAAAATACAAAGAATGGACCCCCTATAAATTTAAAGATATTTCTAAAAATATAAATTTTTTTAAAAAATATGCTGATTTGCGTCAGATATTAATTTTTTTTAGAATTTCAAGAAAAAATTATTAAAAATTCAAAACATCTTAGAAAATTCTAAATTTTTTACTGTAGCTTCCCTGATAAGTTACCAACTTGCAAAAAACATTTCAGACCAAAAATATAAGCTGTTTGGGAGATAAAATTAAATCTTTGAAACTTTGGGGTTTTAGCTCCCAAAAAAAATCAAAACTAGCATGCAAAGGTGGGTTGCCCCACGGTGGGTGCCAGAAATGTGTGTGTGAAAATTGTACCTGATCTGTAGACACAACACTTTAGTAAAACATTAGAGGTTAGCTATAATCAAATCATGCAAAATTAAAATCTAATCTAACCAAGCGATTTACTGTCTTCTAGTAGGTGCGAGATTAATGTTCTCAGATTGTTATCGAGATCAGTGACCTAGACGACACCTAAACGAAGGATTTGAATGCAATTGATCTAGATATGAATTGAATGCAATTAAGCTATTTTTTTAGATTTCTATGCAATAAGAATGATAAAAACTTGATATGAAATCTATGCTAATATGGAAATTGATACGCTAAAATGATCTAACAATGATATGAAAATGAATCTAAATGAATGTAAAAAATAAAATTGATCTCACAATAGCCTTGATTCGCAATAAGCTTTGATTCTCTAAATTCCAATTTTCCAACGTGATTGTGCAAAAATATGAGATGCTTTGAGATGAGCTGAGGCTTTAATTTTATAGAAATCCAAAGCTTTGGAGGTGCATGGAAGAAAGCCATAAATCACTCAGATTAACTCAGCTTGATTTTTGAATTATCTGATAATAAAGATAATTTAATTCACAAAATTATGCAAATCATGCAAAAATAGCTTTTTAACTCAAATTAGAGTTTAGATCAACTTTTTGAACTCCAAAAGGATGTTGAGTTCTAAAAGGTCAACACTTTGCATTGATTTTCTTATTTGGAGTTTAACTGTTTCTTTTGAATGTGCATAATAATTATGAATTAATAAATAAATAAAGTGATTTATTCTCAACTTAACTGATTTTTGAAAATAAATAATTGATTTATGAGTCAATCAATTATTTAATCAAACTTTTATTAAAAACTATATTATTAAATAATGACAACTTGCTTTAATTAATTAAATAAAAATTTAATCAATTATTCATAGCATATTGGATTTATTGTCAAAATTAAATAATATAATTAATAATAGATAGAATTAAATTTAATTACACAATTAAGTGGCAAGATATTAAATCTAATTAATTAAATATGAAAATATTCAATTAATCAAACTTAGGATAAATGTGATTTATTGCCAAATAATCATTAAATTAAAAATAATTATGATGATTAGGAATATTACTAAGAATATTCCCTGATGCAGAATTTAAGATAATCAATTATGATTCGATGATGTTTAGATGTGCCTTAGGTTAGGACTTTGATGTTGATTTCGTTCGAATTGTTGATATAGAAGGTTAATGAAAATATAGCCCATTTTTGGGGTATTACAGTCCCTCCTTGAGACATGTTAGGAGTTTTAGAACTCCCTGGGATAGATTGATGTGGAGTTTGTTGATCACCTTCGTGGGTTGATGGAGGAGGGGGTATGTAACCAGTTTTTAATCGAAGATTGCCAAGACCGTCGTCTTTGTAAAGACCTGAATTGTAGAGTTCATCAAAGGTTGGACCCACGTGAGTAGATAGAGGTAAGGTATGAGATGCTTCTCTAGATTTCTTGTGTGATGAAGCTCAAATTTCCACCATTAACCTTGGGTGAAGCAAGAGAGAAAGATGAAGACAACTGAAGAATGACTTGATTCAAGAAGATCAAATGACGCAACCTTGTCAAGATTGAATTGATTGAAGATTAGATCGGACATAAATAAATGATACTATGCCACAGTAGTATGGGTAGACACCGAATAGATGGTGGGCATGAGCTCTCAACACTTATCCATTTTGTAAGAAGACTGAATTTTGAAGATAATTTTGACAAAGTTTTGACACAAGATGAAAAAGACAAATCGATAAATTAGAAGGCTAAATTAGACTCAAGAGACCACCTTAGGAAAATGGATGGATTTGTTATAGGTTTTGCTCTATTTCTGACACAATGATTTGTTTGACAGAATTTGGAAGTAGGTTGTAAAAACAACAAGAAAGGAATTTTGCTTCAAATTTTGCAATTTTTAGGTTTTCAGTATTAGATTGTTTACAAATTTTTCTGTCCAGGTTTGAAGATCTGTGTGATAGTTTGTCTCAAGTAACCAAGTAGATATCAAGCACACAAAAAAATAAAAAAAGGAAGCAAGCAATCATCTAAAAATAATGAACAAGGGAAAAAGCAACCTTGCGCATGAACAAGCAATAGTGACTTATTCTGCTAATCCCTAGAAATGCTACTTGTGTATGTTCCAAAAAGCTTTTCAATAATGCACATAGTCCTAGAAAATGAAAAATTTGGCCTCGCTAGGGTTTGCAGTAATGGTATGACTCTGCAAGTTTTGTGATCTCAAGAGGGAAAACTCCAATCCAAGTGCACTGGGGTTTTGACACAGTTCGAGAATTTAATCAATCAGGAGCTACTAGGAAGATCTGACAGGCCAACAAGAGACCACACCTATGAAGATTTCTTCCACAAGGACATTTATATAGTGGCTACTGCTACCATGAAGAAAATGACTATTATTTCTTGAGGTTCCATCCACATGGTTGAACCAATTAAGGAAATTTCCACTATAGTTAACCCTCTCTAAAGGTGACTCACAAAATATATCATAAGGGGACTAGATCAGATTCAAAGATCTGGGTTTCTCGTACCATCCAAAAAAGAAGTAGAGCATAATCCCCTAGCCTCTTCACTTCACCAAAACAAAGTAGACAGGTTAATCTGACACACTAAGACTGAAATTATCTCACCAAGATCTGTGATGTCAACAACTTATGGTCTATCAATCTCTTTGGAGAGGGAATGTATCAATCAAAAGCTGAGGACGCAAATCAAGGGAACATAAGATAATCTCATCATCCTCCCTACCTACAAGGGGATCCTTTTTCAAGAAGAGCTTTGCATGTAAACAAGTGAAAGAAGCCCACTCTCTCAATATCATCCACAAATAGTGTTCATAGGGCATAATTACTATGTGTAATAGATATGCAAAAAGCAAATCTATGTTCATTTTAGAGCCCAAAACTGAAGTGTGAATTATGAAAGCAGTAAAGGCACTCAAACTTGACACAAGAGAGTTTGTTTTATGTCCCAAAATGAAGTTTTATCAGATGTAACAGAATACCCGAGATCCTCGCAATGCGCTTAGTAGATTTTACCTGTTTTAGCAATTTTTGAGCATTTGTCTTCTATCTTTTGTACCCACAGGACATACCTGCACCTGCACCTACAAACCACTATTATGAAAAACTTACCTATACTTGTACATAAAACCCACTGTTATAAAAATTCATAAAAAAAAAAACACAACTTGTCAACCCCACATGGTAGAAAATCAAGTTAGTCAAAGATAATATGTCATTTGATAATCAAAAAACTTGTTGTCATAAAAAATCAGATTTTGACCAGTCTGCACTAAATCAATCATAACTTTTGAAAATCAAAACAAAATTAATCCAAACTAACATAAAATGAAAGCTAACTCAAATACCTTTCCAAAAATATAAATTTTGGATCTATATCATGTCATATGTACATGTACCAATAAAAATATCAGTCGGATTTCATAAAATCAAGTTCTCACCAGTCTTCACTAAAATGATCATAACTTTTGCAAATCAAAACAAAATTAATCCAAACCAATGGAAAATGAAAGATAACTCAAATACCTTTTAAGAAATATAAATTTCAGATCTGTATCATGTCATATGTGCATGTACCAATAAAAATATCAGTCAGATTTCAGGAAAAACAGCCCATAAATTTATTACAAAACTCACAAAAATTAACCTTGTGGCCGTGGATTTGAAAAAAATGATAGAAATTTGATAGAATAGAATGGAAACCCATTTCAGGGCACCATGGTGGGTGCCATAAATATGTGTGTGAATTTTGTACCTAGCTGTAGATACAACATTTTAGTAAAATATTAGAGGTTAGCAAAAACTAAAATCTGCAAGTAATTGAAACTATGCTAACTAGGCGATTTACTACCTTCTAGTAGGTGCAAGTATGATGTTCTCAGATTGAAATCAAGATCAGTGACAATGCAACACCTAAACGAAGGATTTAAAATGATGAAAGCAATGAAATATGAATGCAAATTAATCTTTTTTTAATAAATTTTTGATGCAATAGGATGAAAACTGTATGAAATTAATCTAGAATGAAATTGAAATGATATGCAAATTAATATAAGAATTATATGAATTGATATGCAAAGCTATGAAAAAAAATGAATTGATCTCACAAAATTATCTGTCGCAAAATCTTTGTTCTTCAGTTGTAAATTCGCTAGAGTAATTGTGCAAATTTGAGAGATGTGAGATTGAAAGCTTGAGGGATTAGAGAGATAATTGTTAGATTGAGGGAGTTGTGAAGAGTTGAGCCTTATTTTTATAGAAATCTAGGGCTTGAGGATGCATTAAGAAAAGTCATAAATCACTCTTGATAAACTCGGGTTGATTTTTGAGTTAACAAGAAATCAAGAATAATTAATTCATAAAATCATGCAAAAGCAGTTTTTATCTCAAAATAGAGCTTTAGTTCTTTTTTTCAACTCATCATCAGATGTTGAGTTTCAATTTTCAAATTGATTGTTAATTTTTAGTTGCCTGCTTTTCTGATTGTGCATGATTTAATTATAAATTAATTTAATAAATAAAGTGATTTATTCTCAACTTAACTGATTTTGAATTAAAACAATTGATTTATGAGTTAATCAATTATTAAATCAAACTTTTATTCAAAAACTATATTATTAAATATTGACAACTGACTTTAATTAATTAAATATGAATTTAATCAATTAGTCATAAGATTTTTGATTTATTGTCAAAATTAAATAATACAATTTAGGAATAAATATAATTAAATGTAATTAAATAATTAAGAGGCAGTATTAAATCTGATTAATTAAATATTCAGAAGATTCAATTAATCAAACTTTAGGATAAATATGATTTATCACCAAATAATTATTAAATTAAGAATAATTAGGATAAAATAAGAATATTACTAGGAATATTCTCCGATGCAGAATTAGGATAATATCAATTAAATTTGATAATGTGCAAATGTGCCTTAGGTTAGGACTTTTGTATCAATTTTATTCGATTTGTTGATTTAGGAGGTTAATGAACCTATAGCCCATTTTTGGGGTATTACTGTATGCACCCTAAAATGGTCGCCTAGACTTTGGGCCTCATTTATTCAATTTATCAATCCTGAATCATTTTGATCAATAATCAATATTTTCAACATTATCAATTTCTTGATCAAATTTTAATTTCGATCATATATTGGATTTTTATCCTATGGGCTAACCATTTATCCTAAGTCTTTATTTAATTAAAAGGAATATTTCCTCCCCTTTCAATTAAATAAAACAAAGCCCCCACTTTCCTCTTATCCTAAGTTGCACAAATAAAACATTATTCCTATTTTATAAAAAGGGAAAAAACACTTTTGTCTCACATGAGGCTCAAAAGTCAACACTTCACTCTCATTGGAGGATACTTGTGCACATGGATTGCTCCTCTTTCAACCTCCACCGCTGATTAAGATCTTTTGCCTCTTAATCTCCATGGTCCATTCTTTTGCATTTCTTATAAAAGGAGAGCTCTCTCCTTCATTTGCATATCCATGTTTTGTGCTATTGTTATGCTGCAGGTTTTGGAGCTCTCTTTGAAGACACTCAAGCTTTGAAGCCTTGACATTCTTAGTTGCATTTCATAATAGTTTTGCTTTCATAGTTGCATTCATGGCATTCTTAGTGTAGATTTTCTTTTATGCAATCTCACATAGTCTAAATAGGAAAGATTTGTAATCCATTGCTATTTCCTTTCATAGATTAGTTGCATTGTACTTCCATTTTCATAGCATAGCTTGCACATTTGCATCTTCATTTTAGTTGCATTGCATTGCATCACATATTGGATTCTTGGAGATATTGGCATTGTTGCCCTTGTCTTCACTTGAATCTCTCATTGTATGGTTGACTAGCAAGGTCACTTTCTTGTAGCTCTAGCTGAGAGCAAAACTCATAGTCCCTTGCAACTCCATGCATAGAGAGCTATGAGCCGCTTTGTGAGGCCTCACTCTTGAGCAACCTTGCATGTAATGGTTCATAGAAGTGCATATTTTGGTGTGTACATTTCTGGCGCCCACCGTGGGGCCGAGTAGATTAGCTTTGTCCCTTTTAATTCTGTATTTTTTGTCATTTTCGGATTAATTTTCAGAAAAATCTGCGTCTCTGGTTTTCTGTCTCAGATTATCGCGCGACACTTCTCAGAAATATCGCGCGATATACTTCCTGTCTGGGCGCGATACTTCGCCCGGAAAAAGTATCGCACGCATATAGTGAAGTCTATCGCTTGGCATCGGGCGAAGTATCGCCTGGCATCGTGCGAAGTATCGCTCGACTGGGGAAGTATCGCCCGACTATAGGAAACTGTATCGCGCGATACTGTTGGAGACTGAGAAACATCGCCTGGTCTGGCAGAGACTTGTGCTTTCAATTTTTTTGTCCGAATTCGACTATTTTAGCTTGCTGTTTTGTTTTACTTTATTTAAATAGGTCTAACCTGCATTTTTTAGCTTAAATCCGTTAGATTATTGCACATTTACATTTGGATTTTGATTTTGCTAACATTGTGGGCCTAACAAGTTGTGTTTGTAGGTGCTCTCCTTTGCTTAAAAATTGCTAAAAACGCATGTCAAAGAGGGCTACTAACAGTTTTTGCAGGGCTGCCCAAGCATAAAAACAAAATTTTTTTTTTTCCATTTCTTGCTTATTGTTATTTTCTTTTCATTTGTGGCATTCACTAATTGTGTTAGGAATCTTAATACCTTGTGAAAGGGATTTTGAGGTGGTAGGAGAAGTATGCTCTTCACCTTTAGGTGAATTAGAAAATCTTGACCCATCTTAAGGTTTTGGAAGCAAGGGGGTAATTGATCTCTTCGTTTGGTGTGTTTGGGAAAAATTCTTGAGATAGGGGAGTATGCTCTTCACCCTTGTGGTGAATCAAAAACCTTGAACCTCAAGATTTGATCCAGTTTGTTTAGTTTAGGAATCTTTTAGAGGGCCTGCTCTTGAGCAATCAAGAGGAACGACTCAAGTGGGGACAACCTTGTCAT
Organism: Chamaecyparis obtusa; assembly: GCA_027943335.1. NCBI lineage: Eukaryota > Viridiplantae > Streptophyta > Pinopsida > Cupressales > Cupressaceae > Chamaecyparis > Chamaecyparis obtusa. The sequence continues at coordinate 199,956 of BSBK01012333.1, forward strand.
CATTCTCCTTGGTGGCAAGTGATTCCAACTCACTATAATCTCAAGGCTATCAAAGACACCAAAAACCTTGGTAGACATAACACTTGTCTTCATTTGATGTGAGTAGCTCATGGGATTGCGACCATGAGGAAAACATTGAACAAGAATGCTTAAGGTACTCTTGAGGCCGCGAGGTCCTAGTCCTTTATGAGGAGCAAGAGGGGTGTTGTGAATGGAAATCCTTATTAAGAACCATTAGATAGAAGCCACCCTCTTTTAGCCGCTTATCTTTTTAGTGCAAGGATTGATCCAAGTGGTTTACCCGGATCACCTTAAGATACTCACCATATGTGTCCCTTTGGTTGTGTCATTTTGACATTTCCATGACAAAGCCAATATCTCTTGTGGGTAACCACTTGGTGTGAGGCAAGGGGGCATCAAGTTGTGGGCTAAGTTGATAAGTAATGAGCCTTGTCTTGTAAGTAGATATTGCTTGAATTGTCTTCAATTGTGTGATACCAGTGTAAACGTTCTCAACATACAAACAATCGGTAGCATTCATAGGGTGCTTTTTCAATTTTGATATCACAAGTGTTTGTCTTGGCAAGGTTGCTTTTGCCCTCGTTTCAAGTGTTTGAAGACATGTTTGATCCTTTACTGTTTGCAAACCTGTCCAAATGCTGTTGAATTTGTGACTGAAATCGAAGACATCAACCCTCAGACTGAAAATTTTGACCAAACAGACCCAAAAATGCAAATTTCACACAATTCTGGTCAAGAGTTGAATAATTCTGCAACAGTATCGCGCCCTGTAAGGCGAAGTATCGTGCGATACTTCGCACATGCTATAAATATCGCCCCCTTTGAAGAGAAATATCGCGCGATAGTTCGCCCTTGACGGACTATCGCCCTACCTGCCTGAAGTATATCGCCCTCTAGTGTTAAGAAGTATCGCCTGTCTTAGGGCGAAGTATCACACGGGTATAGGTTTATCGCCCCAGTAGCCTGGAGTATATCGCCTGGTTCATTTTTGTCGTGCTTAAATTTTGGTCAGTTTCAGTTGCTGTCAATTAGGCCAGGTCTTAGAACAGGCTTCTCACCCTGACGTTTGAGATCTGTCTTGACTCCAAATCTCTAGTTCTTAGTTCTCCGGGATAGCATCATTTGATTTACAAAGTCACTTTGGAATAATTGTCAAGTTAGAAAGCCATTCTTGGTGCCAAGGTTCATCTTTAAAATTGTTAGCTATATTCTGAGAAAATTTCAATTCTCTTATTGTCCAAATCACCTTCATTTTCAATTATCTTTTGGCCTAGTCCAACCTCCTGATTCAAAAGTGCAAGGGTAGTCACCCTTTGATTTGAAGCACCTCTTTGACAGTGTTGGTAAAGCCCCCTTTCTTTTCTTTTTTTTCATCTTTCTTTGGACAATAGAGGATTTCGATTATCCTAGTTTGGTGTTGACACTTTGAAAGGTCACCTTATTATTGAGAATATCTCTCTTTCATGTTAGTTACGACAAGGTACCAAGTTAATCAAGGGAAGCGACCCCCTGTTGCCTTTAGCCAGTTACCACCTATCAAGACCCGTCGACAACCTAAGGGAAAAGGACCCCTTTTTGACCAATCTCCTAAGAGTGAATCTGAGGTTTGTTTTAATCCGGGAGCTAACCCTAGTGAAGTGAGCACCTCTTTCATACCATTTTCATCAAGTATGGACATGAGTTACACTTTCACCCGACAACAAAAAGAAGCCATGAATCAAACTCTCGAGGATATCTTTCAACGACACAGAGGAGAGTATGGTGGTTCTTCTCATGCCAGTCCACCCGGGTCACCTCCTAAAAATGCGAGGTATTTTGATGCTCATCAACGAGCTGAAAGACAGCATAAGTCAGCCCACTCAGATTCAGGGTCACAACACGAAGACCAGAACAACGAATCTAGTGATCACCATATCAACGCAGCTAATGCAATAAGGCATTCAAGACAAACCTCCCCACTTAAGGACACTTCTCGATATGCAAATACAAGATTAAGAAGCATTGAGAGAGAGAAGCAAGCCTACTTAGATGAACAGGCTGCAAAAAAGAAAAAATTCCGACAACTAGAGGAAGAGGAACGTGCATTGTTGGATATACAGAAAAGAGTCACCCAAGAAGAAGAAGATAGACTCTATGCACAACAACTCCAAAATCGATCTAACAGGAGGGGAGCCAATAGTGGGACCAACTCGCCCCCATCTACCCCTTCCCCTAGCCCTCGAAGAAGATCAAAGACACCCTCACGATCCCCAAGTCCTAGAGGAAGAAGGACTTCAAGATATGACCATCATAGGAGACAATCGTCTCATAGACATTCAAAGCAACCCTCCCAACGAGCACATCATGGCTCACAACATGGAGGCAGTCATGCTAAATCTGATCATATGGACTTCATGACTATGCAACAAGAACCATCCTTTCAATCCTATGTGGAGCAATACGTGGAACAAAACAAAGACCAATTTTTGGAAAGTCTTATCAACAAAGGCGCTAAAGTTCCATATAACTTTGATGTTCACCAAAAAATCAAGAAACAGAATCCTTCAACTGATGAGTTAATCTTACAAATGCAAAAGGATATAGACAGAATGAAGGCTCCCAAGAGTACATTTCATTTGGACTCCATATGTCCTAATCCCATTGACAAAAGTGTGGTGATGGTAGAATTCCCTAAGAAAGTTGAATTCCCAACATACGACAAATATGATGGCACGGGTGACCCTCATGACCATGTTCGACAATTCTACATAATGAGCTTTTCCTTTCACCACGAAGACTCCTACTTGCTGAGATTATTCCCAAGGAGTTTAAAAGGTCAAGCCATGGAGTGGTTCACCAACCTTTCCCCTCCAGTAAGGACATTTAGAGAACTTGTCCAAAGATTTGTGCAACATTTTGCTTACAATTTATCTAGGTCGGTCACCATGCTTGATTTGTGTAAACTTAAGCAAAATCAAGGGGAATCTTTTGTCACCTTTTTGCAATGATGGAGGTGATTGTGTTTGAAATACCCAAGGACAATCCCTGAAGAAGAAAGAATTGATATCATTGTGAACAATCTAATACCAGAACTCAAATATGAAGTCAAGAAAATCCCATTTAATTCCTTTGATACTATGATAGAGGTGGCATGTCGCATTGAGGATGTCCTAAAAGAACAAGGAATTTTGGCTAAACCAACAAATAACAACAATAGCCAAAATAACAATACTAATGGTAACAAGGACAAAAAGAACTCTTATTGGAACAAAAATAAGCAAGTCGTCAACGACGGAGTTGTTGATTCATCTCAAGTCAAAAATGAAAGAGTTCTTAATCTCTCTCATGCAGTTCAAGCTATGAAGTTGCAAACATCGTCAACGCCACAAGACAAACCTCAGTATCAAAAGAGATCTAAAACGGAGAAAAGACAATTCACTAAATTGGGAGAATCCTATGCAGATGTTTTTAAGACACTAGTCGCTCATAATCTGGTGCACCCACAGGATCCTACAAAACATCGAATACCAGATCCTTTACCTCATTGGTGGGATGCTAAGGCTTTTTGCGTTTTCCATAATGGGATTGGACACGACATAGAAAATTGTTTTAAACTCAAACATCTTGTCCAAGACCTTATTGAGAAAGGACAATTACAAGTGGATGGGTTAACTACTAATGCAGACCATAAAGCCTTTAAAGAGCCCTTGCCTAAATATGAAAAAGGAGAGAATTCTAGCAATAAGAATGGCAAGGCGGCTATTAACTATACATACACACATGCTGATAATGTGATTAACATGCTTGAAGTGGCTGACGATAATATCAACATGGTGAGAAAGAAAGATCCTTACGGACATAATGTGGACTCAATTCCTATGACTAATGAAAGACCCACTGTGGTGATAAGAGGTCCTCACACACAAGGAATGCCCCGATCCCTCAATGTTGTCACTAGGGGTCAGGCTCAAGCACCCATTATCATCAAAGGTCCTGGCACTAGCAAGTCTAAACAACCCGTGTCCAAAGGTGCTCCTCCAAAATCTGTCGTTGGTCCTGATTCCAATTATAACCTTATTGACCAACTACAACGTACATCCGCTCAGATATCTATTTTTGAGCTTTTAGAATTGTCTCCTAAGCACAAGCGCGTCCTCGAGGACGCTTTGCGAGCAGCCAATGTCCCTAATAACTTAGATATCGACCAATTCCAAAACATGGTCAACCATTTGGCTAGCCCTCATTTCCTCACCTTCTCAGAAGAAGATGACAAATCCATTAGTCACCCACATAATTTGGCCTTACACATCGAGGTCATGATTCATAAAACCCGTGTTAGGCGTGTACTGATAGATGGGGGTGCGGGGCTCAATATTTGTACTTTGAGTTTGCTGCTAGCTCTAGGATATTCCGAGAACGTCATTGACACAAAGAAAAGAATCACAATCAAAGCATATGACAAAGCAGAAAGAAGTTCTAAGGGATTGGCTGTTTTGCCTATTCGTATTGGTCCTGTAGAAAGAGACATATTATTCCAAATTGTTGATGTTGGACCTCTCGCCTACAACATTTTGCTAGGTAGGCCATGGATTCATGAAATGCAGGCAGTCCCATCGACATATCACCAGTGTGTTAAGTTCCCCCATAATGGTGTAGAAATTTGCATCCCGGGAGACAGTGCTCTATCAGTTAATAACACTTCCGCGGGATCACATGTACCTTTGAATAGAGAAGCTGACAATCCTAGTAGTTCACTTGAACAATGCAAGCAGAAATTCAAGACCATGGACCTTGGGATGGGAGATTATAAGATTGATTCTTTTACAAAAATGCCAATCTCTCCTAGGTCTTATAGGAGACCCTCCCCAAATGTGAAGCCTTCGTCATCAGCAATGACGTTATTTGGGAAATTTATTGAGTCTTCGGTCCCCATTCAAGAAGAGAAAGAGGAAGTTGCTGTAAGGAACTGGATATATCACGAGGAGAAATACAAACATAATGAGAATTTTGCTCCTTCACCTGAAACTTATGGGAAAGGATATACACTGGTTAAAAATATGGGATATCTAGGATTTGGTCCCCTTAGTCATAGGCTGGACGCTAAAGCTGAGCCTCTTGATCATGCTCTTTTTGGACGCAAAAATAAGTCCACGATTGGCTTAGGTTTTGACAATAAGAAGCAGAAAGGTATCCCTGTCCCAGCTGCAACGGACAGTGATAGTAATGCAGATTATACACCCGATCTCTCCAACCAACAAGATGTGTCTGATGATTGGGTGCCCTCAACGAATCTCCTTTGGGGAGATTCCATAGATTTGATGCTTAATAATCCTACTATCCTAGCGGCGACGGATAGTGATTGTGTGACTTCTGTCCTAGCTGTGACGGATAGTACCAATACTAGCACTAGAGAGGGGGAAACCCTTCCTAACCTTGAGGCTTCTACATCACGAGGCCTAAATGATGACTCAGAGACAGACTCCCATGAATATCAATGGGATTCGCTTTCAGATGCAACAATTGATCTAGATGTGGATATTATCCATGCCTATAGTACCCAACCCGATGCAACTAACGATCCTAGTGTCAGACTAGAGGATTGCCCTCCTCAAATCGCCTTAGTAGACGACGCTTCGTTTGACAGGATGAGCCCCAATTCAGGTATTTTAGGAGAAGACTTGATGAGCTCCGATTATATGGTCACCAGAGATGACACCTTTCGCATTAACAACATCGAACCTACCATTGACTTGCCCCTTGTCCACTTTGACTTGATTGACTGGCCCCAGCGCCACCATGAGCCCACATTCCTCACATTTCACAACGATTACGAAATTGCTTGCTATCTGAATGCTCTCAAACCCGTGGCTTCTTCCACCAGTGAACCAACAACCAGCATGACGGAGCCTGATATTAAGTACCTCAGTCTCAAAACAAAAGAGAAAAAGAAAAATAGGTCTGATGGCGAAAACCACTTTGTGGCGGTGTCAGAACCAAAAATAGTAAAAAGAAATGACGCATCCAAAGGTGAAAACCTCTTTGAGGCACCTAAGGATGGGGTACTTAATAACTTGCCGAGTTATTTCCAGGATAGATCATCAATATTGATTGAACCAACAAAGCCGGTCAATCTAAACACAGAAGAAAATCCTCAGATAGTCCATCTTGCTCAGTCTTTATCAGAGGAAGAGACCAAGGCATATGTACAGTTTTTACAGAAAAAGAAAATTAATTTTGCATGGACCTACTCAGACATGCTAGGGCTTGATACAAATCTCATAATGCATCACTTATCTATAGCTCCAGGAGTCAAACCAGTCAAACAGAGATTAAGAAAAATGCATCCACATATAGCTCTACTTGTCAAAGGAGAATTAGAAAAGCTTTTGAAAGCTGGATTTATTAGAGCCATTGATTATGCAGAATGGATCTCAAACATAGTACCGGTCTCCAAACATGATGGGTCCATTCGTGTCTGCACAGATTTTAGAGATCTAAACAAAGCATGCCCAAAGGATGACTTTCCACTTCCAAACATTGACATGATAGTGGACATGACGGCGGGCTATGACATATATTCCCTAATGGATGGTTTCTCGGGGTATAATCAAATCAAAATAGCTCCTGAAGACCAAGAGAAAACAGCATTCACATGCGCATGGGGAACCTATTGTTGGAACGTCATGCCATTCGGGTTAAAGAATGCAGGAGCAACCTACCAAAGAGCTATGACAACTATCTTTCATGATATGATGCACAAAAATATGGAAGATTATGTGGATGATACCCTGGCAAAATCAAGAAAAAGGGACACACACCTCAATGATCTGGAAGTAATTCTAGATCGTATGGAACAATTTCAACTCAGATTGAATCCAAAGAAGTGCGCATTTGGCGTCACCTCAGGCAAACTTTTAGGATTCATAATATCAGCAAAAGGTATCGAGGTTGATCCCGAAAAAGTCCAAGCAATCCTAGATATGCCACCTCCTCGAAATATCAGCCAAATGAGAAGTCTTCAAGGATGTCTTCAATCCATTAGGAGGTTTATTTCTCAGCTTGCAGATAGAGCGCAACCCTTCAACAAGACATTGCATAAGGGTGCTTCTTGTGTTTGGAACGAAGATTGTCAAAAGAGCCTAGATCAGATCAAACAATACTTGGCTAATCCTCCGATCTTAATGCCTCCTATTCCAGGGAAACCATTGCTCCTATATATCTCAGCTACAGACACTTCCCTGGGGGCATTATTGGCTCAAACAGATGATACTGGGAAAGAACAGGCCATCTACTATATCAGCCGTACTCTAGTCTCTTATGAGATCAATTACAATAATATTGAGAAGTCTTGTCTCGCGGTGGTGTTTGCTTCTCAAAAGTTGCGCCACTACATGCTTGCTCATACCATACACTTGATTGCCAAAATTGATCCCCTTAAATACTTGCTTGGTAAGGCTGCCCTGACGGGTAGACTTGCTAAATGGATGATGGTCCTCACTGAATTTGACATAGAGTATGTTGAAAGGAAGGCAATCAAAGGACAAGCTATTGCTGACCAATTAGCTGATTTTCCAATCCAGGATAGTATGCCAGTCCAAGTGGAATTCCCAGATGAACACATCTTATATACCACTACTCGCACTTGGACAATGTTCTTTGATGGCTCCCGCATGCAAAATGGATCAGGTGCTGGAGTATTATTTGTTTCTCCACATGGGTACAACATTCCGAAGTCTTATAAACTATTATTCCCATGTACCAATAATATTGCAGAATATGAAGCTTTAACTAATGGTTTGAAAATGGCTATAGAATGGAATATCACAGAATTACATGTCTTTGGGGATTCTCAGTTAATCATCAACCAAGTCAATGAAGAGTATCAAACCAAGGATGACAAATTGATACCCTATAAAAAGATGGTTGATTCTTTGAAACGCTATTTCACCTTTGTGACATTTCAACAAATCCCTAGGATAGAGAACAAAGCTGCAGACGCCATGGCCACATTAGCTTCACTTCTTCAGTTGGAGACACATGAATCCAGATTTGAATTCTTGGTGGAAGAGCTACACCATCCCATCTTTGACTCATCTGAAAGCCGTGTCATTTGTGCCATTATCACACACGAGTCTTCCCGATATGGTGCTATCTATTCATATCTTCGTGATGGCATCATCCCTGACACATTCACCCGCTCCGAACGCCGAAACCTCATCCGTAACGCCTCTCGCCACACCCTCATCTCTGGTGACTTATATAGAAGGGGTTTAGATGGGACACTCCTTAGGTGCTTGGAAAAGGAGGAATCCAACCAAGCGTTAGCTGACATCCACGAGGGCATTTGTGGTGGGCATTCTAATGGTCTGGCCATGGCCCGAAGGTTGCTTAGGGTGGGATATTATTGGCCCAGAATGCAGATAGACGCAGTCACCTTTGCTAAGTCATGTGAAAAATGTCAGAAACACGGCAACCTGATTCATGCTCCAGGTAGGGAGCTGATTCCTTCTATTTCTCATTGGCCATTTCAGCGCTGGGCCTTCGATCTGGTTGGGCAAATTCACCCCAACTCATCAGGTGGACACAAGTTCATTATTACTGCCACTGACTACTTCACAAAATGGGTGGAGGCCGTACCACTTTTTGTTGCTTCAGGAAGGACCATTTCTTTGTTCATCTTGAACCATATCATTTGCCAATTTGGAGTGCCTTCTGAGATCATTACTGACAATGGAGGCCAATTTAAGAATAAAGACCTAAAGCACCTATGCAAAAAGTTTAAAATCAAGCAACATTGGTCCTCCATATATTTCCCACAAGGAAACGGACAGGCAGAAGCTTCTAACAAAACCATTCTTAAGATTCTTCATAGAACAGTACACAAGAATGGTAGGGATTGGCACTTACAAATCAATCCAGCACTATGGGCTTACCGAACAAGTATTCGCACACCTACAGGAGCCACTCCTTTCTCTCTCACCTATGGCGCTGAAGCAATATTACCTTTAGAAGTCGAGATACCATCCCTCAGAGTCTCACTCAAAGGTTTGATTACAGATGAGGATTACCGCGCCATGAGGTTGCAAGAACTAGAACTTTTAGATGAGAAGCGTAAGGCTTCCTTTGATCATATGAGAGCGTATCAGAAACGTATGTCCAAGGCATTCAACAAGAAGGTTCGCCCTAGAGAATTTGAAATAGGTGATCTTATTTTACGAGAAAACCCTAAGAACCAACAAAACAGAGAGCAAAAGGGCAAGTTTGAACCTAACTAGCTTGGACCATATGTCATCACAGCTGCTTTTGGTACTGGTGCGTATTTACTGTCAGATCCTGATGGAGAACAGCTCCCTGATCCCATCAACATTGTGCACCTTAAGAAGTTCTATCCTTGATGCCTGTTCTGTCTGGGGGCATCTTTTGTATATATCTTATTGGTCCTGAAAAAATTCCAAAAAATTTTTTTTTATATGATGCTGAAAAAATCCTAAAAAGCATAAAAAGTCCTGAAAAAAATACAAAAAAAAAATCAAAATATTCAAAAAATCAAAAAAATAGAAAAAGTGCCTTGGTGAAAACCTAGCAATAGGCGCCTTGGTAGCAAAAAAATCAAAAAAATGAAAAAATGAAAAAAGAATCCAAGTGGTGAAAACCTGGAAACAGGCGCTACTTGAGGCCTTTGTACCCCTATTTGTTAGCATGCGTCCTCGACACTTAACCACTTCCCATCATGCCTTGACCTTATTTGGCCTAGTCTGGAATTGGTCTTTGTCTTTGTCTAGGGGGCATAACTGTTAGTATTGGTCCTTTAGGTGCGTTTGTCTCTTGGGGCATTTCACAACAGGTGTTTTTCAACACCACCCCAAACAGTGTTTTTCAACACTACCCTTGCGTCAAGTGTTTCTTAACACTTATCAGATGTCTTACCCAACAGTCTCGCATGATGCGATATTTCCCATTTGCAGATAAGATACTCAGAATTTGACTCTATGACCAACACACACGCACTTAAACAATCAACTCGCTGGCGATATGATGACTTTATTTTTCTTTGTGTGCTGTCTATGAGGATTTCTTTGATGAGTGATCTCTCCCTGAGAAGTTTTCGATGATGCATAGCTAGAAGACTGAGGGAATGAGAACATGTTTTCTTTCTTTATCTGCTTGTGGGTATATTTTGTTGATCCTAACTGTCATGAGCATTTATGCTGGTCCTACTTGACACTATGGATTGACAAGGTATTATCCTTGACTGTTTTGCGAGTGCATGCTTTTAGCTATCCTGACTTTCATGTGTCTTGATACAAGCATAATCTCGCCATATCAAACTTAGGTAATCTTACTGCATTAGTCATCTTGACCTATATGTCTTTGATGCCTAGGTAAGATTTCCACATTTCTATCTGATAAAGATCATATTCATATCCACATAGTAATGCTAGTGTGCATTGTATGATCTTACGACGCTACCAATAACGCTCGATGATGATAATTAGATGTCTATAAGCGTTGTGACCTTGCAAGTCAACCACTTTCATAGTAGCTTGCATTTTTAGGGTCATGTTAGTCTAGTCTTGCATCTTGCACATGGAGAGAGCTCTCCCTTTCATCCTACATGGACCTGTTAGTCAACTGCGCTCACTTTCTCTCCTTCTTGATCATGTCTTTCGCTCCTTGTCTTTTTCATCTCGAACCTGTTCCTGTTCATCACAAGGGGTTAATCACATCATCATATCTATATCAAAAACTGTCATTTTCAAGAAACATAAGTCTACATCATACATATGAGAATTAAACATACAACTATGAGAGAGAACATACATAAGCACATACATAAGCATTTTTTAGCAAAATGACAAGACAATATACATAAACTGATACATCCATCACAAGTGAGACAAATACACATGATACATCGAACATCCAGTAATCTCATAAATCAATAAATGTCATGATATACAATATGAGATCCCAAAATCTGGATCAAAAGTCTCAAAATATGTCCAAACAACCTAAGACCTAACCCTAAGACTCGCTACCACCCTCGTGAGGAGCTCGTGGTGGTGGAGGAGGCATAGCTCTCCTATCAAATGCCACGTCTGATACCCCTGCCCGCTGAGAGTATGATGGTGCTCTCTCACCCTCTGGGACGGCCTGCAGATATAAACCGTGATAGTAAGCAGCTCTCGCTGACTCCCGTCGGAGCTCCAATGCCTCGGCCTGTGCCATCACCTCACGGTGTGCTATCTCTGCTCTGAGATCAGCTATTTGCTGATCTCGCTCTGCCCTCAGATCCAGGAGCTGCTGATCTCTCACAGCTATAGTGGTTCGCAGCTGCTGTATCTCTGTCTCCTGAGCCTGTATTTGGGCTCTCAGGTCCTCTCCCCCCGCAGGCTGCTCCTGCTGTACCTCTGCCTGCCGGCGAGCTGGTCTCACCTCCTCCTCAGGAGTAGCTGATCTCTGTCCCCGTGGCCATTTTCAGCCACCTGATCCCGACCCCTCTCCTCTCTCCATCCTCCTCCCTCTCCCCCTCCCGCCATCTCCTCCATCTCCTCCCTCCTCTCCTCCATCCCCTCCGTCCCCTCCGTCTCCTCCCTCTCCTCCCGGCGCTGGCACCTGAGCATCCGGTACTGTAAATCGAGGGAATGGTACCCTCCGCCGCTCTGCTCTGTAGGCTCCATCAGCCCCTGCGTCTGCCACATCTGGGAAATAATCTCAAGGCTCGCTCCTGATAGCTGCTGTCTTTGCGACAGCCTGCTGATAATCTAGCATGGGTAGCCACCCATGCCCCTCCTCGTCTCTGGCCCTGGCATATGTGGTAGTCTCTGTCGAGACTCGCTGCTGCCTCCCGAACTGCCGCCACACCCGACTGATGCAAAACCTCTCTATGATATCCACATATCGACCTACCAGTGGCCGACTGCACAGCATATAACTCAGTTCCTCGGCAGCATCCCCCCAAACCTCCACCTCCCTGTATGGCCTCCATGTGAATGAGGCTATCTCATCCAGAATCCGTCTGTAATAGGTCACATCCCTTGAATGGGCATGTGATATAAACCCTATGTACCTGTAAATAAAGGGGTACCTCCTCTCCCTCGGTTGAACCCTGGGGTGCACCACAGCAATGTGCTCCCATGCCCATACCTGTGCCAGGATGGCACCACATGCCCATGTCCGACCATCCCTGTAGATGATCTCATGCAGCTCATGATACATCTCTGCTAGGATCGCAGGCCCCCATACCATCCGTCGGGGTCTGCCTACCAAGTCTACCAGTAGTCTGCCCCATCCGAGCGGGAATCCCTTCTGACTGCGATCAGTCATCAGGATCTGTGAAATGATCGATGCCACAATACATGGCACCGGATAATCTCGGCCGAAGTCATCAAGCAGTCGCTCCCAGCTGACATGCCTGTCTAGGATGGTCACATCCTGAAACATCTCCTGAATCAACCGACGCCCCTCAGTGACGTCCTGATCATAGTATACCTGTGACAACACATAAATCATGTTAGTTTTCATCTTTTGGAAACATTACATTTTACATGACTATTTTAAAAACATGATTATACTTACAGGCTCTCCGTGGCATGGAACTCGGAGGATCCTATAGACATCCTCCAGTGTGATGGATGCCTCACCTGTAGGAAGGTGGAAGGTGTTGTGCTCGCTGTGCCATCTCTCAGCCAGCGCAGTCAACAACCTATGGTCTGCTCGGATATAGGGGTACCTCAACAGATACTGAAATCTCATAGCCCTGATATCGGCATTGCCCGGATCATCCAGATCTCGGACACACAGCAACCCAGTCACCTTCGGCGCTCTGATGATGAGTGCCGGAAAAACCTCCTGCAAGCCAAAACCAAACCCGTTAGTACATATCATGATGGATGTCCAAAAAAAAAACTCAGTATAAAACATCTTAAAAACGTAACATTGTCTAGACCCATGTCATTTTTGCTCAAAAATGCATTAAAAATTAAATTTTTCAAATGGGCGATATTCTTTTTTGGAGAAGTATCATGCGATACTTCTCCCTATAGTAGGGCGATAAACCTTATGTCGAGCGATACTTCGCCCGCTATCGCGCGATCTTTCGCCCAGTATCGTGCGATACTGATGCCCAAAGCGTGCGATACTTTTGGGGCACGCGAAGTATCGCGCGATACTTCTCCCCAAAGCGCGCGATACTTCTAAAGTATCGCGCGATATTTCGCCCAACCGAAAATTTTGAAATTTAAAATTTGATAAAAACGTGCTAAAAAACCTATTAAATGCTAGAAATGATCAAAAAGCTTGAGTTTTTTGAAAACATACCGGGGCAGGATAGTGTGGTGGCCGGTTATGCAACCGGGCGCGCTCGAATCGATGCCTGTGGACGGGAACTCCTGCTTGCTGAGCCATTTTCTCTCTCTAAAGCTCTGAAATTCTCAAATCACTAAAAGACAAATGATTTTTAAAAATGACATTTTGACCCCTTTTATAGCATTTTGACTTTTTGACCTAATTTTCAAAACACCTCGGAATTGCGCGAAAATTGCACCCCTAGCTAATTTCGACGTCCTGGATCCATTTTCGGACTCGAAATCGAAATCCGAGGTCATCTTCATAGTCAAAATTGCATTTCAAATTTTCCCTTTCTTTCAAGCAGTTGATTGACCTTTTGAGGCATAATTTTATTTTCGGTGGAATTTCTTCCTTTTCATGTCTCTCAATTTTCTAGTCTTTCATTCGCCCTATCTCTTTTCTTCTAGCTCATCGCTGGGGCATGTTTCATTGCCTAATGGTTATCCTGTTATCATTTACATTCGATTATGATTTCATTATGATTTGGTCAAATCTTTATCAGTTCACTGTCTCTCCTCTAACAGATTTTGATTTCGATTCCGAGGGGGCAGTATTTATGGGATTCTCATCTCTAATTCTCTTGATTTTCCTGATTCAGACATTTTTTGTGAGCTTTTGCTCAAAATTTGAGATTCTTATCTCCCATTTTTAGACATTGATTATTGCCTAGCAGCGACGGTGATAGTTTTGTCTAAAGCTTGATTTGCACCTAGCAGCGACGGTGTTGGTCTAAGCTTTTATTTATGTTTGCCCAGATGTGATCCCGAATCGACCTCATATCTGAGTTGTTTTGTGATCCCAAATTGATCTCACATTACAACTTTATTTTTTGACTACATGTGTTCCCAAATCGATCACACATTAGTCAAAGAGGGGCAAATGTATGCACCCAAAAATGGTCGCCTAGACTTTGGGCCCCATTTATTCAATTTATCAATCCTGAATCATTTTGATCAATAATCAATATTTTCAACATTATCAATTTCTTGATCAAATCTTAATTTCGATCATATATTGGATTTTTATCCTATGGGCTAACCATTTATCCTAAGTCTTTATTTAATTAAAAGGAATATTTCCTCCCCTTTCAATTAAATAAAACAAAGCCCCCACTTTCCTCTTATCCTAAGTTGCACAAATAAAATATTATTCCTATTTTATAAAAAGGGAAAAAACACTTTTGTCTCACATGAGGCTCAAAAGTCAACACTTCACTCTCATTGGAGGATACTTGTGCACATGGATTGCTCCTCTTTCAACCTCCACCGCTGATTAAGATCTTTTGCCTCTTAATCTCCATGGTCCATTCCTTTGCATTTCTTATAAAAGGAGAGCTCTCTCCTTCATTTGCATATCCATGTTTTGTGCTATTGTTATGCTGCAGGTTTTGGAGCTCTCTTTGAAGACACTCAAGCTTTGAAGCCTTGACATTCTTAGTTGCATTTCATAATAGTTTTGCTTTCATAGTTGCATTCATGACATTCTTAGTGTAGATTTCCTTTTATGCAATCTCACATAGTCTAAATAGGAAGGATTTGTAATCCATTGCTATTTCCTTTCATAGATTAGTTGCATTGTACTTCCATTTTCATAGCATAGCTTGCACATTTGCATCTTCATTTTAGTTGCATTGCATTGCATCACATATTGGATTCTTGGAGATATTGGCATTGTTGCCCTTGTCTTCACTTGAATCTCTCATTGTATGGTTGACTAGCAAGGTCACTTTCTTGTAGCTCTAGCTGAGAGCAAAACTCATAGTCCCTTGCAACTCCATGCATAGAGAGCTATGAGCCGCTTTGTGAGGCCTCATCCTTGAGAAACCTTGCATGTAATGGTTCATAGAAGTGCATATTTTAGTGTGTACAACAACCACATCTAGTTGCTGGTTCATCAAAAGTCCTCATCACTTGGGGCAAATCTATCATGTCTTGGGGCATATCAAATTCATTGAGATCCATATCAATCTGGTATCCTAATCTATCTTGTAAATTGTATCAGCTTTTCGTAACCATCGGTTCATTAGTATTATTTCCTTGGTTCTTCATAACTGATGGGTTCAAGATGTGATACCACTATGATTCTCTTTGGATAATCAGGTCTGGAATTGGTCACTCACTTCTTCACAATCATAAGGTTTAGAATCAGGTATTTTGGCACTTTTTCGTAATCACCAGTTCATGGTTGTTATAGTTAACATTATCTTTGGTCAACCAGGACCTAAATCTTGCATCTTTAAATCTTTCAATCGGTTTCTGTCTCAGAATCGGTTCATCTTTCAAATCAGTCTCATTCTCAAACATCTTTATCATACATAGACTATCTTTGAACCACTGCGCTTTGCACAGTAATTCAAAGAGGGGCAAAATGTAATACCCCAAAAATGGGCTATAGGTTCATTAACCTCCTAAATCAACAAATCAAATGAAATTGATACAAAAGTCCTAACCTAAGGCACATCTACACATTATCAAATTTAATTGATATTATCCTAATTCTGCATCTGGGAATCTTCCTAGCAATATTCCTATTTTATCTTAATTATTCTTAATTTAATAATTATTTGGCGATAAATCATATTTATCCTAAAGTTTGAGTAATTGAATATTCTGAATATTTAATTAATCAGATTTAATACTACCACTTAATTATTTAATTATATTTATTCCTATATTGTATTATTTAATTTTGACAATAAATCAAAAATCTTATGACTAATTGATTAAATTCTTATTTAATTAATTAAATTCAGTTGTCAATATTTAATAATATAGTTTTTGAATAAAAGTTTGATTTAATAATTGATTAACCCATAAATCAATTGTTTTAATTCAAAATCAATTAAGTTGAGAATAAATCACTTTATTTATTAAATTAATTTATAATTAAATCATGCACAATCAGAAAAGAAGGCAACTAGAAATTAACAATCAATTTTAAAATTGAAACTCAACATCTGATGATGAGTTGAAAAAGAGAACTAAAGCTCTATTTTGAGATAAAAACTACTTTTGCATGATTTTATAAATTAATTATTCTTGATTTCTTGTTAACTCAAAAATCAACTTGAGTTTATCAAGAGTGATTTATGGCTTTTCTCAATGCATCCTCAAGCTCTAGATTTCTATAAAAATAAGGCTCAACTCTTCACAAATCCCTCAATCTAATAATTACCTCTCTAATCCCTCAAGCTTTGAATCTCACATCTCTTAAATTTGCACAATTACTCTAGCGAATTTACAACTAAAGAACAAAGATTTTGCGACAGGCAATTTTGTGAGATCAATTCATAGTTTTTCATAGCTTTGCATATCAATTCATATAATTCTTAGATTAATTTTCATATCATTTCAATTTCATTCTAGATTAATTTCATACAGTTTTTCATCCTGTTGCATCAAAAATCCAAAAAATAGATTAATTTGCATTCATATTTCATTCTAGATTAATTTCATACAGTTTTTCATCCTGTTGCATCAAAAATCCAAAAAATAGATTAATTTGCATTCATATTTCATTGCTTTCATCATTTTAAATCCTTCGTTTAGGTGTTGCATTGTCACTGATCTCGATTTCAATCTAAGAACATCATACTCGCACCTACTAGAAGGTAGTAAATCACCTGGTTAGCATAGTTTCAATTACTTGCATATTTCAATTTTTGCTAACCTCTAATGTTTTATTGAAGTGTTGTGTCTACAGCTAGGTACAAAATTCAAACACACAAGTCCCACTATAGAGTTACACCATTGTGCAACTATTTCTGCATCTATTAACATTGTGCCACCATTGTACTTCAATTCCTCTCTAGTAAGAGTTCTTTTCACATATGCTCTGTCCCTTTTCATTCCCTTAGTGAAATTCCAAAAATATTGTATACCTTTTATCACATGCATTCTAGTCAACCAGTAGAACAACCTTGCATTCTTGAATTGTGCGGTGCAATTATCCGACCATATTAAGTGTTGGTTGTATATTATACCTCTTTTCCTTAAACTATCATAGAAGATTGTAAAGAATCCTTGCACCAGCTCTGAGGAATGAATACGATCATCGCTGATATAGAAGCGATACTCTCTTATAATCTTTATGTCCTCTGTTCTATCATGTGCATGCATGAATACTATGTGTACAAAAATTGTAACTTGTGTAGAGTGGTAATACATAGGTTACACTTCATTTTGACGTTGCAGTGTATAATTATCAGAAAAGTCAATAACAAACACAATAGTACCAAAGGGGGAAGTTTTCTTACACAACCTGAATTGCTCACATAACCACCTAGCTCTATGTGTGTGACCTATATACTCATAAACTAGTTTCTCTTGAAACATATTCATAAAATCAGCTACAATTATACCCCTTTTCACTAACTCGCACCTCTTTAATTATTTTCCCTCTTTAACACTGTTAGTGAATATAATTTTCCTTTATAATGATGAATTGATAATTTACTCTTATAGCCCAATAACATAAAGGAAAACTACACTAACAATTGAGTTAGTCTCTCACAACCAACTCTCTGCTTTGAAGGAGTAGCTGCCTTCTACAAAGATATGCTTCTAATAACTTTTTATTATGAAAGAATTAAATTTCAAGAGATGCTTTTAACCAGAAATCATAGAAAGGCTTTGATTACATTCCATTATAAACTAACAATGAAATTCTTCAATTTCAGAACATGCAAGAACTATTCTAAGCCAACTGACTCATAATGTTATGAGAAATTTCTAAAGAAAGGCCGATTCAAGAGACATGAATCATAAACCAAATACTGAATAAAAATCTAGATACACATATAGATTTTAGCAACATAATTATTAAATTCCAACTGAAATTATAATCATGTATCTATTTGACCAACTGATCAATGAGAATTACTAGAATCTACTATAAAACCAACTGATTATATATATGCATACCAGAGTTTAACAATAAAAGTATCAAATATCAAACTTTAAACAAAAGATAATATCAAGTTTTTGAAACCAAGAACCAACACCCATTTGGTCATCTCATAACATTCATATAGCCACATAGTGTTGATTCAATTTTAAAAGCAATTGCCATAAACATAGCAGGAAATTCAAGAAAAGATTTATGAAAATAGAAACAATCTTCCGAGGGACTAATTGACCAATTGGCCATTTCTGGCTCCATGACCTTTAGTGTTCTGGGTAGCTCCTTGTGTTGCATTCCATTCCTCAAAGGCCGCTAAGAAGCTTGCAAGTAACTCCTAGTTCGGTGTGGTAACGGCCTCAAATCTTTGCACCCAAATGTTTTTGAAATTCTATGTTTGTTGAATCTTTTCCCTCTAAGTCTTTATCTTCTCATAGCCATAGACTGCCAAAGAATCTACTGGGGTGAAAACCAAGAAATCATCAATCTCTATGCTTCTGGTAGCTTTCATACTTTTGACCTTTTCTTCAAAGCAAGCAACTATTTTGGTTATGTCAATCCCAGCTTGACCCTTAGGTTCGATCAATTTTCCTAGGCACTCATTATGAGTGTTCATAAAATCTTTAACATTATTCAATGTTTCTAGGATTTGGGTGGACTCTTCAGTTGCTTGCTCATAGAGTGAGCTTTCCCATTCAAGATTTAGTTTAGCTAAAAATAGAGAATTCTCTTCTACTCTAGGTATTGCCTTTTCTGTCAGGAACTATTTAATGCCATATTCATATTCCTCTTCCATGTTTAGTATCTCCATTTCCAGCCGATCTTTCTCCTTTTTCCAGGATTCTACATCCGCCTCCACTATTTTTATCATCTCCTCAACTTTATTGATCAAATCTTTAAAATCATTAGTGAATCTAATGATTTCTTTGTTAACCTTATCAATCTAGCCAAAGAAACTCTTTGACATTGACCTATCTTTTTGGACTTGATCTAAGAACTTATGGTTTTTTAGAGATTTAACATCTAGATTGATGGGAACCATTGACAAAGGTTGAGGAGAAGGGTCTTGAATCTATTGGATATACTTTTCCATTTCACAAAGAGCCTTTTTCAACTTCATTTTATCTTTTGCATCCTTCAACACTCAGTGGTTGATCTTCTTATTAGATGAGTTTAAGATTTTTAAATCGGTAGCCCCGGTAGCCATACCCAATTCCACCTTCTCCACCTTGAAGTCCTACTTTGTAACCTCATTACTAGTTTTATAAGAGTTTGGCTTGAAAATCTCTGCAATCCAGTGACCTGTTTTGGAGTCTACATCGAACATGGCTTCTACCTTTGGCTTCTTTTCCTTAGGTGTCTTTCCCAAATACTTGTTGACCAAATCTCCGATAAGAGTAGAAACAGGTATGATACTTCTTTTCTTGTTAACTGATAGATCCATCTAGTTAGGGGTTTTTGGTGTAGATTCTCCTATGGGAGCTTGCATCATGGAACTATCCAATGTTGTCAGGTTTACCTAACCTACCCTTGGTAGCTAAGAGCCTGATGGGTTAACTAGAATGTTATCCATCCCAATTTCACCTTGGGGTTGTAAATCACCTTCTTCTATCTCCAAATCTAGCACAATGCAGGGGATATTATCTTCCTTTTGGTTCCTTCTACTCCTAATCCTTGTGATTCTGATAGAATGTTCAATGGTTGGCTTTTCTTCCTTTTGACATGTTTCAGCTTTAGATTTAATTTCACCTACAAAAAGAAATTTTCCAACTTTATCAGTATGTACAGGTGAAACTACATGTTTTGAAATCCTTGCACTCTTTCTAATAATTGGGGCAGCGTCCTCTTATTTCTTGTTTCTTTTTACTTCTTTCAGTCATTTGTCAGTTCTTTTGAAAACATCACGAGACAAAGAATTAATGTCTTCTTCCTCTTTCTCATTCCAATCTATTTTTCTCATCACCGTGTCATTGTTAGGCTCTACATATCCTGATTCCAACATATTTTCATCATCCTCATCTTCAAAACCTTTGACTTTAAAAGGTAGGCAGAGAAACACATTGTGTCTTAAAAAAAATCTGGAATGAAGTCTTCTTTCAACTTCAATTTCATCGACACAGTCAACCCAAAAATCTTCCAATTCTGGTTGGTGGAGAAATGTAACATCAATTTTGAAATGATTTGCCACAAATTGTTTACTATGAAAATAGCTTCTTTTCTGGAAGGAGGGAAGGTTCATTGTTTTTAGTTGTACGTCCATAGATGATGTGGAATGCATTCTTTTGAAATGATAATGGCCCAAGTCAATAGGGAAAAGGGAGCCTACACCTCTCTTAATTTTATACTTCACCTCCACCTGAAGCAATTGTCTGTAGACTTCTAATAGGACAAACTTGTCTAAACAGTACCGTGGGAGCTTCAAAGGCTCACCAATGTAGCCTCCCACTCTTAGATAGGTGAAAGTTGGAAACTAAAAATAGAAGCTCCCATAAATTTTGATCATCTCCATGTCTTCTTCTAACATTCTGCAGTTGATTTTTCCTTTCAGCTCAAAAATGAGCTTAGCCAAGAATGTGTCTTGAATCCTCCTAAAATTCTCTGGGTTCTTTTTCTGAAGAAGAGGATGGTACTCATAAATTTTCACATTTTCTCTCCATGGCTCATGTGGCAATCCATCCCAAATTCTACAAATGACAAGAGAATAGAACAAATATGAAGATAAATAGAAACTGGAGGCTTTTGCGAACTAAGATAGTTCTTCATGAAGCCTTTCAGCTATTAAATCTATCCAGTTAACATATGGTCCTTCACTCAAAATAGCCTGAACAAAAATATACATCCAATCCTCCCAAACAAGATCATTAGGTTTCCCTTTAATTCTACAAAGCATAACAACAATATCTTGAAGCTCTCTAATCAAATATTCTTTTTTTAAAGGTTTGGTTAACCTAGAACCCCCTTTTTTGGGCTTCAATAACCAATCCCTGGCAATGTTATTTCAATAATCCTTTGTATTTTGGAGGAATTCATGTTAGGCTTTTTCAAGACTCCAGTCCCCGTAAGTTTCCATTAGAGGGATCCTCAATGCGACCATGATTGTTTGATTGTTAATGGAGATCAAAATGCCTCCAGAAGGAACATGAATGCACCTATTAACCCTATCATATTTATTTCTAAATTCCATTACCAGTTCTAGGCACAGAGTCACTTCAGGAAAGTTGGCAGCTTCTAATAGTCCACTTTCTGCAATCTTGGCCGCTAAGGTTCCATTCTCTACATTTATCAACCTATGGACAATTCCTTATATATCTTCATCTACAAGGACTGTGTTGCACATCTCGGGGAGACAACTACTCATAGGGGAAAAATTATTTTCCTTTACAAACTTGATCTTAGAGGTCGACATGCAAGGACTAGACATTGCAAAAACCTAACAAGTAATTCCAAGCTAATGCAATGGAAGAAGTTTAAATTTCCTTTTTACAGTAGAGAAAACTGAAATTAGAATAGAGATGGAGTAAATTTCTTGATACTCATTGATGCTTAGCCCTTGTCTCTATGATTACCTTCATTGTGCCTCGCTTCCAACTACACCACAAAAATTGCATTGCGAACAAAAATGAAAGGAAATAAATTAATAGGCATGCTTGAGTTTCCTTTTTCGGCAATCATGACTATTTGTTCTTAGATTAATTATGCTTGTTGTCATTTACTAAGCGCATCCAATCACATTTATTCCACCTCCACATAACCTATACTCCTTTGCTGAGCTAGACATAACTTGAAATGTCATTTCAAAATTATCTTGAAATGAAGAAGAGATTTGGCACAAACCACGAATATTTCAAACAATTATTGCATTTCAAAATCCAAACCTTAAACTATTGGAATAGGGTTCAAAGTTCAAGATTCATAATGCTTTTTTGTACTTGATGACACATGACTAAGGTAGGATGAAAGCAAGATGTGAGAAGAAAAATGAATCATGAACTAAAAACTAGATGTTTAAAATTCAAGAAAGCAATAACCAAATATGCTGAGGCAAAAGAAACCCAAAAGATGCGAAAAGGAAAGTGCAAAACTAAATTTTGAACTTTGAACTATCAAGAAATTGTTCAAAGTTCAATATTCAAAATGATGCAAGTACAAAGTGTAGAACTCAAAACCCTTTTTGCCACTCGAAGGAAAATGTATGCATGACATCAAGAAAATGCAAAGTGAATTTTGAACCTTGAACTACTGAGAATGGTTCAAAATTCAATATTCAATATGCACTTGACAAAAAGCATATTCCTTAGAAAAATTTTACGCTAAAGACCTTTTTACTGGCAACAAACACCATATGTGACTGACTTGTATTTTCCAATAGAAACTAGTGTCTTACAAATTTTATGTTTGCTATCTAGATGTAGGCATCTAGGAAACTATTGCAAACCATCACATGTAGGAAAAAATCCTTTCAAACACATCATCTTATAATAAATTCACCCATCATCTCATCTATATAGTACACTTGAAATAAATTTTCTCAATAACTTAGGAGGTGCTTGTAGACCACATTCCTGCAAAACATCATTAGTGTGCAAAGTACAACATATATAATGATAAATATCATAATGCATGGAAAATTCAACATGGACCCTACAAAAAAATATGTTACATGCATGATTAATACATAAAATGGTTTTGTCATTTCAGAAAATCTTTGGCTAATTTTACTTTGAGGAAAGCTTTGAATAAACCTTTCATAAAATTGTGTTTGAGTCATCTCTAAATAGTGTTTTCGATGTGGCTCACGATTTATAATTCCAATTTTCCTTCTAACAACATCTCTTTGGTTGGGTGAAACCCTTACGTTTCCATGCCAAAATTTGTCAATTAACATTCTTAGTGCATCAACAATAGCCTTCTCCTTTTGTGGGAGTCTACCCGAGAATGCCCAAAGAGAATTATTGTTAGGATCCCAATTTTCTCTCACCTCTCTAAGTCATTGCGTAATGTTGTTCTACTTATCCTTAATGA
Source organism: Chamaecyparis obtusa (assembly GCA_027943335.1). Classification (NCBI taxonomy): domain Eukaryota; kingdom Viridiplantae; phylum Streptophyta; class Pinopsida; order Cupressales; family Cupressaceae; genus Chamaecyparis; species Chamaecyparis obtusa. The sequence continues at coordinate 223,227 of BSBK01012333.1, forward strand.
ATTACTTGTTTTGCTTAGTAAATGATATTTTTTTATTTCCTTTACCATTATGGTTGATGTGAAGACAAGTCGAGTAACATTGGCATCTTTTGTACGTTCTTTCATACCAATGGCTTGGTATGCATCAAATAGATTTATCACAATAGATCTTTCACTACTATTTTCGATTATTCTTAACCGCAAAATTCTCACTTTCTCTCTAAATTTTAGATTTTTAATCATTTCAACAACTAATTGGCATCTTTCACTTTGGTTTAAATTTTCAAAATTGTTATACAAAATTCTTTTAACTATTCTTCTACAAGTTCTTTCAAAAAATTTATCATGCATTGGCCTCATAATATCTTCATCAATGTCAATTAGAAACTTTGGTTTTCTACAAATTACTCTAGGAGGTATTAAGATATGTGCATGCTCTTGGTTTTCATTAGGTGCATTATGTGCATTAATAACGTAAAATTTAAGTGGTGTATCTTCTTCAAATTTATTATGTGCAATCATCGCATTGATTTCAAATAGAGTATGGTTGTTGCATGCATTAGGTGCATTCGTCACTTGCATTTGAATTGGTGCATATTGATCATTTTGATTTGGTGTATTAGGTACATTTATAATGTCAATTTGGATTGTTGCACATTCATCACTTTCATTAGGTGCATTAGATGATGTACCTCCACATAATCTCCTAATAAGAATTATTTTAACCATTCTTCTACAAGTTATTTCAAAAACTTTATCATGCATTGGCCTCACAATATCTTCATCAATGTCAATTAGAAACTTTGGTTTTCTACAAATTATTCTAGGAGGTGTTAAGATACGTGCATGCTCTTGGTTTTCATTAGGTGCATTGTGTGCATTCTTTAAATTCATTAGGTGCATTCATCACATTGAGTTCAAATGGAGTATGGTCATTGCATTCATTAGGTGCATGCATCACTTGCACTTGAATTGGTGCATATTGATCATTTTTTATTTGGTGCATTAGGTACATTTATCATGTCAATTTGGATTGTTTCATGGTCATCACTTTCATTAGGTGCATTAGATGATGTACCTCCATGTAACCTCCTCATACACTCCCTTTGTCTTATCTTTGTTGACTCTCATTGTTCATTTGTTCCTCTCTCATTCTTTCCCATTACATTAATATTGATTGTCCTACACATAACATCATGATGAAACTCCACAATCAAATAGAAAGAAAACAAAAAATGAGCATCATTTTATTATAATCTAAAGTAACAAACCAAAAAATAACACAAATAAATCATTTCAAAGAAAATTTGACAAAACAAAATGCAAACCTGACTGTTATAGTCCCAAAAACTAATGCCAAACTATGTAGTGGGACCTTGAAACTATTTGCAGTGCTAGTTTCTAGGCCATTGGGAATATATTATATAGATTTTCTCATAACTTGTATGGGTTATTGAAACCTAAAACCAATGTTAACATTTTCCTCATAACCCATACGGGTTATGAAAAATTAGAGGTTCAACTCTACTTTTCCACAGCCCATATCATGGGTTCTGTAAAATAGGAACCAATGAAGGGAGGAGAGAGAGAGAGAGAGAGAGAGATGAGGAAAATAGAAGAGGGAGGGGGAGAGAGATGAGATAAAGATCAAGAAGGATAATTATGGCTCATAATAGATAGAGAAGTTGATGAAGGAAGGAATATGATAGAGAGAGAGAAAGAGAGTAAATGAGAAGAGGCATGTGTTTACATCTTAGAAACGTGTACAGGTTATGAAAGACTTAAAATATACCTTTTTCTTTTCAAAACCCGATCGCATTATGATGGCCACAAAAATATGTACATATTTTAGGCTTGGAAAAAGGGTTGGTAAATGACCCTAAGGCTTGAAAGCCCATTTTCCCTCTATTTTAGTCCCTTTACATGTTTTTTCATCTTCCGATATGAATTCTCGACTTGAATCTCATCACGTTTGTAAATGATCAAGTGGGTATCTCTAAAATTATGAACCATAATGTCACACACCTTCTCATCTTTCTAACCATATAAGTTTTTCAATTGGACAACATTAACATAGTGAAATTTAATTTTCTATACCAGTATCTTGACAAGCCTCACAAACATATTGTCTACCATTTTTTTACTTTTGATCTACTTGACCAATTGTAAAAAAAAATACATATTAATATTCTACACTTGAATCTATACACTTTTAAAAAAATAAAATTATATTTTCAATTATTTTGATGCAAGTTATGCCAAGTGCACAAATAGGTACCAAATTTTCAGGATGCGGTCACTTGAAAAAATCATAAAAAAGTACTCAACATAAAATTACAAAAAAATACAAAACTTATAGATCTCACTCTTACCTACCATTTTACTAATTGATTTTTCAAAATACTAAATCTAACTATATCTTTTGTTGATCGCACGAAAACAACTATGTTATGTTTTTCTAGAAAAATTAGGAAGAGTTTTTCATGTGTGGAGGGTTTGACCCTCTTAATGTTATCTGTTTTTAAAAAAACTTTAGTAGTTTAGAAACTAGATTCAAAGTACTACACTTATTATTCTTTATACATCTTCTAATTTTGAGTACAAGACCCTCCAATTTCTCTTTGAAGTTTAGGTTTACCTGATCTCAGAAAAAAAAAAAAAAGTGGCCACTTATACCCCCCATTTTGCACATTATCTTGGTTCACTTACCCTTAAAATTTATTGAACATCATTTCTCTTAAGGGTAAGGTTCTTATAATTATTGTAATACAAATTATATTGGTGTGTATAAAAGATTAGGTTTTGATGCACTCATGGTCAGAGAATCCCCATAGGAGATATCCAAACATGAAGCGACCAAAGTCACATAGTGGAAAACAAAACTCACAATAATATTTGATAGAATAATGTCTTTTATTCATCAATAAAAGAGCTTACAAGAAACATGTCAGGCTGCAAGGTCTTCCCAGTTATGGCCAATTACATCAGCAAATACCACAAGATCAATAATGATCCAACTCTCCCTAGCTAGTCCAGATCTATAACAACAACATCAATTAGTTGGAATAAAAAGGTAGATCTAAACTTAATCTTGCAAGCCTCCAAGCAATCTCCTTGTTCAAAAACACTACTAGCTCTGCTACACAATATCAGATCTTCTCTACTTGGGCCCCTCCTAAACAACTACCCATACCCTCCTTAAATACTACACAACCACAAGTCGGATCTACAACAAAATTTTATTAAAAAACATCAATTGACTTCGACAAAGCCTTACAAAATATATTTCACCAGGTTGGCCTCAAAACGGTCATCAAATCCACATCAAAGAATGCAACACACCATATTTAGGTGCACACACATCCAACGATCAAGCCGTAACACAATGCACATGGCCCAAATTAAATTCACCAGTTGGCCAAGATGATTTATCCAAACAAATCAAATAACACAGTCGGTGTGTTAGAACATCAAGCACCAGAGTCAATCGGTAGCATAACATCAAGCACTAGATTTAGTCAGTAACATATCACTAAGACCCATTCGGTAACCAAGACACCAAAATTTTCAACCGAGCATGAACACACAGAGTCACCAAGTCCATCGGTGAAGCCAAACAACTTCCAACCGAGAACTAACACTAGGAGACCGAGAATCTAAGGTCTCCAACCAAGTTTACAATAGAAATCTAAAAACCAAACAAAATATATTTTTAGTTGATATAGGATTTCCAAAGTTACCCTAGGATGCTCCTGCATCAAACACCTCGAATGCGAAAAAGATGTTCTCAATAGCTCAATGAACATCTTTCAAGATTCAACACATAAATCTTGAACTAGTTCTTGATATACATGTCCTCCAAGTTCATAACCAACACACTCCTTCCTATGATCCACTTCTATTTTCTGTGCCTTTTGAAATCCTTTTTCAATAATCCACATACTTGTTCTCCACACTAATCTCTAGCCCTTTTAGAGTCCTTCAACCCAGTCCTCCTACCAAATCTCAGGTTCTTCTTACCGAGTGTTGTATTCTACAAAGGAATCAGGGAAAACTTCTTGCCATGCCTCATAAAAGTAAAAAAATTATTGACACAATCATGTATAGCCTTACAATTATACTGCCAAGGTCTCCCAAGTAATATATGACAAGAATTCATGTCCACAATATCACACAACACCTGATCTATATACTACCCAATTTGAAAATCAACAAAAATTGCTCTCTTACCTCCAAAGCATATTTATCTTGCACCCAAATAAGCTTATAAGGATAAGGATGTCTCACCCTCTTCAAACCAAGTTTCTGAACCATCTCCTCAACAACAAGGTTATCAGTACTTCCACAATCACATTACAAAGTTTGCCTCCATACTTGCATTGAGTTCTGAACAAATTCCTCCTCTGACAAGGTTCAACCTTAGTACTGAGCAATGTTCTTCAAACTGGAAAGTTTTCTAACTCCATCTAGGGTTCATTTAGGATGTTCTCATTCAACACAACATTTATGCTATTATCGAGCTATCTACATGGGAACATTCAAGTGATTGATGTCATTCTTCACCACAATTATAACAAGTACCCTTGAATCCACCTCTTCATGTTATTTTTCTCAGTTCAACAGATTTTGGTCCATCTTCAAAAATTGGTTTATCCTTTGCCAAGTGTTCCTTCTTTTCCTTCCCTTGGGAATTACCATGATTTCTTCTCTTCTGCCTTTAGGGAATATTGATAAGCATCTTCTACTCAATCAATCTTCAACATACCAATCTCATCATGGATATTGAATCTCAAACCATTCACATACCTTGCCACATTTTCTTTATAAATTTCTCTATGTCTAGACCAAATTGTTAACTTATAAAACTCCTCGGTATAATATTCCACAAGTCATATCCTTTTGTTTTAGATTCTACAATTTATTAAATAACTCAAGTTCATAGTCGACAGGGATGAACTTAGCTTTCAATTTTGTCACCATCAACCTCCACTAATTGATCTTCATTTCACCTTCTTCCTCTCTATCTCTCTACAATTCTTTCCACCATAATGAAGCATATCCTTTCAATTTTGTCTATTCCAACCTCACTCTAAGAGGATCTTTAATATCTTCTAGCTCAAAGTAATCTTCCAACCCACTGATCCAATCAATCAGGTCCTCAAGTTGAATTTAATGTACTTGAGAAATTAGAAACCTCCATTTGATAAGATGTACTCAACCAAGCTCTAGATCTTTGCAACTGATCAATTCTATCTCCACCATATCTATCCATTCGGTCAGCTCTATCATATCCACTAGATACAACAGCTTCCTCATAACCATAATCAGTCCAAAGGTTCCTTAGTATACCAACAATGGCCCTCATAATCTTGGTGACCATCTCATTCTTCATTAACATCATCTCAGATCTATCATCTGATTTTAGTTTCTTTGTAATCCTCGCTTCCACAACATCAGAGAGATCCTTAATCACCCTGGGGTCCAATCTTCTCAGAGGCATCTCCAAATATTTTTGAAAACCCTTTGCAACAAACCCTAAACTAACGACCTTGTGATAACCTCTGAAATGTCTACAAGTTATATCACAACTTGCGACCTTGCATGAACAATCAGAAAGGGTTTCACAAGTCCAAGGACATGGATCTACAACATGGATCTTTGAAGGAAATTCATCTTTCACATGCATCAACCCAATCAATCTTCGACTCAACCAGGTCAACTTCACTCTAACAAGATCAAACCTCGTTGTGATACCACCTGACATAGTCATGGTTGGAGAGCCCCTATAGGAGATGTCCAAACATGAAGTGACCAAATTCACACAGTGGAAAATACAACTCACAATAATATATGATAGAATAATATCTTTTATTCATCAATAACAAAGCTTACAAGCAACATGTTGGATTGTAAGGCCTTTCTGGTTATTTCCAATTACATCAGAAAATACCACAAGATCTGGCGCAAGGAGGGACATGAATAGACTAGGGCCAAAGGCACACCTAAATATCAAGCCACCTTGTAGAGTAAACACAATGGAAACACACAACACAGACAACAACACCAAGAATAGAAGGAACACAAACTTTTTATTGATTCATCCAAATTTCTACATACATGCCCAATTGTGAGGCCTTCTGGGTTATGACCAATAAATATTTATGAAAATTTAGACTTAGACTTCTCTTCTATCTTCATACCACCTTTTCTACTTGAATACATCTAAACATCCTTATTTATACTTATCAAAATAGGTTACAAAAGATTCTAGACCATTACATAAAAGAAGGTCGGCCATAAAATGGTTTGCTTACATCCCAAGACAAGATCCCAATCCTTAAATTCATGATCTAAATTAAATACATAAGTTGGCTCCAAATAAGAACCAACACAGACAAACCCGATCAAAGAAGAACTGAGCATCAATAAATAATAGGGTCACTCAACACAGGAAGGAACGCTTGGCCAACACTAATCAACACGATACATACAGGAACACTTGGCCAATATTGGACAACTCGACATACATGAACGCTTGACAAAGACTGCAACTCAGCAATGACTGCAACTCGGTACTTATTGGAAGAATGGACAAAATGAGCAGGATAGAAAGGCAACCCAAGATGCTCTTGCATCAAACAACTAGGGTTGAAAGAAATGATTCTCCTAAATCATTGAGATGTCACAACCTGAGTTGAATCCAAAAAAATATTGAGAAATCCATGTAGCATCTTCCACTGGTATATTGTTTCACTTCACCAAATATTCATAGTAATTTTTTCCTCTTCTACTTTTACCAATCCTCTAATCCAATATTTATTCAAACTCTTCAACCTACTTCTTAAAATAATCATCTAGTACAAAAACTTGATCATCTGACTCATGATACTTATGCAAATCAACAATATTGAATATAGGAGATATATCCATGTCACTAGGTAACTCAACTTCATAAGCATTACCACTATCAAAATTCCTCAAAATTCTACAAGGACCAAACTTATTTATTTTCAGCTTACTATATGTTCCAACAAGAAATATGCCCTTCTTCAAATGAACCATCACCTCATACCCAATTTCAAAAACATGATGTCTCTTAGACTTTTCAGCATTTTCATTATACTTTTGATTACTTTGTTCCAACTTCAACTTCACTTCCTCATGTAAAGACTTCATAAAATTAGCAAAAACTTCCCCTTCAACACTTCTCTTTTCTTCACCAACAATATCCCTCAAATCCAATACTCCTCTAGGCTACATTCTAGTAACAATCTCAAAAGGTGTTTTTCCTAAACTCCTATTCACATAATTATTATATGCAAACTCATCTTGTGCCAATACCATATCCCAACTACTCGACTTAGATCCAACTAAACATCTCAACAAATTACCCAAACTTCTATTCACGACCTCTTTCTATCCATCTATCTATGGATAAAATGAAGAACTAAACCTCAACTCAGTATCCATCTTCTTCCACAAATTCCTCCAAAAATAACCAACAAACTTGCTATCTCGGTTAGAAATAATACTTCTAGGTAATCCATGCAATCTAACAATCTCTTTAAATAAAATATCTACAACATGCACAACATCTGATGTCTTCTTACATGGTATGAAATGTGTCGTCTTAGAAAATCTATCCATAACAACAAATATGGAATCATACCCTCTTGTTGTCTTAGGTAAGCCAAGAATAAAATCCATACTGATGTCACTCCAAGGTTTCTCAAGAATAGAAATAGGTTTGTAAAATCTAGTATTCTGACTTACTCCTTTTGCAACTTGACAAATTCTACAACCCCTTACAAAATTCTGAACATCCTTATACATGTGGCCAATAATACTTTTCCTTAAGAAAACTCAATGTCTTGTCAATTCCAAAATGTCCAGCAAATCCACCACAATGCTTTTCCTTAATCAAATTAAGTCTCATGGAACTTCTTGGTATATGCAACTAAATTCCTTTAAAAAACATACCTTCTTGAATTAAATACTCCTCAAACTTACTTGGTTTCTCTAATAAATTTGGTACTCTTATCAGGTGCAGGCCACTCCAAAATTGCTTTAACCTTCTCAGGATCCATTTTCAAACCATCAGCTAAAATCAAAAATCCCAAATACATAATCTCTTCTTGGATAAAGGAACTCTTCAAATTAATCAACAACTTCTCCTCTTTCAATCTTTGCAACACTTGTTGAATATGCTCAAGGTGTTCTTCCTTAGTCCTACTAAATATTAGTATATCATCCAAATAAATAATCACAAACTTACCCAAGAATCTCTTTAGAACCTCATTCATCAACCTCGTGAAAGTACTAAGTGCATTAGTCAAACCAAAAGGCATAACCAACCACTCATACAAACCATCTTTTGTCTTGAAAGCAGTCTTCCATTCATCACCTTCTCTAATTATGATCTGATGATAACCACTTTTCAAATAAATCTTGGTAAAATACTTTGCTCCACCCAAACAATCCATTATGTCATCCATCCTCAGCATAGGAAACATATACTTCACTGTTATTTTTCTGATAGCTCTGGAATCAATACACATTCTCCATTCTTTTTAGGTGCCAACACAGTGTTGGAAATATTCAGGAATTAACCGAGTTACTGAGAGGGGAGGGGTGAATCAGTAACTCCAAATTTTCTTTCAATTGCAGATGTATTACCATGTAATTTACTTTAACCTTTTGCATATAGAAAGCATGAAACTTAAAAGCATTCACAATAATGACACATAGATTTGGTTACCCAGAAACCTTTCAAAAGAAAGTAAAACTGGGGTGGGGATGAAACCCACAAAGCTTTAATACTGTAGAATAAAGTTGGCCGGTTAAGGCTTACAATTTGATCACTTCTGATGATCTGCCCTGTTAGGAGCAATAAGGATTGCTAAATCCACCCTGTTAAAGGATTTACAAAACATACAATGAAGTATGCACTCGGTAAAGAGATTTTACAAAAGACTGTTAAGTCTACCCGGTTAAAGGATTTAGTACTGATTCACTTGTTAGGATGAAACAGTAGATCTCTGGCTTTGCAACTGGATTGCTGATTGAGATTCGCTGATGTATTGATCACCTTCTGTGATGAATTTGTCTTTGATGTTCCTTATACTTCTGAAGCCTTCAGTAATTCACTTGTCTCTGCCTTTCTTTCTCTTTCACATATATTCTTCTTCATACTTCTTGACATTTTTTTTAACATTATTTATATACAAGTCTTAAACAATTAATTACAATTACAATTACAAAGTCAGCTTGACAAATAAACATAAGTGCTACTAAGTCGGCCCAAGTATGGTTACACGGTTCCTGTAAACTGACTCGGTGACTTTCTGATACTCGGCGTCCACTACATTACTCGGCATCGTCATGCACTCGGTAGAAGTGAAGGCAAGGTTCATACTGATCACTCGGTAGGTTTTGAACTCGATAAATACTGGTGACTCGGTAGACATGATGTTACTCAGTTTACACTGTCCTGTTCGGTTTGCACTGTCTGCTTGGTTTGCACTGTCTGCTCGGTTTGCACTATCTGCTCGGTTTGCACTGTCTGCTTGGTTTGCACTGTTTGCTCAGTTTGCACTGTTTGCTCGGTTTGCACTGTTTGCTCGGTTTGCACTGTTTGCTCGGTTTGCACTAAGAACGCAAATAATTGTTGTCACTAGTGGCAATTCTTCTTAATGCCAACAATCTCCCCCTTTGGCATTAGTGACAAAAACACTTATTGGCCAAAACTTATATACACGAATCATGCTGAGTTTTATTTTGATTTTTCAAAATTTGTCTTTGTTATAGGGCTTTATACATTGTCTCCCCCTTTCAATGTGCTAACTGTTTCTTATACAAATCTATACATATCTCTCCTTCTATAAATATCTCCCCCTTTTTGACGATAATGCCAAAGGTGCATATACAAGTTATTTACAGAGAGAATCCAAAATTTGATAGAAAATCAGAATGTACCTTCATTATTAGTGCCAGGGTTCTGTCCCAACTTTCTTGCAGGATTTTACATGTTTGTATAGCAATTTGGACTTCTGCAGAGAGTTCAATCATGTGATCTGCTATAGAGAACTGATTGTCATGAATCAATGTTTTGGAATGTTCAATGTGCTTATACATTGTACTCATGATGGGAAGGATCATGTGTTGGATGTCTAGCAGTGTGGACCGGATCCTTGTGTCTTCTTTCAGTAGATCAGACTGCATGTTTGATAGGTGTGAGATTTTCATGTGATGAGCAGAGCTTGAACTTGGTTCAAGTTGCAGCTTCTGTATGCTAATCTTCATATCCTCATCCATTTTATTCATTTTATCCTTAACATCCTTTGTGAACTCGGCAATGTTGCACAGTCTGGCCAAAAGAGAGGTAGCATTCGAATAGATAGATTCAGTGTTTGACAAAACTGAAGACAATTCTACTTGGTTAATAGCTATGTGCTGAGCAATGTGCTCAAGCACTCTATTGTTGAATCTCTTCTCGGCTCTTTCAACTAACTTTTCTGTCCCGGATGAATCCTCATTGTATTTCTCAACTGCTTCTGCTAATTGTAACAAAACATGTTGGGAGGAGTCTACTTTAATGCCTAATGCATCAGACAAGATGTCCTTAGCATCCTTGATGATTTGATACTCCTTGTCTCTCTCCTCTTTAAGTTTCTTTTTTTTTGCTTTCCTTTGGAGGATTTCACCTATATTTTGCATCTGGTCCGCTGATAGATTTGCAAAATCTAATGTAGGAATTTCTATCTCTTCATCTAGGTCTATATCCTCTACTATATTTTTACCCAAAAATTTTATACTCGGTAGAGCCTTAGGCTTATCTGTACTTAATGCTTTGGTAGTAGTGACAGTAGATAAACTAGGGCTGGCTATAGAGACTGGCATACTTTCTACTGGAGAACTTAAAATATTTACACTTGAAGATTCAAAAACTGGAAGACTTACTGCTGGAAAGCTTGATGATGCAGGAGACTGCAGCTCGGTAGAAGAAATGGTAGCTGCTTCTGTTGTTGCTAATGATGATTGGACAAATGTGGAAGTTGTCACAACCATGCTTGAAGGTGTCTTCGGGCTGGATGTAGAAACTTTCACTGGAGAGGTAGGAAGGGATGCAATGACTTCTGCTGCTATCCTCACAGTATCATCTACCTCAGTGTCTTCTTCTTGTTCATCACTGTCATCTACAATATCTTTTATTATTACTGTTTCAATACTCGGTTGGTGAAGGTGGTATATGTTCTTCCATGTGGCATTTGCAGCCTTCACAACCGATTCAATATTGTTGATCAAAATCAAACAAGTATTGAACTTCAATGTCATCTTATTTTCATTTTCTTTTAATGCCTTCTTTACTTCATCATTTTTCAAGCTCGGCATCAACTGTCTCAGGTTTTGATCAAATATGTCTATCACCGTTTGCTTTGCATTGCTCCATCTCATTTTTATTGGATTCAATAGAACTGCTGGAACCTGTGGGGCAATTTCTTCAGGAGAGTATTTCCACTGTCCCATCTTCTCAATAACAGCATCTTCTATTTCCTTCTGTTCTGCTTCCGATCTGGTTTCATATTTTAAGGATTTTATGTTACTTACTCCAGATCCTGATCCGTCTCTAAAGAGTTTGAGCTTTTCTTGAAGGTTTAGAGGAGGCCTTTTGAATACTATGTCTTTATCTGCCTTGTCTGCCTTGTCTGCCTTGCTTCTTGTATTTCTTCTTGTAAATACAGCAGTAGGAGGCTTAGGTGACTTAGTGATAAATACCTTTCCTTTCTTCTTTGCAGGTTCTGGTTCCTCTGTTTTCTCATCCTTTTCCTCTTCTTCTTCATCTTTTTCTTCTTTGTCCTCGGTTATCATTTGCATTCTGGCTATCCTCTTCTTTCCTTTGTTTACCGCCTGTGGAAGCTTTATGCTTAGTTCAATTCTCACCTTAGCATCATCATATGTTCCAAAATATGGAGCTTTGGGATTGACAGGCTGATTAAGAAGAGCTTCAATGATATTCTTGGTTTCATTAATATTTACCTCATAAGGAAGAGGTTTTACATATACAGTCCTCGGTTTAACTGCTTGAATATATACATTATCACAATCCACCATAAAACAAATGTCATCTTTGTAATCTTCTACCAACTTCTATGGAATCCGGAATCTATCATTCATTTTCTCTTTGAAAGACTCAAAATAATTATCCATGATGCTTTCAAAGTTTTCACCCATTTCTGAGATGTATTCATTTATTTCATAGAGGACTGGCACATCTTTTCTCCATACAACTTTTCCTTTAGAAGGGAAGAATTTCAGAACATAGAAGAATAAACAGACCAACAAGGATCCAAACTTACATGGATTGTTTTTGGAAGTTTTAATGCTTTCCATGTTTTTGTTAAACTGCTTTAACAATAAGTCTGCTAGGTCAAATGTCAAGTTATTCTTGACCACTTTGTATGCTAGGTCAATAGCTTCACAGGAGATACTGTTCTGTCGACTAGAACTATAAATCTTATGGGCAATAATGTGTGTACCAAACTTCAGTTCAGCATCGGTAATGCTGCTAACTTTCATGCCTCTACCGTCCCACTCGGCTAGGGTTTTCTTCTCTAGTTCTATCCGACCTAGGGTTTTGGTAGTTTTAGCTTTGTTCAACATGGGAAGATCGGTGATTTGTTGAATCATCTTCTTTGTGATCTCTATAGGTTGCTCAAGCCAAATCTTGCCATCATGTACTCGGCTGAGAATGTATCTAACCCATTTATCTCGAAAGTTTCGAGGTAGATGTGCAATGTGAACTAAACCTTTATCTTCCAGATGTTTGTGCTCGGGTTTCAGAATACCATCCACACACAGTTCCTCACGCACAATATCTAATTCTAGGTTCCCCATTTCATGAATTGAATAGTTGAAATGATTGCGGATATCGTTAATAAGTAGTACCTTAGGAGGAATCTGAGATTGAGCTCCGTTCGGATCTAGGGCTGCTGCAATTGCGGGCACGATCTTAAAATCTGGTGCTTTCCATTCCCCTTGGACTAACATATCAGATCCTTTCTTTGCTGAAGTGCTGGATGATGCCATGATAGCTCACAGAAAATTCCTTTCGCAAAAGTATTGAATCGTTGGGTTGCTCTTGAAATTTTCTGCTCTCAAAGTGCTAAAGGTTCACGGTGAAGAATGAGTTCGATTACTTGCTTTTTGTTTACAACTCTATCATTAATGCTCATTACAAATTAGGTTATGAATTCTGACAGACTGTCACCCACTAAGAATTAATTACTCGGTAAAGACTTCGCAACTCGGTGAATTCGAGAATTCATATTGCTCCGACCTCGCTCGGTGAAGACTGATACCGACCTTGCTCGGTGAAGACTGATACCGACCTCCCTGTGATCTCACTGCATCTTGCATGCTGATTTAGATCTTTCTTTTAATTTTGGTTCTGGAACTGCTTGAAATTGGTCTATGAGAATACAGTTCCAGTGCTTTCTTGGAATTTTAGTTTGAGTAGGTAGAGCCATCCATTCCATTACTTGGAGTGGATTGCTCGGTAGCTTTAGGAATCTATTTTTGTCTCACCTGTTTCCTAACCTTAGTTGCTTCATTCTTCTTTCCATCTTCAACTTCACTAGCATTCATGCAGTTTCTGGCTATGTGACCGAGTTTAGTGCATTTGAAGCATCTTACGGTAGTATCTCTTTTCCTTAGATGATGTTTTATGCAATTCATGCCAATGTGTCCATATTCTCCACAGTAATGACATCTACACCAGGTGTTGTAGTCCCATCCAAACATTGCTTTCATAATTTGTTCTGCTGGATTAAATGTCTTGGATCTGCACTCGGATGCCTTGTGACCCTGTTTGTTGCACTTGTGACAATTACCTTTGAATCTAGGTTTTTCCCTGCATTCATTTGCTTTGTGACCAGGTTGATTGCAGTTGTAACATTTTCCATTGAATTCTGCTTTTTCATTTTTCCAACATTTATTTGAAGTATGTCCTATTTTACCACAATGATTACAAGTAGGTTTTTGATTTCTTTGAGTACCTTGCTTAGAAGATTCGCCTTCTCCTTTGTATCCAAGTCCTGCTTTTCCTTTTTGCCTATGAAGATTTCGCTCATACAACTGATTCAAGTCTTCTTGACTTTTCAGCATTCCTTCATTGATTTGTTTTTCAGCATTTAGGTCATCCACCAATCTTAGATTGATTTCCTTTTCAGATCTTAGTTCTTCTCTTGTGCTTTCTATTTCTGATCTTAGATTCAGAATTTCCTCATTTGTGTGAGAGATCTGATCAATTAGGTTTTCTAGCTGAAGGGTTTTATTTTGGACTTCAATGTTTCTTCCATATAATTCATCTTTCAACTTGTTTCTTTGTTCCAAGATCTCACAGAATCTTGTAGAGTGTAGCTCTTGTTCTCTTTTCAATTTTCTCACTTCTTCCTGCAGAGACCCATTCTTTTTTAGGAGTTCTTTGACAGCATTGTTTGCTTCATCTGAGTTATTTGAGGGAAAAAGATCTTCAATCTTTTCTTCAATGTAATTCTGATCATTCATCTGATTTGCAAGTTCCTTCCTTCTTCTTAGGGATTGGGAAAGATGTTCTTTTTCTTCTTTGAGTTTAGCTATGGCCATTTCCAGATCTAGCTTTTCATTTTCAATCACCTTGTTCAGTTTGAATACCTCCATTGTCCTGGATCTTTGCTCAAGCTAGTTAAGCTTTATCTTGAGAACCAATGCTGCTCTAATACCAATTGTTGGAAATATTCAGGAATTAACCGAGTTACTGAGAGGGGAGGGGTGAATCAGTAACTCCAAATTTTCTTTCAATTGCAGATGTATTACCATGTAATTTACTTTAACCTTTTGCATATAGAAAGCATGAAACTTAAAAGCATTCACAATAATGACACATAGATTTGGTTACCCAGAAACCTTCCAAAAGAAAGTAAAACTGGGGTGGGGATGAAACCCACAAAGCTTTAATACTGCAGAATAAAGTTGGCCGGTTAAGGCTTACAATTTGATCACTTCTGATGATCTGCCCTGTTAGGAGTAATAAGGATTGCTAAATCCACCCTGTTAAAGGATTTACAAAACATACAATGAAGTATGCACTCGGTAAAGAGATTTTACAAAAGACTGTTAAGTCTACCCGGTTAAAGGATTTAGTACTGATTCACCTGTTAGGATGAAACAGTAGATCTCTGGCTTTGCAACTGGATTGCTGATTGAGATTCGCTGATGTATTGATCACCTTCTGTGATGAATTTGTCTTTGATGTTCCTTATACTTCTGAAGCCTTCGGTAATTCGCTTGTCTCTGCCTTTCTTTCTCTTTCACATATATTCTTCTTCATACTTCTTGACATTTTTTTTTAACATTGTTTATATACAAGTCTTAAACAATTAATTACAATTACAATTACAAAGTCGGCTTGACAAATAAACATAAGTGCTACTAAGTTGGCCCAAGTATGGTTACACGGTTCCTGCAAACTGACTCAGTGACTTTCTGATACTCGGCGTCCACTGCATTACTCGGCATCATCATGCACTTGGTAGAAGTGAAGGCACGGTTCATACTGATCACTCGGTAGGTTTTGAACTCGGTAAATACTGGTGACTTAGTAGACATGATGTTACTCGGTTTACAGTGTCCTGTTTGGTTTGCACTGTCTGCTCGGTTTGCACTATTTGCTCAGTTTGCACTGTTTGCTCGGTTTGCACTGTTTGCTCGGTTTGCACTGAGAACGCAAATAAGTGTTGTCACTAGTGGCAATTCTGCTTAATGCCAACACACAGTAGGTACAAGACATGGACTAAAGTTTTCTCTAATCAAACCTTTCTACAACAACTCTTGCACTTGTTTGTTAAGTTATTCATTCTCAGTAGGTGTCAATTTATATGGTTCTTTATTCAGAAAACTAGCTCCAGGAATCATATCCATACAATGACTTATACTTCTTACTAGCGGTAAACCATTAGGAATATCCTTTGCAATAATCTCCTTAAATTCATTCATTAAGTTTTCAATTTCTACTAGCACTCAGTCAATACTATTTTCTGTTGCTCGACATTTACTATTTTTCATCACTTGGTCATTACTACCACAACTCAGTCTCTTAGGAATTATAGCAAAACATACTTGGTTTTTCTTCATGTCTGTATCCAACATAATATGACAATAATCCATAGGCATAATATCAAACATAAATTCATCAAAGTAATGTCCAATCTTGAATTTCATAATACCTTGCTCACTTACCAATAATTATGCTCATCCTTGATCCATGAAATATGATAGGGTTTAGGGTGTCTCAACCTCTACAATTCCAACTTTGTAACCATCTCCTCATATGCCAAATTCTCTGAACTACTACTTTCAACAATCACTTTGCAACATTTCCCTACCATCTTACATCTAGTCTTGAAAAGACTTCTCCTCAGGATAGGTTCTTCATCAACTCTTTTATTACACAAAGTTCTCCTTACCATAAGATTTTCTCCATCCTCAGGCCTACTTGATGAACCCTAAAGATCCTCTTGTACCATAACATTTATATGACTTTGTTCATTTCCATCAGAGTGTCTACACTCAAAAGATCTATGCCCTTCTTTGCCACATCTGAAATAATTAGCACTAAAACCATCTCTAGAATAAGAATTACCTCTTCCTCGGTATGAACTAGTAGCTCCTCAGTAAGAACTACCACCTTTCCACTCAGTCTTGCTTTTATCTTTTGTTTTCCACTCATATTTTCCCTTATCTTGCACAGAATTATCAGATATGCCACCTTCACCATAAGATCTACCTCTACCTCTCTGGAATCTACCACCTCTACCTCTATGTCTTTTTTCATGCTTCTTTTTCAAAATCTCCTCATCTTTCAAGGCATATTTATATGCTTCTTCCACACTATCTAATTTCACAAAACTTATTTCATCTTGAATTCCAAATCTCAATCCATTCAGGTACCTTCTAACTTTCTCAACCTCATCATCCACATGTCCAGATCTGATGTCCAATCTATAAAAGTCCTTAGTATATTCCTTCATAGTCATATCCCTTTGTCTAAGGTTTTTCATCTTCCTCAACAAACTAAATTGGTAATTAGCAGGGAGGAACTTCTTCTTCACCTTAATCACCATTTTCAACCAAGTTCTAATCTTTTCCTTTTCTCTTCTCTATCTATCAGTTTGCAAATGATCCCACCATAGTGAGACATGACCTTTCAATCTAAACACAACCACCTTGTAGAGTAAACATAGCGGAAACACACAACACAAAGAACAACATCAAGGAGAGAAGGAACACAAACCTTTTATTGATTCATCTAAATTTCTACATACATGCCCGACTATAAGGCCTTCTGGGTTACGAACAACAAAGATTTATGAAAATTTAGACTTATACTTCTCTTCTACCTTAGTACCACCTCTACTACTTGACTACATCTAAACATCCTTATTTATACTTGCCAAAATGGCTTACAAAAGATTCTAGATAATTACATAAAAGAAGGCCGACCATAAAATGGTCTGCACACATACTAAGACAAGATCCCAATCATTAAATTCATGATCTAAATTAAATACATAAGTTGACTCTAACTAAGAACCTAATGCATGAGCATCTTAGGGTCCTTGGCAAACCTGTGTCACCAAAAAGATATTTGAAGTTTTCTTTGTTGCTCGATTCCTTCTTTGACTGAGTTGGTTCGATGTTGCTCAGTTTCCTTTTGTTTACTGATGTTGGTTGGTTATCTCTCTGATGCTTAGTAATTTCCCTAGCACTCGGTGATGCTTGTCTGGTGCTTGGTTATCTTGTTTACCAAGTTGTTTGCTTGGATTTCTATTGAAGCTGACTCCTACATTTAATTTTGGTTGCATATTTAATGGTGGTATCTATCATTGGGAAGCATGTGGACCTAGATCTGGTCATTCCTTTTGTTGATCATGGATCTAAAGGCCGAATTGGCTCGGTAGCCTCTTGTATAAATGTAATTATTTGTTTAGAGTTTAGGGGTCAATTCAGTTGGAAGATAGAAGCTAGAAGATTAGAGATTATTTGCAAATCCTTGCATGTTGGAGGACTTATGTACTTGATTGTAATATCTAACCTGAATCAGGAAGGCCTTAAAGCCTAACATGTATGAATCAACTGAAATAAATATATGAAAGATATATGCATTGTCTCTCTCACTTATGTGTTTGGTTGCTTCTACGTGTTGTTCTATAAGGTGGATCTGGTTAGGGTGTGCCTTCGACCCCCCTCCCCATCCTCCTTTACATCAGGTGGTATCAGAGTGAGGTGAGATCTAGATCTAGGTTTATGAATCTAGGTTTGAGGGTTCCTTCTTGTCAAACCCTAGTTGATTTGTTGTGGGGTAGAAGATTGCGATCTATCCTGCAATTATAGAGGGTTTCAAGATGGTTCATGGGAGGTGAGATGCGGATCCAAGATTGGTAGACATGTTGAGACAACTTGCTGCTAGATTAGAAGCTGTTGAAATAGCCCAGAGAAGTGGAAGACATCTTGAAGATGTTAGTGATGATGAAGTTTAGGAAGAACAATGTGACGTAGAACCTGCACCGGTGATGGATCAATGTGAGGAAAGATTGTTGAAAGCTTTGAAAAATATGAAGTCTACACAACACTTTAATATCCTAAGTATAGCGGAAAATTGGATTCTGATGAATTGGTGGATTGGATCACCGAGATGGAAAATTACTTTGAGTATGAAAATGTATCTAAGGAAAAGAATGTGAAAATTACAAGCACAATGTTAAAAATTCATGCATCCTTGTGGAGGAAACACCTGTAGTTGGACAGAAAAAGGAAAGGCAAAGACAAAATTAAGGTATGGAATAAGATGGTGAATAAATTGAAAGGAAAGCTCTTACCTTGTGATTATCAGATTAACCTAGATAGGTGAATGCAAAGTTTGAGGCAGAAAGATAGCTCGGTAAAGGAATATACTGAGGAATTATATGGATTAGATATCAGATCTGGACATGATCAAGATGATGTGGAAATAATTGCTAGGTACCTGAATGAATTGAGAGTTTCCATCCAAGAAGAAATCAGTTTGGTGAAATTGGAGAATATTGAAGAGGCTTATCAATTTGTATTAAAAGCTGTGGAGAAATTGAATAAGAGACATGAGCAAAGAAAAAGAGGTAGAGGTGGTAGATTCCCTAGAGGAAGAGGAAGATCTTATGGTGAAAACAGTAGATCTAAACTAGAAAAGACAAATCTAGACAAAGGAAAGACCGAGTGGAAAGGTGAAAGTTCATCTAGAGGCAGAAGCAGTAACTACCGAGGTGGTTATAACAGAGGTGGTTTCCGAGGAACTTGTTACAATTATGGAGAAGGACATAGATATTTGAGTGTACACATGCAAGTAAGAAGGTCGGTATCAATAGAAATTCTTTGGTGCAAGAAGAGTCACTAAATGAGTCTGAGAAGGAAAAGAACCCGATGGTAAGGAGAGCACTTATGAGTGAAAGTAATAAGGAAGATCATGTGAGGAAATGTTTTTTCAAGACCAAATGTAGAGTTTCTAATGAAGTTTGGAAATTAATCATTGACGGTGGTAGCTTAGAGAATTTGGCATCTGAGGAAATGGTCACAAAGTTATTGTTGAAAAGGTTGGAACATACGAATCCCTATTAGATTTCATGGATCAAAGATGAGCATACACTCTTGGTAAGTGAACAATGTTATGTGAATTTGAAAATTGGAAAGTACTATGACAAGGTGCTATGTGATGTCATGCCTATGGATTGTTGTCATATTTTGTTGGGTAGACCTTGGCAATATGATAGACATGCTATATATGATGGAAGATTGCATAAATATACTATTTGGGATTATGGAAGATGAAAAATCTTGTTACCTTTGATTGAAGAACCTGTTAATAATGTTTGTACATCTATGAAAGTTTTCTTGATGGAAGGAAGAAAGTTTGTTAAGGATTTAAAGAAGAATGATATATGTTTTGTTGTGATTCCTAACAAATTGAGTAAGAAAATAGAGGATAGTATCCCTGAGGAGATTGATAAGTTACTCACCGAGTACAATGAGATCATTTCTGATAATATACCTGATGGTTTGCCACTGAAGAGAAGCATTGATCATTGCATGGATCTAATCCCTGGAGCTAGTTTATTGAACAAGGCATCGCACCTATTGACACCTACCGAGAATCAGGAATTGAACTGACAGATTCAAGAATTGTTGCATAAAGGTTTGATCTGAGAAATTTTGAGTCATTGTGCGGTACCTACTATTATATCTATTTGAGCATTAAAGGTTGTCATTAGTATCAAGGTTAATCAGTCGGTAAAAGAAAGTACTTCAAGCTACTCAAGCCAGTCGGTTAGCTATACAAGCCTATACACAGAGTTATCTCAAGGTAGTACTGAGAAACCAAAGTCACTAGTTCTAACTGAGAAATAGAGCAATTTTACTGAACATCAGTATACACTAACACTGAGTGACAATAAACACTGAACAGACTGGACACTAAGCACCAGTGTAATCACCGAGTAGTATTTACAGTGTTTACTAAGTAAGATAGAAAATGGCATAGTAATCAGTAATGACACATTTATCTATGCAAACGGTTACAACAGAATCAAAAAATGTTTTACCAAGATTGAGGAACATTTATTATTGATATAATCATTAAATGTAATGATAATTTCTATGTAATTGCTAGATCTAGGTTAATTTTGTACACCGCAAATTTTAGGGTTTTCTCTAAGATATTGTAACCTAATTTTGTTAAGTGGCATAAGCAGTATGCTATGTAAATGCAATTCACATCATTTGGTGTGTAAGTGTGAATGTATGAAGTGAAGAAGTTCTTGAAGCATCAGCCAACTTTGAGACATCAATTTTTAGAAAGAGAAGAGTAGAATACAGAGACATTCAGATTAAGCAGAATTAGACAAGGCTACCGAGAATATCAGAGTTGAGATCTACACATACAAAGGTGATATCTATTCACTATTTCATAGATCTGTATCAGACAAGATTGAGTTTTCAATTTGTAGATACTATCTGTTATTTTCTAATCATTGTAACAGAGAAAATCAAAATCTCTTAATAGAGTAGACCTAACAATCTTTTATGTAAATCTCTTAACCGAGTGTACACTCAAGTAGTGTTGTTAAAATCCTATAACTAGGTAGATCTAGTTGATCTAAATTGTTACTCCTAACAGGATAAGATCATCAGAAGTGATCACAACTTGTAGCCCTAACAGGAAAACTTTATTTACTATAGTAGTAAAGATTTGTGAGTGTCATCCCCACCGTAGTTTTTACCTTCTAACAAGGGTTTTTTCATAGCCAAAATACTTGTGTTATGCATTTGATTTATTGTTGATTTCATGCTATTTACTTTTGCAAAGTTAATTGGATGAATGATGCATACAATGGATATAAGCTAGATGAAAGTTACTACTGTTTGTTGATTAAGTTTTGGTAGTGAAAGTTTTTGAGGGCACTGATTCACCCCTCCCCTCTCTGTACCCTATCTCCCCATCCCAACAATTGGTATCAGAGCACATATCTCTTATTGGATGGTTTAACCACTAAAGAGTAAAGATCTAACCATGGAGAGATACAAGTTGGACAAGACAATAGAGAATCAAAAGATGTAGATGTTTATTGAATAGTTCAAACATGCCAAGGATGAATTGAAGAAGTTGCTAATACAAAGAAAGAACATGGTTATCAGGGATTGTGAGACAAATTATCATGAAGAAGAGATTGATGATCCATTTGAGAATATAGGATCTAGTTCAGGCAGTATTTCTTACACCTCTGAAAGTGCTACATCTGAGTTATCTAAAAAGAATCTTCACCTTACTAAACAAGTGAAAGCCCTGAAGATTGGTCAAGAATCATAGATGGTAAGAATGATTGATGTAATAAACAATGCTAGACAAGCTGAGCAAGAAAGGAATTTAGTTGTTGAAGATAGAAGACAAATGACTGAACAAATTCAAGCAAAATAAATTGAGATACAAAGACTTACCAAGCATCACATTGAAATATCTAATCAGATAATGATTGTGAATTGGGAGATCAACTGAGTAAATGGTGAGTTGACAAGAAAACATGAAGACATTGGAACACTCAGGGAAGAAAATGATAAACTAAGAAATGAAGTAAAGATGCAGCTACAACATAATGAAATAAAGAAACGGACTAAAGATAACTCAAATAAGATCAATGACTTTATGATAAGTCAAAGAAGACTTGGAAGTAAATCAAGATTAGGCTATACTGAGCAAGGTGAATCATCCAATCAAGCTGAACAAATGCACAACAATCAAGATCAGAGACCCAAGACACTGACATGCTATCACTATGGAAAACTAGGACATACTTCAAACATATGCAGGAGTAAAGCACAAGGTAAACCTCAAGTCACACATAAATTTAATGGTTATTGCTATCACTATGGTAAATTTGGTCATCAAGCATATGAGTGTAGGATTAAGCTGAATAAGGTTTCTAACAATCATACCATGGAGAAACTATGTTACAGTTGCAACAAACTTGGACACACTTCACAAGAGTGTGAAGCAAAGATAAAACAAGTTTGGGGACCGAAAAAAAAGAACAAAGTTTATTAACCGAGGAACCAAGGTAACGCTTATATTTAGGATTACAACACATGGGTGAATTGCACAGTATGTGGTAGGTATGGACACATTGCAACAAATTGTATGAGGAAAATATGGATAAGCACTGGAATGTCATGCTTACATTATCATAAGGTTGGTCATCTAAGCAATGACTGCAGAGACTAAGCACCAAAAGAAGGACACATATTTGAGTGGAAATACTATTGCAGATATCATGAGGATTAGAAACACTATGTGGAGAAAGGCATCAAATAAGAATGTTGAGTCAAGCAATGCAGTTGGTGAAACCTCATCCATTAGATTAGGTGACATCATTACATCCACCTAAGGTCAAATAGGTCTGTATGGAACTGACATTTCAAATTGATCTTATCTTACATACAGTTCCTTATATATGATGCACACATACCAAATATGCATGAATTAAGATGTATTTTGGTTTATATGTTATGAGCTAACAAAGTCATATAGTCGGTATATGGAAGACCAAGAAAAGAGTTACCGATAGGCTAATCAGTAATCATATTTAAGGTTAATTGAGTATCAATATCAATCAAGTAAGAAAATCATGTGTTAACCGAGCTATTGAAAGTTTTTAGTAATCGCTGAGTTGACAGTTGTCACAGAGATGGAAGTAGGTCAAGCATTTATAACAAAAATTTTAAGCAGGAAATCAGAAAATGCTATAAATACACAGAACACTTAGATCATTTTTCACCAAGTGATTTTGAAGAGCAATTATTTCACAGAGTGAGTTCGAGCTAAGAGTTTTCAAGATCATCCAAAGTAGTTGCAGATCAAACTGAGCATATCCTTCGTATGCTCCAAGTAAGTACAACCTTTACCAAGCACCTTCAATGCATTTGCCAAAAATCTAGACTGTTAAAATGACTTCTAAGGCAACCAAATCTATGATTGTGGAAGAGGAAGTGATTCTCATGGTTTTAACAAATTGTGATGAGCCCCATTATAAATTATACTCAGAAGTCGCATCCAAACCAGATTCAGTGGGAGATTTTTCTAGTATCCCACCTAGGGTTTTACGGGTAGAAGATGTACAATCATATATCCACTATGTTGGTAGGTTTCCTAGTTTTAGGTATCATCCTTCAAAATTTTGATTTTTCAAGTCTATCTTTGAGTTTCATGATTTTGTCTTCAACACTTTCCAGTCCCAGAGCTCCAAATTTGTTTAAAATCTTTAAAAAAAAACCCTAGGTGTTAGGTCTAATTGTCTTTGAAAATTCAAAAAGCCCTAAAATCACTTGCCCAGGTTTATTTGGCTGTTACTTTTTCAAGTCACTTAACAACCTTTTAAAGTATGTGCGCTTTATATTTCCTAGTTAGTCGCTTAGTCTCCTAATTATTTTAGCATATTCCTTTTTAACTAGTGATTACCCGAATCCCTTTGTCGCGCAGTCTCCTTAGGTTAGAAGAATATTCTTTCTCTTCTAATGAATCAATGGTTACCTTCAGTCACCGAGTCTCTAGATGATTATTATGAGATCTAGCGACTGCTATGATAATTTTTTGCAAAATAACTATAGTCTCTTTATCTCTGAATCAAAATACCTTCAGCGATTATAAGGTTCTCAGTTGTCGCCAAGTCTCCAAATGCAAGGTGGTGGTCTAGTTTATGTGGGTCACTAGATCTCCAAGTTATTTAGTAGTTAGTTCTTTTACCCAGTAACTTGGCGATTTCAATGGTCGCGTGTTCTCATGATTCTATCGGTTATGTCTCAAGCGGTCAGTGATTTAGCAACATGGTTATCTCCAAGTCTCTTAATGCAGCAGTTAAGTCATGAAAGGTATAGCGACTCAACGAGAACCATTCGATGAAGTTTTGATCGATGATTGATATTTAATCTCATTACTTGATTGAGGTTAAGTAAATCTTCTGGTGACTTGAACAATAAAGGTCTTCATGCAGTCTCCATTCTTAACCAGAGTTAAAAGAAATAACTAGCGACTGGGAGATGTATTTAGTCACGTGATCGCCAGATGATGATGAGTTAAGAGAAAGGTCAATAGTTAACTTTTTTTTCAGCCATTAATTTAGTTTTGATCAAGTGGTGGTCACATAGTCTCAGAATCAAACCACAGATTAAAAAATGTTCCAGCGACTTTGAGGTTTGCCTTGTCGCCCAATCTCTGGACTTAACCCAAGTTAAGTAAGTTACTTAGTGATTGGGAGACTGTCTTTAGTCATGCAATCACCAAATGGTTGAGGGTTAAATGTTGATTGAGGATAAAAGGGTTAAAAATTATGAACATCCGTTTGCTAGATTTTGTGATGTGTCTTTCTCTGATTGGTCAACAAAATAAAGAAGATAGTAAAACAAGTAAGCAGACCTGACTATAGTCGTCGAGTCTCCAGAAAAAATAAATTAAAGTTTTCTTGTCTTCAGTCATTGAATCTCTGAATAGGTGAGTTGGGAGGTCTCCAGAGAAAGTTTGAAAAGTCAACAGGCTTCAGTGACTAAGAGATTCATTGCAGTCGCTAGATCTCTTGATGGCCTTTTGTCAGCAGGTCTCAAGATAAAATTAAAATAAAATAATTTTACAGTGACTAAAAGATTGACTATAGTCACCAAGTCTCAAAATGGAAAAGATAATAGAAAAACTGAATGTATTTGCTATAGAGCAGACTTCTAAATTTTGTGTCTGAGCTTCTGAGCATGAGTTTTTATATGTAATCCCTAGGTTTATTTTAATATAATACACTGCAATTTATGTCTCCTATTATTGTTGTCTCTTTACTTTTATGTTTGCTCTTGTATGTTTTATTTGTAAGGCATCTGAAATATACTAGTTGTTAAACAACTTCTTTAATTGATTATGAGTTTCTCTCAAGGAGAGAATTAAAATTCTTGTTATCAATTTCAGAGAGTAAACATTTGTGTATAGATCTTGATGGTAATAATAGTAGATTGACAAAATAGTTTGTAAGGCATTCTATTTAGATTGCAGATCATTTGTAAGGCAAACTGTTGTATTTCTTTTAAGACAACCCTGTGGATTTGCATTTAAACTCTTTTGCCAATTGGATTAGGCACTGGTTTAGTGTTTGTTTCTTATAAATCATCTTTCATAGTCTTTAAAGCATTAATTTTTATTTCATTACCAGTACTTTTACTTTTAAGAATCATCTATATGTTTTGAAGGAATTGTATCCAAGTGCTATAGTTCATAATTGTTGATTCCATGAAGAGTGAATCACTAGGTTGCCCCTCCTTAAAAGGAAGAAGGATGAGAATCCTTGTCTCACTAATTTTTGCTATTTTTACAGCCTTGGTTTGTTTAGTTAAGCTTTGTATTCAGTTGATTTTGGTTATCTACAAAGTATTTTGTAAGTTGGTTCAATAAAAGGTCAATAGAAAATCAGTGTCCACTTTCATATATACTGTGTAATCAGTAATTATTCAAAGGTAAAACCTACCTGAGCATGTGGAGCTCAAAAGTGAAGGAGGATCTTATCCAATCCTCAGCAATTAGGCATTTCTTTTGTCTGAATCAATATTGGGAGGTATAGTGTTCAAGTGATTATTCAAGCACTGTGATTCTACAAGAAAAATCCCTAACAAACTAGCGACTCTACTGGGGATAAAATCTTTTACAAAGTCATAAATAATGCAGGTTTCAAGTAGAGTTTGACTCCTAGCCTACTTATTTCATATTAGTTAGTCACCATTGAAGATCAGAGTTGTCCCTTTATCTCTCTATATATCTTATCCTTTTAAAGTTTTTCTCATATACTTTCCCAAGGATAACATCTCCAAATTCCCAACCAAATTGGGTGGTGACTCTCTACAAATCTTTGTGCCAGTGCTTTATAAGAGATCCCCTATTTCATAATGAGCCATAGAAATACAAGATCCTAGATTAAAGAACATCTAGAAGAAAATTTAGAAGGAGAACTTCCAACTATCTCAAGGCATAATCAAATGAGGAGGGAAATAAACAATAATGACATGTCTTTCACAAGGAAACAAAAGGGAAATGTGAGGACAGAGGATCCAGTTCAAGAAAATTAGGAGGGAAATACATCAGAATATGAGGAAGCAGTTGATTTGGGTGTAAATCAGTATGATGATTATTATTCACGCTTTGAAAAGGATGGAGGGAGCACACAACCTCACAAAAAGGGAGTCCCTAGAAATACTAGAAGATCTAGAAGCCAAAGTAGGAATAGACAAGACTTTGTTCCTTCTTTTCCCCTTGGTTCTTCCTTACATCATGGCCACCAAGTGCCTGATGACCACCAGGAGGAAGCCTTTACCCAAAAAACATCATCAGAAACAACTCTCCCAAACTCTAAAGAGATTTTTGAAGAAGTGTTTGAGCTAGAAAGGAGGATCCAGGAACAAGCTGAAATAAGGCAAAGAAGGGAGAAGGAGAAAGAAGAAAAGATTAGACATGTTATGATAAGAGCTAGACAATTGAAGAGACAATTGTTGGATTATGAAGCTATGAATTATATTCCCATATCAAAACAAACAAAGGAACAACCCATTATCCAAGAAGTTCATGAAATAAGAAACCCCAGGGATAAGGGTAAACAAAAAAGCTATAGGAGTTTCAATTAGTGAACCAAATCCTACCAAAAACTCTTTAGATCAAGCAACAAGATTAGATGTTGACCTTGAAAAGGCCAAAAGAGAACAGGAATTGTTGGCTAAAGAATTAGAAAAGAAAGAGCTAGAGGCTATTGCAGTAGAGATGAAAAGAAAGATTGAATTTCTTTGACAATCTTTAGGGCCTACCAATACAGTTTCCACTTCCTTAGTACAAGGTGAAAATGTTTTGAATACTGCCAAAACAATCCCTTCATTGGGTATCCCCAAGGTTCCCACTATTTCAAATGTTCAAACAACCACATCTTTAGGTGTTGGCCCATCTCAAATAAGGTCCATTCATGAGAGACACAGGAAGTTGGTTTTTTATGGAATCCCCGGATACCCTAATCCTATCCTTGATGAAATTAGGAAAAAACTCCCAAAATTCACTGGAAGTAATATAGTCACTTGTGAGGAACACTTGAAGAGCTTCATTGATATAATAGATGACTACAACATAGAACTTGCTGATGTAATTATGAAACTTTTTATTCAATCTCTAACTGAAGATGCTAGAGATTGGTTTAGAAATTTACCTCATGCTAGCATAAGTTCATTGGAATAGTTCAAGCATTGTTTTAAAGAACAATATTGTGATAAGACTAATGAAGGTTTCATGATGAATGAGCTCATTAACATCAAGAAAAACCAAAATGAGGGTGTTGTTGATTTTAATATTAGATTTTAGAAAGTTATGCATAAACTATTACAAGTTATGAGGTTGGATGACAAAATATGTTTGGTCACTTACTTAAATGCTTTTGATTCAAATATGGGGTATCTTTTGAGAGAAAAAAAACCCTAGAAACCTTGCAAAAGCCTACAAATTGGCCATTAACATAGAAAGAAATAGAAGGATATTAGGAAAATTGGGGAGAAGGGATGACTATAAGCCTCAAGTTTCCAATAGAAAGGAACCAGGGAAATCTGATACAAAATCAAAAGAGGAAGATAGTTTGAAGCAAATCTTGAAATCTATAAAAGATTTGAAACCTGGTGAAAGTAGAAATAATAGAATGCCAGAAAATGATAGACCATCTTTTAATAACTTCAACGAGTTACCAAGAATGCAGAACTATCCCTATAACACTTAGTGGAAGGATGGAAAACCAATGCTTCCTGAAAGAAGGGATAAACCCAGTGATAAAACTCCTGACCCGTTACACAAGAACTTAGTGAACATGAATGATGATGTTCCATGGTGTATTGTTTGTTAATCACCTCATGACCCTTATTATTGTGCAGTTGCTCAAAGTGTTTCTGCAGATGGAGAACAAGAAAGTAATGATGAAGAGTCTTATGGTGATCGAGGATGTGCCATGACTTCTTCATATATTAATGAAATAGATTCCCCTAAAGAGGATGAGGGTCAAGATGTTTCTAGTTACCAAGTCAAGAATGAGGTCTACCATCAACAAGTTTTTTTCTGATGAGGAGGATGGTCAATTAGATAAAGTCCAGTGTAACACTTTGAGAGATGATGGATCAGTTGTGTTAAGAAGGTTTTCTGATGAAGAAATTGCACAAATCATAGCAAATATGGTCACCCAAGCCAAGAGTAATTATAATTTAAGAAATAGGGTGGTAGGTGACCCAAATCATAAGCCAACTAGTATATTAATCAAGAAATCAGAAAAGGATGTGAAACAATCTCAAGATAAACAGAAGGCTATAGAGGTTGTCAGCAAAACTAAGATCAAGAAAAATATCAATTTTGCTAACCCCAAATATGACTTATAGATTGAAGGCTAAACCCTCAGAGGAAACTGTCATCTCTTCCCAAAAGGAGGTTAAAACCCAAAACAAGGATCACCCTAGCCTCACCGAACATGAAGAAAACAAGGAGGTCACTATTATTAAACAAGATATAGTTGACCCAAAGTATATCCCAGTTGACATGAGTAAGTTGTTATCACAATTACTGTCAAATTTCCTTTGTTAGAAATGATGATAATAGAGGAACACAAAGACAAAAGCTTTAAGTTGGGTGAATGGAGTCACTCCTACTGATACTCAAAGTTCCACTAAGGCTAATAAATTGATTGCTTGCATAAATGACTCAAGTGAAAATTAGTATGGGGAAATTATTTCAGAGATTCCTCAAATTTACTTGGATACAAATATTGTTAGTACTGTGTCAGGAACAATTGATCCTTTCTTTCTATCTTTAGTAGTAAATGGGAAGCTTTTAAAGAACTACATGATTGATTCAGGAGTTTCTAATATTGTTATGCTTGCAGAAGTAATGAGGTCTCTGGGATTGAAAGTGGATACACCTCATGGAAGGTGTCAAGTCATGG
Organism: Chamaecyparis obtusa; assembly: GCA_027943335.1. Lineage (NCBI taxonomy): Eukaryota > Viridiplantae > Streptophyta > Pinopsida > Cupressales > Cupressaceae > Chamaecyparis > Chamaecyparis obtusa. The sequence continues at coordinate 252,797 of BSBK01012333.1, forward strand.
ACTCAAGAGAAGTACTAGTTATTGGCACTATTAAAGCATTACCTTATAGGTTGGCAACTTACCCACATAGGCTACTAACTATGAGTGTCTTTGTGATTGACATCCCATCTCAGTATGGAATGTTATTATCCAGAAAATGGAGTGCTTCAATGGGAGGTAGTATCCAATGTGATTTATCTTTTGCAACTTTCAACATTGATGGAATAATGTCAAGGTATCCAGAGAAAGTAGGACCCCACACATGATTGAATTAACTAATGCTGATGATTTGAATTATTGTGTGGATGTTGATACGGAAAACTTTAGAGTGGAAAAACTCATTCCACAAGGAAAAGATGCAGACCCACTAATTGAAGAACTGAAGGAAAAACAAGGTGGATTATGGAAAATGTATTTTGATGGAGCTTGTTCAAAGGAAGGCTCAAGAGCTGGAGTCCTATTCATATCTCCATCAGGTACCACTTTCAAGTACTCTTTCCTATTGACTTTTCAATGTACAAATAACACTACTGAATATGAAGCACTATCTTTAGGATTGAATATTGCCATAAAACATGGGATAAAGTGTTTAAAATTTTATGGTGATTTCGAGCTTGTAATGGAACAAGTTAGATCCAAGTATGTTGTCAAAAATGATAGATTAAAACTATATAAATATGCTATTTGGGATCAAATTGAGCTCTTTGATGCTTTCAATATTTGTTGGGTGGAAAGGTCTAAAAATATTATGGCTGATTTTTTAGCTAATGTTTCTTTAAAGAGAGCTGATATAAATTTGTCTAGAGTCTCAATAGTGGAAATAAAGAGTAGGCTAGTTGTTCCAGATAACATTTACAACTGGCAAGTCTTTGAAGATGACCATGACATTTTAAAGTTTATTCAATGCCTTGACACTTACGAAGACCAACTCATAGATTGTAATACTTTGGTTGAAGAAATTGATGGTAAAGATAAGGTTTTGGGAAATGAGGTAATCCAGTTGAATAAAAATCACATTCCTAAAGGTTTAACTAAACTAAAAGTATTATATAGTAGCCAGGATGATCACATGTTGAAAGCTAGTAATGCTAAGATAGAAGATTTAGAAGAAGTGAACTTGGGATCACATAACACACCTCAAATGATTTATATTGGAAAAGGGTTATATCCTCAAATTAGATACAATCCGATAAAGTTGTTGAGAAAACACAAGCATGTGTTTGCATGGTCTTACGATGACCTGAAAGCCTATAGAGAGGACCTCTTCCAACATGAGATCCCATTGAACCTAGATGTTAAGCCATTTAGACAAAAATAGAGACCTATCAATCCATTATTGGCTCCCAAAATGCAATAGGAACTGGTCAAGTTGAGTGTTGTAGGGATAATTCAGCCTATAAGGCACTCAACTTGGGTATCTAACCTAGTCCCAGTCAAAAAGAAAAATGGTGATATTAGGTGATGTGTGGATTTTAGAAACCTGAATGTTGCATTTGTAAAAGACAACTATTCTTTGCCCAACATGGAAGCAATGTTACATAAAGTTACTGGTTGTGAATTACTATCTATGATGGATGGCTTCTTCAGATACAACCAAGTGTTGGTGAAAGAATCTAAACAATTTAAGACTGCATTCACAACACCTTGGGGAACTTATGTGTATGTCAGAATGCCATTTGGTCTTAGAAATGTTGAAGCAACTTTCCAAAGAGTCATGGATGTTGCATTCAAGGAGTATATAGATTTGTTTATGGTTGTTTACCAAGATGACATGACTTCTTATTCCAAGAAAGTTGAAGATCATTGTTCTCATCTTGAAAAAATCTTTAACAAAGCTCTGGAGTATGGTGTGTCTTTAAACCCAAAGAGGTGTAACTTTGCAGTCAGAGAAGGAAAGTTGTTAGGGCACATTGTATCTAAGGAAGGAATAAGAATTGATCCTGAGAGTGTAGAGGCCATCAAGAGGATCACTGCACCAAAAAATCTCAAGGGTGTACAATCTTTTTTGGGAAAAATTAATTTTGTTAGAAGGTTTATTGCCAACTTTGCTAAAATTGTCAAACCAATAGTCAAGCTACTCAAGAAGGATGTTAAGTTCCAATGGACTGCTAAAGCTCAGCATGCTTTTGACAGAATTAAAGAGGTTGTTCAAGAGGCACTAGTATTGAAATCTCCTGACTATAGCAAGCCTTTCTCATTATTTTCTTTTGCATCATTTCATACAATTGCTAGTGTATTACTACAAAAGGGTGAAGAAAATTTTGAACATCCAATTGCATTTTTTAGTAAGTCTTTGCAAGCTGCTGAACTAAATTATGAGATGATGGAAAAGAAGGCATATGCATTAGTAAAAGTTGTAAAATCTTTCAGGCCTTACCTAGTGTGTGCTAAGGTTATTGCATATGTTCCACATGCAGCAGTGAAGGATGTTCTCACACAGTCAGAGGTTACTGCTAAAAGATGTAAATGGATTACTAGGATCCAGGAATTCAATTTGGAAATCCATATTGCCAAGCTAGTAAGAGGACTAGGTTTGGCTAAGTTAATGACTGAGGAAAACATGGATTTAGTCCAAGTTAACAGTGAAGGGATATCAAATTTGACAATAACAAGTATTGAAATGCAACCATATTATGTTGATATTGTTTATCATATTAAGAATGCCAGATGTCCAGAGCATATGACTGACAATCAAAAGAGAGCCCTAAGGTTACAAGCTCAAAAGTAAACATTAATACAAGGGGATTTTTACTAGAAAAATAGAAATGGAGTTTTGATGTTTTTCCTTGACAAATATCAAGCAGAGAAGGTCTTGAATGAAATGCATGCTGGTGTTTGTGGGGGGCATTATTCTGCAAGGACCACTGCCCATAAGATTTTAAGAGTTGGCTGTTTTTGGCCCACACTGTTCAAAGATTCTTTCCAATTTGTTTAAAGATGCGAGGCTTGTCAAAAGTTTGCTTCTAAGTTAAAATTTTCAAGAGCATTATTGCTAAATCCAATAGTTATAGAAGCACCATTTTCCATGTGGGGAATGGACTTCATAGGAGAGTTTGCTGAGAAATCTAGTGGTGGACATAGTTGGATACTTGTTGCAACTGACTACTTCACAAAATGGATAAAAGCTATCCCCACCAAAAAAGGCAACAAGCATAATAGTGATTGATTTTCTTTTAGATAATATTTTGACCAAATTTGGCATCCCCATCAAGTTAATCACTGATAATGCAATGTGCTTTAGATCAGATGAGTTCAAGGATTTCTGCAAAGAAAATGGAATTATAACATCTTACTCATCTCCCTATCACCCCCAAGCAAATGGACAAGCTGAATCCAGTAACAAAAGCATTTTGAAAATTTTGAAGAAAACATTGGAGAAGAATAAAAGAGCTTGGCATTCAAAGTTGAAGCTTTCTCTGTGGACAAATAGGATTACAATAAAAAATGCTACAGGGAAGTCTCCATTTGAGCTTGTGTATGGATTACAGTCAAGGTTGCCTATCAATAACTTGATGCTTGTATACAAATTCATCCAAGATGAAGAGTTGGATATTTCAGAGTTAATGAAGGATATAATCATGCAATTGACTGAATTGGATGAAATGAGAAGAGATAGTCAAAAGAGAAATGTCAAGTTACAACAAAAAATGAAGTACCTATTTGATAAGAGAGCTACTACTAGAAAATTCCAATTAGATGACTTAGTGCTTCAGTGGAATTCAGAGAAGAAGATAAAGGAAAGCATAAGAAGTTTGAATCATTATGGCTTGGTCCCTACATAATCCATGAAAGTTTTGGAAAGGATTCCTACTTGTTGAAAAATAAGGATGGAGAAATTTTTGAGTTGCCAGTGAATGGGCAATTCTTAAAACCTTTTTTCAACTGAAAGTCCTGGTTCTTATGCACATGTAAATTTCTTGTAGAGTCTATATAGGTTTGTTTCCTTTATGTTGTTTGTTTCCTTTCCTGCTTTAGGTTAGTCAATTTTGGTCTGCTTTCCCAGAGATCTATGGTTCTTGCTTAAACTTGCATTTAAATATCCTCAGATAGAGCCACTATTGGTTGGTTTCCCAATTTTAGGTGTTGTCCTTCAAAATTTTGATTTTTGAAGTCTATCTTTGAGTTTCATGATTTAGTCTTTAGCACTTTCCAATCCTAGAACTCCAAATTTGTTTAAAATCTTAAAAAAAACCCTAGGTGTTAGGTCTAATTGTCTTTGAAAATTCAAAAAGCCCTAAAATCACTTGCCCAGGTCTATTCAGCTGTTACTTTTTCAAGTCACTTAACAACCTTTTAAAGAATGTGCACTTTATATTTCCCGGTTAGTCGCTTAGTCTCCTAATTAGTTTAGCATATTCCTTTTTAACTAGCGATTTCTTGAATCCCTTTGTCGCACAGTCTCCTTAGGTTAGAAGAATATTCTTTCTCTTCTAACGACTCAGCAGTTGTCTTCAGTTGCCAAGTCTCTGGATGATTATTATGAGATCTAGCGACTGCTATGATAATTTTTTGCAAAATAACTATAGTCACTTTATCTCCGGATCAAAATACCTTCAGTTGGGTGATCTCTGAAAGAAATAAAGAATTGATATAGTATTCAACAATTATATGGTTCTCAGTTATCTCTAAGTCTCCAAATGTAAGGTGACAGTCTATTTTATGTGAGTCCCAAGTTATTCAGTGGTTAGTTCTTTTACCTAGTGACCTGGTGATTTCAATGGTCACGTGTTCTCATGATTCTAGCGGTTATGTATCAAGCGGTCAGTGATTTAGCGACACAGTTATCTCAAGTCTCTTGATGTAGCGGTTAAGTCATGAAAGGTATAGCGACTCAGTGAGAACTGTTCAATGAAATTTAGATCGACGGTTGATATTTAATCTCATTACTTGACTGAGGTTAAGTAAATCTTCTGGCAACTTGAAGAATAAAGGTCTTTGTGCAATCTCCAGTCTTAACCAGAGTTAAAATAAATAACTAGCGACTGGGATATGTCTTCAGTGGCATGGTCACCAGATGATGATGAGTTAAGAGAAAGGTCAACAGTTAACTTTTTTTTTAGTTGTTGATTTAGTTTTGATCGAGTTGTGGTCACGTAGTCTCATAATCAAACCATGGATTAAAAAATGTTCCAGCAACTTTGAGGTTTGCCTTGTCACCCAATCTTTGGACTTAACCCAAGTTAAGTAAGTTACTTAGTGATTGGGAGACTATATTCAGTCATGCAATCACCAAATGGTTGAGGGTTAAATGTTGACTGAGGATAAAAGGGTTCAAAATTATGAATGTATGTTTGCCAGATTTTGTGACGTGTCTTTCTCTAATTGGTCAACAAAATAAAGAAGATAATAAAACAAGTAAGCAGACTTGACTATAGTCGCTGAGTCTCCAAAAAAAAAAAATCAAAGTTTTCCTATCTTCAGTCGCTGAATCTCCGAATAGGTGAGTCGGGAGGTCTCTAGAAAAAGTTTGAAAAGTCAACAGGCTTCAACGACTAAATGATTCATTGAGGTCGCTAGATCTCTTGATGGCCTTTTGTCACCAGGTCTTGAGATAAAATTAAAAGAAAATAATTTTACAATGACTAAAAGAGTGACTATAGTCACCAAGTCTCAAAATGGAAAAGATAATAGAAAAATTGAATATATTTGCTACAGAGCAAACTTCTAAATTTTGTGTCTGAGCTTCTAAGCATGAGTTTTTATATGTAATCTCTAGGTTCATTTTAATATAAATACACTGAAATTTCTATCTCCTATTATTGTTGTCTCTTTACTTTTATGTTTTCTCTTGTATGTTTTATTTGTAAGGCATCTGAAATATACTAGTTGTTAAACAACTTCTTTAATTTTTTATGAGTTTCTCTCAAGGAGAGAATTAAAATTTGTGTTATCAATTTTAGAGAGTAAACATTTGTGTAGAGATCTTGATGGTAATAATAGTAGATTGACATAATAGTTTGTAAGGCATTCTATTCAGATTACAGATCGTTTGTAAGGAAAACTACTGTATTTCTTTTAAGATAACCCTGTGGATTTGCATTTAAAATCTTTTACCCATTGGATTAGGCATTGGTTTAGTGTGTGTTTCTTATAAATCATCTTTCATAGTCTTTAAAGCATTAATTTTTATCTCATTACCAGTGCTTTTACTTTTAAGAATCATCTATATGTTTTGAAGGAATTGTATCTAAGTGATATAGTTCAAAATTGTTGATTCCTTGAAGAGTGAATCACTAGGTTGCCCCTCCTTAAAAGGAAGAAGGATGAGAATCCTTGTCTCACTGATTTTTGCTATTTTTATAGCCTTGGTTTGTTTAGTTAAGCTTTGCATTCAGTTGATTTTGGTCATCTGCAAAGTATTTTGTAAGTTGGTTCAATAAAAGGTCAATAGAAAATCAGTGTCCACTTTCATATATATTGTGTAATCAGTAATTATTTAAAGGTAAAACCTACCTGAGCATGTGGAGCTCAAAAACGAAGGAGGATCTTATCCAATCCTCAGCAATTAGGCATTTCTTTGGTTTGAATCAATATTGGGAGGCATAGTGTTCAAGTGATTATTCAAGGACTGTGATTCATACAAGAAAAATCCCTAACACACTGCAAGATAGGCGAAATCAGAGATTTCAAGATGGCCTCCTCTTATCAGAAGCTCTGTAGTGAGGATGGAACCCTAAAACTGGAGTACAAATAGGTTGAGAAGATAGGTTTCACCTATGCCCTAAATTTTCTGAAGAGATTCAAGACAAAGTGGAGTAGGGTAGTACTGAGTCATTTTCACAACGGGATATTTTGGCTAGATGGACCAGTAAAAGTAACAAAGAAGATGTTGCATAGGGTCACTGGTTACCCTACTACCGACAAAGCTAAAGCTTTTTGTAGTGCACCCCGAGTAGAAATTGAGAAGAATATCGGCACTGCATGAGATGGAAGAGCACTAAAAATTGCTACAATTGAAGATCCTGAAGTAAAATTTGTAACACATGTTATTGGCTACAAAATCTATCAATCAAGTAGACTGAATAGCGTTCCATGTGGAGCTATGGACATATCTTACAAGATGATTAATAAAAGTGCACAACTAGACCTTGTCAAGTTATTGGTGAGGAAAATAGAAGAAGACATGAAAACTATGAGGTCGAAAAAGTTGAACACATGTAAGTTTAGTTCACTACTTGTGTGTACATTCTTTTATATTCAGAGATTTTTCCCTTCCGTCGGTGATGTGAACTAGTCTACTGACAAACCCATAATTGTTCAAATCTCTGATATGATGAGTAGTCTGGGAGATAATTTAAATAAAGTTGTAGATGACTACTTTGAGCAATTCAAGATTAAGATGAATTCTCGGAGCAGAATTCCTAGTTCATTGGTCAAGAAATATGAAATGGTATATATTTTCTGGTAGACACCAATCACACCTTGATAAAGGTTTTTGAGCCAAGAACAAAATGGCTAGCCTGCATGTGATACGAAATGGACATTGATTTTGCATCGAAATCAATCAAGGCACTGCTAGCCACACCGAAGGACAAGAATGTCGAAAGGTTTGGAATGTTAGGATTAACAAGGTAGAAATAATAATTACATGCAAATATAACCAATATCATAAAACAATAAATCATACAAAAGAGAACACAAGACACAAATATTTAATGTGGTTCGCCCAATCCTTGGGCTACGTCCACCAACAACGAGTCTAATATTTTATTATCTAGTGATTATAACCTGATTACAATCTGTAATCCCCTTATAGCTCAATTTCATTGCAAGTACTAAAATGATACATCATGAAATCCCTAACCCTAAGCCATATTATACAATATTTTTCTACTTTAGGGTTATAATGAGTTACAATCATGTCAGCCCAAAAATAGCTGAAAATATGTCAACCTCAAAAAAATTCACCCTAACCCTAGTGAGGGCGAGAGGAAAAGTGTACAGTACTTTCCTGATCAATCACCACAAGCTAACATGGAACCTATGAAGATGCTAAGATGAGAATAAAGATAGGTCTTGTCATCGGTAAAATCACTAAAAAGTCAAGGAAGATGATGAAGAAACTAGTAGAAAAGTTTGGAGATGAATTTGACTCATCTGACGAGTCACCACTTGAACTTGCAACTGAAGGTCAGTTACTACTAACTGACAAGGCACATGACAGTGAGGAAACTGAATTTGATAAAGGCAAAGATTCAACATCTGTTTCTCCTTCCCATACTCCAAAGAAAAAGTAGTCGGAAGTGCAATTGAGAGCATAAACAAGGTCAGCCACTACTACTTCACCAACACTGAAAAAGGGAGTTGTGAAGGTAACTAAACCTAAAGCTGCTTCACCGACCAAAACTTACACAAAAAGAGGAACTAAGGTCACAGTTGGAACACTGAGGAAAAGGAGAAGATTGATAAGAGGAAAGGAAGACCTTGAAGATGAAGAGAATGATACAAATCAGTTCAAGGTTGTCAGCAATAAAAATAGAACAATAGGTGAAGTTGCTAAAGAAATAATTGAAAATGGAGAACTCACAGATCCAAAACTCAGTCGGTTTGACAATATGTCTATCGAGGATCAAAATAAAATAGAGGAGGTAGTCATCCAAATGATGATTCACTTCACATGAGTCCCATTAGAGTTTTTAAAACATTTTCTCAAGGCATTAGAAGAGAGAATAAATAAAAAATGGTCCTATGCCTTGGACACCAAGAAGAAAATGAGGGAACGGTCCCTAGTACAAATAATTCCAAATCTATCTATGTCAGAGATAAAAGATTACATGTCTACATATTCTAAGAGATTCAGAGTGAAAGGTCGGGTAATGCAAATATTAGATGAAAAATTAGCAGATATTGATGAGTCTAGCCAACTCATATGGACTTCAATTATTGCAACTTGAGAACAAGCTAAAAAAGTAGCATTTCTAAACTTGTCTAAGAAGAGACAAAGGTCAAAAGGAAAGGGCATACACGTTGATGATGCTGATTTGGCAAAGAAGACTAAAGAAACAAATGCATCAATTACCAAGGTGATTGATACAACTTATGCCAAATTATATATAAGTACTTCACAAGATACACTGGATCTAATAGAGATCCAACTTAAAGAGAAAAATGAAGAAGATGTACTCATTGAGGACATCACTAATGGTGATCCTGATGATGGAGATGAGGATGAGGATGTGACAATTGTGTTAGACATAGGGAATACTGAGAGGGGGGGGTGAATCAGTATTCTACAAACTTTATCTTTTGCCCAATTATGGATATAATAGATTATCTTCACACATGCATAATATAAGAAACTAAATAACATGCATATCAATAACATCAAAGAACTCATAACACATTATTTGTTCTTGAGGAAACCCCGACGGGGATAGCACCCACAAAGATCCACTAATCAAAAGTATCCTGTTAAGGATATTGAACCTATTAGGAGCTTATTACATCATATAGTGTATCAGTCCTGATTAAGGGACTATAGGCCTTGTTAGAAGCCTCAACCCTATTAGGAGTTGTCAATGCAAAATCTGATTACTAGATGAGCCCACTACCCAAACAAGTAATATACAATGTATACAAAATAGGTCAAGGTACATAACCTTATTCTTCTTGTATCAATATTCCTTTGTTTCTCTTAGCATCATCATTATTACATTTTCTTTTCAATTACATACATTACATCACTTTTGCATCGCTTCCTTTCTTTACAATTACAATTGCATATATACAAGTTATTAAGGCTAATAACTTTACATGGTTGGCTTCCATATATCTTTAACTAAGAGTTAACATCTAGGATGTCATCCCTTTATATTGTTAAGTCATTTTTTTGATAAACAAAATAATCCCTTAACTCTTTACCAACTTTGCCTTCATATTCTGTCATGTTGGCTTCACACTGTCTTCTGTAAAACTATCATAACTAATTCCATACATGCCGTACTGACTTGCACTCTGAGATGGGTCATCATTAGCCATCATAGAGTCTATGTTCAAGTGCACAAGCACTGAACTTACCCTAGTGAATGTCGCAAACAAAAATTGTGTCTTGGTACACTGTGAAAACACTGTCTCACACTTAGACAAATTTGTGATGCACTCTTCCATACTTGCTCTCTGACTTATGTGATCTTCATGAGGATCATATGTTTCCATAATGACAACATCTATGTACTTATTTGAGCCAAATTTCTAACAATCTCCCCCTTTGTCATTGGTGGCAACATATGAGAAAATTGGCTAAGTGTACAATAACAAAATTTCAAAATTGTCTCAAAATTGGCCATAGTATAAGATATATACTATCCTTATATCTCCTCAAAAAATACTTATAGTATACTGCAATACTCCCCCTAAGAGTATACATAATACTGTCAATCTAGTGCTCTGTATAACTCTCAATTTTCTATATATCTCTCCCCCTTTGACAACAATGACAAAATAAAGTAGGGAGGCTAACAAAATTGTATCACAAAAGATTATACCTTCAATGTCTTATTGTAAAGCTGGTAGGCTTGCAACATAGTCTGCAAAATCAACTTTTATAGCTTCTAACTCCTTTTCCCATGATTTCTTAATGGAATCTGCCACATTAAGTAAGGTGCTCAGTCCATAAGCTGCAATCTGACATGCTTGGAGGGTCTCAAAGTTAAATTTTTGAAATGATACCCTGGTTGTAAGACATTCTTCTAGCTGCTCTTCAATAACACTTATCTTTATTGAAGTATGTTCTCTCAGAAGAGTGAGTCTCCTCATTTTTCTATTCCTCTCATCTTGCAAAATTCTAATTTTATCATACAGCTTTCGAACATTCTTCTCAACATGACTAACCTTCACATTAGGATTAGAAAGAAGGTTTGATTCATTATGAATCTCTGCTTCCTTCAGCTTGATCTGCTTGTCTTCTTCTGTTGTCAAAAGCTCTGGTGTTGTACATTGTATGTACAAAGACTTTCCTGCTCACAAATGTCTCCTTAAATCCTTGATACAAATATCAAGACTATTAACATCATCTCTGATATTTTGACTGATAGTCAAAAGCATTCCAGCCTCATAGTCTTCTTGTGCCTTAACCTTTCCAATCTCAGATAGATTTATAAACTCATCATCAAAGGTTCTCATTAATTTCTTTGCTTTCTCAAGAGGGTCTGCATCTGCAATCTGTGTGGTTACAACGCCTTGTAACTTATCAGTTAAGTCTTTCAGACAACCTTCAAGATTCTTTACCTTCTTTTTTTTACCAATAATTTTGTTCAGGGAGGTGATCAATTCTAACTGATCATCATCATCAACTTCCTTTCCTAAATCTTCAAATAAAGATCCAAATTCTTTCTTCTTTCCAGTCTCAGAAGTAAGACTGATGTCTTCTTTTGTAGGAAGGGGTACTTCAACCTTAATTTCTTTAGGTTCTTCAGTCACAGATTGGGTTTGTTCTGCTTCATTAGTTCTATCCAGTTCATCAAGAGCTGAATTGTCAACAATGTTCTCTAAGTTCTGAAATATATTTTCTTCAGTGTCCAAAGTAATCTTTGTACCTTCAACATTCATAGATTCTTCTTCAATGTTTATAGCTGGTGGAGAGGGAATAACCTCATGTTCTGCTTCTTTCTCTGGCTCTACTACAACTGAAGTCTCTCCAACAATTTCTCCCATAACTTTAACAATTGCTTGTTCTATTTCTCTTCTTACTTGCTCATATTGTCCTGCCATGATCTGAATGGTTCTCCTTTTAGTTCTCAAAAGAGTTCCAAGGGCCTTCAAAATCTATTTAAGATGCTCATCATTTTTCACAACACAAAGTTTCTTCACCATATTTTCTCTCATATTTTTATCTTCTTCTTGTGCTCTCATTTTCATGTTAACCAGTTTCTTGAAAAGTTCATCAGGAATATTGCCCTGAATAGTATCAAACTTTTTGTTAGCCAAAATCATACAATAGAATTTTCAAGATTCAATCTCTCAGAATAGTCATAAAGATCATAGTACTTATTCATCTTAGTAAAGTCTCCTTCTTGTATGATTTCTTCATTCACTCTCTCAATTCTGGGTTTCCATGATTTCTTCTTCATAGAAGTGTCATCAACTTTAATTTCTACAATTTTCCTAGGGACTGGTTGTACCAAAACTTTCAGCCTCTTACCAGGTCCTTTTGCACATTCCTTCACTCTCTTGCTGGGTGTGGAAGAAGAGGATCTAGTGGATTTCCTTGTTTCTTGTTCTTCCTCAGTTTCCTCAACTTTCACCTTTACTTGTGTAGGGTCATGCTCAATTGGACTTGATGACAAGGGAGGTACAGACAAGATTTCTTTCTGCCCAATACCTCTAATTGTTGTTGCTTTCTTCTTTGCAATATCAAATTCATGCTCTGTCATGCCAGAATTCTTCAATATCTTCTTTATAGTGTTGTCCACTCTCTTCTTAGACTGCTTTTCTTCCAATATAGCTTTTGCAAAGTTGAAGTTTTCTTCAAATGTTCCAAATCTATTGCACTGGTTGTCCAATTTACTCTTAAGTAACTTGCCAACATATCCTTCTTCCTCTACCTCGGATATCTCATAGCCAAGAGGGTCTATGAACTCAATTCTAGGTTCCACTACTTCTATATAGGTAAAGTTAGTGTCAACCATAAAACATATATCATTTTTATATTTCTCCACAAGAGATTGTGGAATCCTTGATTTGCTAGATACCAATCTCTGAAATGTCTTCAATACCAACAAAGTACTTTCATTCACTTTATCAATAACATGTTTCAAATATACTTTATTGATTCTTTCCATGGTGTTTTGTCCATCATTCCAATCATTTGTAACTGTGTAAGGAAATCTTCTCAATAGGTGGAAAAACATATAAGTGATCAAAGAAGAAAATCTAAATTGTGTATAGTTTGCTTTCTTGATCTTCTCCAAGTTTTCAAACAATTGAATTCTCAGGATTTCACACATATCTACTGGTACCTTGTCAACACACATCAAATATGCTATATGTACCATACCAGCTGCCATATCATCTTCTCTAGAATTTTGCACAAAACTTAATGGTTAGGATTTTGCACAAATATCTCACATCATCTTGCTTGATTTTACTGATTACAATTCCTCTACCATTATAGGATGAACCTGTGTTATCAATAACTATTTTCCTCATATTCTTCTCATTTAAGGGAATAGCACCAGATTTAGATAATCGAGTTACATCATGAATCAGATCAGCAGTAATGTCTATTACTCTATCCTCTAGCCAAAATTTCCCATTATGAATTCTGCTCAAAATGATCTTAGTGCATTCTTCATTGTCAAACTCATATTTCAATGAATAACTAACAATCTCATTGTCTTTCAAATGTTCATAACCTTGCTTCAAAGACATATCATGATTGTAGATCTTCTAGTACTCCCTGGCAAATTCACTGTCACTTAGGGTTTCTATCTTACATCCAAGATAACTTCTTACATTTTCCAAATGCAAAACTCCGTCTAGTACGGATGATAGTGCTAACCTAGGATCATCTTCCAAGGGTTCTACTAGTTCTTTCTTCAGTCTAGGTCTATTATTATCTCTGACATTGTGAATTAAGGATACATCCATGATTGCTTCTAATCTCTTATATCGATTCAAAGGTCTATCAAGATAAATACCTCAAATTCATGATTTTAAGGCTTTCACAGATTCGACGCTTCAATCTTTCACCAAATCACTGCAAAATGCTTCCAATCACTACTTTCTACTCTCCTAAACACTTCAATTTGCTTTGATAGTCAAATAACATTGATCATAACCTTTTATCACTTGAATCTCACTTAAGTCTAACATCGCATTCAATTCTTTTTCCGCTTCTTTCAAAAAAGTTGTTTCTTTCAATCCTACAAAACTTAAAACTTCTTGCAATCTCACAAAACATAATATTTTGTTTTGCGCTCTTAACCATAGCATTAGTACATCATAAAATACCTTCCATTAACTGTGCAAAACTTAATTCATCATAAATCTACTTCTACTCTAATTCTAAGTTCCTAAACTACTGTAATTTACATAATTTAAGTGCTTAAAGATAGGTCAGGTAAGGATTCACTCTTACCACTTGATACTTCACCTTTCTGATTACCTTCAATGTTGAATATGTGGTGCAGGAGCACCTAAGCTACATGAGGTTAAATGTTCAAGTGCGATAAATTGGATTTTATTTGGTTTATTTATGATCTATAAAGTCATTTTATTAAGTATTGAGTCCATTTGAATCAGGATGTAAGGCTATTTGAAGCCATTTACAAAAGTTGTCATATTTGTCCTAGTAAGGTCATGAGTTTGTCAAATGGTCCAATTATGTAAAGAAGTCATGAAATTGTATAAATTTTTGTAAAAGTTCATTTGGGGATCATTTTTATATGTTAGGATGGTTCCTATAAAATTTCAAAGTCATTGTAAAAGTTGTCAAACAAGAAATGTTGTCAAATGCATAAATATTGCATTAAAAGTTGTAAAAGAGAGTTTAATGGTTATGAGAGGTAGTTGTAAGGTCAAAACCAACTAAACCTCTATAAAAAATCATTTTATGGTCATTCCAAATCAGATTTGAGAGGAGGAAATAATTTGATACATTTTTGGTGCATTCTATTGTTGTTCTTTTGATTGGTTTTTTAGTTTTAGTGTTGGTTCTAGGTCTTGTACGGATATGTACAGCCTAGAAACTATGTAATATAGTAATGGATAGATATAAGGTTGAATCCTATTTCACATGCTTTTTGTTTGGATTAATTTCATAAAGAAATGAATAAGTTATGCACATTTTGGTGGAAGTTGTTGGTTGCAGATTCAAGATCTCCTGAGAATAGTCATGTTGCAACGTGTGGTATGGACACATTTTGGTGAATCAAGACCTATAATAATATTCATTGGAAATATATGTGAATTATCTTTCATTCCCTTTTGGTTTGAGTAATTTTTATGCAGATTTGTGGAAATTATTGACGTTTGAGTAGAAACTAGTTTTTGAAAATCTATGTTGGAGTTGCAAGTAGTGATTTGGCCTTGTAAAATTATTTATGAATGGTAAAAATAAATGGCTTACAGATTCAGAAACTAGATTCATACATGGTTTAGATAGAATTGGTTTGGTTTCATTTGGATTTATTTTGAGAAAGATATTTGATTCCCTAGGCAGGGTTTGTTGTTTTAATTATGAATTATGACAGGGATATGGACCAGAATTTGCAATCTAAAACAATAATTGTTTGAGGAAACAAATGGGGTACCTAGACCTTAAGATTTTGTGGAGTGATAGATATTTTAGTTATCTACAAACTTTGTTATTTCCAAAAATTTTGTTTTGGAGTTTTAGTGGGTCAAATAACTCAATCTTTGAAAACTGTCCTGAAGACAACAATGTTATCAAATCAAGAGAAATGTTGATGTTTTTGTGATAAAATATGTTGTGGTTTTCCTCATAAGATGCCTTTATACAAAGATATTATTGAATGAATGTTGAAAGGATCATAAAGGATCTTATTGATTATTTGGTTTGTATGATGCTCTACATCAAATTGGTATCAGAAATTGAAGATCTTGAGTGTATGGGTAGAGTGCTGAGGGAGGCAATCCACACCAGGACCTTGGAGATTTGGTATTTGTTTTTTTGATGAGTTTTGGTTGTAGGTGCTCATCCATCTTGCTGCATGTGGAGGATGGGTTGTGTGTACAGACATTAGAAGTCTGTTAAGGGCCAAGAGAAGGTCCAGGGCCAAGGAGTGGTCCAGTTGATTGCCAAGAGACTAGGGAGAGAGGCAAAGAGGAGGACTCCTAGGTGAGGCATATGGGAAATTTGTTTGTGGTGAGTTTGAAGTAGCAATGGTAAAGGTGGATCTCTAACTGATAAGGCACTGTGGAGTTGCAGCCATTAATGCTCCACTAACAGGAGTATTTGAGAAGATGATTTTGAGGACAGTCTTGTGTCCTTAAGAAAAAAGATGATGGTGATAAAGCCATGAAGAGGCAAAGACAAAGGAAGGTAAAGATGAAGATTTTTGTTATAATTTTTTGTAAGTTATGACACACCTTTCCAAGAGACTTGGAAAGCTTTCAATGTCGGTAGTATGGTGTAGGAGCACCTAAGCTACATGAGGTTAAATGTTCAAGTGTGATAAATTGGATTTTATTTGGTTTAGTTATGATCTATAAAGTCATTTTATTAAGTATTGAGACCATTTGAATCAGGATGTAAGGCTATTTGAAGCCATTTACAAAAGTTGTCATATTTGTCCTAGTAAGGTCATGAGTTTGTCAAATGGTCCAATTATGTAAAGAAGCCATGAAATTGTATAAATGTTTGTAAAAGGTCATTTGGGGATCATTTTTATATGTTAGGATGGTTCCTATAAAATTTCAAAGTCATTGTAAAAGTTGTCAAGCAAGAAATGTTGTCAAATGCATAAATATTGCATTAAAAGTTGTAAAAGGGAGTTTAATGGTTATGAGAGGTAGTTGTAAGGTCAAAAACAACTAAAATTATATAAAAAGGCATTGTATGGTCATTCCAAATCATATTTGAGAGGAGGAAATAATTTGATACATTTTTGGTTCATTCTATTGTTGTTCTTTTGATTGGTTTTTTAGTTTTAGTGTTGGTTCCAGGTCTTGTACAGATATGTATAGCTTCGAAACCCTATAATATAGTAATGGATAGATAGAAGGTTGAATAATATTTCTAATTATTTTGGTTTGGATTAATTTCATAAATAAATGAATAAGTTATGCACGTTTTGGTGGAAGTTGTTGGTTGCAGATTCAAGATCTCCTGAGAATAGTCATGTTGCAGCATGTAATGCGGACACATTTTGGTGAATCAAGACCTCTAATAATATTCATTGGAAAGATATGTGAGTTATCTTTCATTACCTTTTTTTTTAGTCATTTTTATGTAGATTTGTGGCAGTTATTGATGTTTGAGTAGAAACTAGTTTTTAAAAATCTGCGTTGGAGTTGCTGGTAGTGATTTGGCCTTGTAAAATTATTTATGAATGGTAAAAATAAATGGCTTACAGATTCAGAAACTAGATTCATAAATATTTCAGATAGAATTGGTTTGGTTTAATTTTGAGTTATTTTGAGAAAGATATTTGATGCCCTAGGCAGGGTTTGTTGTTTTAATTCTGAATTTTGACAAGGATATGGACCAAAATTTGCAGTCTATAACAATAATTGTTTGAGAAATCAAATGGGGTCCTTAGATCTTAATATTTTTTGGAGTGATATATATTTTAGTTATCTACAAACTATGTTCTTTCTAGAAATTTTGGTTTGGAGTTTTAGTGGGTCAAATAACTCAATCTTTAAAAACTGTCCTGAAGATAGCAATGTTATCAAACCAAGAGAAATGTTGATGTTTTTGTGATAAAATATGTTGTGGTTTTCCTCATAAGATGCCTTTATACAAAGATATTATTGAATGGATGTTGAAAGGATTAGAAAGGATCCTATTGATTATTTGGTTTGTATGATGCTTTGCATCAATATGTCTTCTTGATCTGTGCCTTTAACAAACTTTACTTCATCTTCATTACTACAGCAACCTTTCTGACTGTTTCCTATACTTTCATTTCTTCTTGCATGATTTCTAGAGTTAGGGTTAGGATGATAAATTCCATTTTTCATTCTACAAAATCTTTTTGTATGTCCAATCTTGTTACATATCTGACAAACAATTCCATTGTTCCCATATCTCAGTTTTGCTGATTGATCTGTGACCTGCAATTTCTAGCAATATGTCCAACCTTGTTACATCTATAACATACTACTCTATTTCTTCTCTTCATATCTTCAGTAGGTCTCTTATCTGCATTGTTAGTATTCCTAAACATTCTACTACCATAATTATTCTCAATAACTTTAGGTTTTCTACATTTAATAGCTCTATGTCCAAAACCATGACAATTATAACAATAACCATTAAGAGGTTTAAATTGTTTACCTGTGCAATCTTTCTTCATATGACCAATAGTATTACAACTAAACATCTACCTTTGAATTCTCTTTGCATACCTTTGGATGATTCTTCTTGCTTCGGTGATTCTTCTACTTTAGGTGCATCTTCAAATTTGTTGATCACATCTGACTTCTTCTCATCTATGCTTTTAGATACTTTCAGATCTAGTTCTTTTCTTTCATCATTTGTTCTAAATATGTTAAATCTAAGTCTAGTCCTATCATAGGATGGTTTTCCATAAGATACTTGTTCATCGATCTTCTCACTATTTGAATATAGCCTTTCAAGTTGTTGTTTGGATTGATTCAATTCACCTTTCACAATCTTATTATATTTCTCAAGTTTTGCATGCTACATATTTACTTTCTCAAATTCAGATGTTACTTTGTCAAGTCTAGATCTTAATTCTTCAATTTCAATCTTCAATCTTTCATTCTTAGATCTCAGATTTGCTTCATTTTTGTCATTTCCATCTTTCAAACTAAGCTTCAAATTTTCTATCTTCAATTCATGCTTAAGGATCACATTTTCTTTTTCTAAATTGTCATCACAATCTTCAATAAGAACTTCACATTCCTTTTCAGATTTCAAATCTTCTATCTTGTTTTTCAATTTCTCAATAAGGTTCTTTGCATCATCATATTTAATTTTTAGAGTGTTTCTTTCATTAGTAAGCATATCAATCTGTTCAAGAGCTTCTTCAAGATTCTTCTGTAGCTGATCCATATCTATAGAGATCTTACTCAAGCTACTAGGCTTTCCTTGAATGATTCTTCTCCGAGTAACTAAGCTCTGATACCAATTGTTAGAAATAGGGAATACTAAGAGGAGGGGGGTGCATCAGTATTCTACAAACTTTATCTTTTGCCCAATTATGGATATAACAGATTATCTTCACACATGCATAATATAAGAAACTAAATAACATGCATAGCAATAACATCAAAGAACTCATAACACATTATTTGTTCTTGAGGAAACCCTGGCCAAGGGAAAACCCCGGTGGGGATGGCACCCACAAAGATCCACTAATCAAAAGTATCATGTTAAGGATATTGACCCTGTTAGGAGCCTATTACAATCATATAGTGTATCAGTCCTGATTAAGGGACTATAGGCCTTGTTAGAAGCCTAAACCCTGTTAGGAGTTGTAAATGCAAAATTTGATTACCAGATGAGCCCACTGCCCAAACAAGTAATATAAAATGTATACAAAATAGGTCAAGGTACATAACCTTATTCTTCTTGTATCAATATTCCTTTGCTACTCTTATCTTCGCATCATCATTATTACATTCTCTTTTCAATTACATACATTACATCACTTTTTCATCGCTTCCTTTCTGTACAATTACAATTGCATATATACAAGTTACTAAGGCTAATAAATTTACATGGTCGACTTCCATATATCTTTAACTAAGAGTTAACATCTAGGATGTCATCCCTTTATATTGTTAAGTCATTATTTTGATAAACAAAATAATCCCTTAACTCTTTACCAACTCTGCCTTTATATTTTTTCCTATCAGCTTCACACTGTCTTCGATAAAACAATCATAACTAATTCCATACATGCCATACTAACTTTCACTCTGAGATGGGTCATCATTAGCCATCATAGAGCCTATGTTCAATTGCACAAGCACTGAACTTACTCCAGTGAATGTCGCAAACAAAAACTATGTCCTAGTACACTGTGAAAACACTGTCTCACGCTTAGACAAATTTGTGATTCACTCTTCCATACTTGCTCTCTAACTTATGTGATCTTCATGAGGATCATATGTTGATATAATGACAACATCTATGTACTCACTTCAGCCAAATTGCCAACAAATTGCACAAGGCAAAACACAAGATGAAGGTACTATTACCGAGCCTGCAATCACATCATTACCAGGTGAACTTCCTATACTTGTGGAAGCAGTAGAAATAATGACAAAGGAACAACCTGAAGGATCAAACCCTGAGCAACTGATGGATACATCAGGGGAACAAGGATTAGAGACACTAGCAGAAACAAATAAGCCTAAAGAGAAAGAGGCACCTGAGACAGACACTAAGGGCCAAGAAGACCCTAAAGTAACCGAGGCCACTCCACCAAACACTACATCTGAAGCTCCATCTTAGTCAACCAACACATAGGTTACTAAGGAGCAAAAGAAGGAAGATACAATGTTAATTGGGCAGGTTACACAAAGCACCGAGGTAAAGGCTATTGTACCATTCATAAAAAGCTCACCTCAAGAACCTGAGAAGAAGAAAAAGAAGAAGTAAGGAAGAGGGCCAGTCACCTTAGATTAAATCATTTTTATACCAGAGTGTGACCCAAGGACCCTAAGCCCTGAGGAATTGAGAAAATATGGGGAGCTGTGTACAAGGAAGGCAGCACAGGAAAAGTTGAGACTAGAAAGCAAGAGCAAGGAAATTCTTGAAAATGTAAGAGATATCTTGCAATAGGTTGTACCAGAGGTACACATTAATGAGGATACTCCAATAATGGACCAACTTGCTACACTTGCAGAAGAAATAAATGCCCTAGATATAAAAGCTAAAAAGAGAATAGAAGGAAGGGCATAATCTAAGATACAAAACAAACTTGCTGAAAAGATCAACCAAGAAGTGGCAGTGAATAAAGTAAAGTTATATGAGGTAATAGCTGACATTCAATCTATTACTCTGTTAATTAGTCAAATTTTGATAAAGTTATGCACTGTGGAAACATTCACTGCTAAGGTCAGTGAAAAGATAAAACAGCTGGATAAAGAAATCCAAGCCAGTGCACAGACAACCTTAACCAAGCCACAAGCATTTGCCAAGCATTTCTTGAAAGTTCAAGAACTCAGGTAGTTAAGCGTAGACCTTAGGAAGCAAGAAGAAAGAATAAGTGACCAAGTCACAAAGCTTCAAACTGAGTTGCTTCCCTACTTGAAAATTTTTGAGAAGCACATTGTCAAGGCACAAACACTTGTTTCAACACCAGAAATTTATGTGTTGGATAACATTTTTGACATGCATGCACAAGTCGGCCTTGAGCACATTTCTCTCACCAACTTGAAAGAGGAAAGGGAAAACCTCTTGGAGTCATTGAAGAAAACCCACAAGAACATTTTTGATAAGTTGTAAGTATACAATTGTTTTATTTTGCATTAATATCAAAAAGGGGGAGAATAATGTATATGCCAAATATGTAAATAATGCTTAGTATACTACACACTACCGGGAGCATGCACCGAGGGGGAGAACTTATGAGTAAATAGAAAATAGAAAATTTTGAAAGGATAAAGGTATCTATGTATATATGGCGGAGATAGAATAAATTTTGAGATATAAGGTCTATATACATTCAAAGTTTTGATACTAATGCAAAAGGGGGAGATTGTTATCTCTATTTGAGCATTAAAGGTTATCATTATTATCATATTTAATTAGTCATTTATCTATGAAATCAGGTAGTAAAAGAAAGTACTTTAAGCTACTCAAGCTAGTTGGTTAGCTACACAAGCCTATACATCGAGTTATCTCAAGGCAGTATCGAGAAACCAAAGTCACTAGTTCTAACCGAGCAACATAGCAGTTTTACCGAACATCAGTACACACCGACACCGAATGATAGTAAACATCAAGCAGAATGGACACTGAGCACTAGTGTAATCACCAAGCAGTATTTACAGTGTTTACTAAGTAAGACATAAAATGACATAGTAATCAATAATGGCACATTTATCTATGTAATTGCTAGATCTAGGTTAATTTTGTACACCGTAGATCTTAGGGTTTTCTCTAAGATATTGTAACCTAATTTTTTTAAGAGGCATAAGAAGTATGCTATACAAATGTAATTCACATCATTTGGTGTGTAAGTGTGAATTTATGAAGCGAAGAAGTTCTTAAAGCATCAACCAACTTCAAGACATCAGTTTTCAGATAGAGAAGAGTAGAATATAGAGACATTCAGATTAAGAAGAATTAGACAAGGCTACCGAGCATATCAGAGTTGAGATCTACACATACAAAGGTGATATCTATTTAGTATTTCATAGATATGTATCAGACAAGATTGATTTGTTAATTTGCAGATACTGTCTATTATTTTCTAATCATTGTAATAGAGAAACTCAAAATCTCTTAACAGAGTAGACCTAACAGTCTTTTATGTAAATCTCTTAATTGAGTGCACACTCAAGCAATGTTGTTAAAATCCTATAACTAGGTATATCTTGTCAACCTAAATTGTTACCCCTAACAGGGTAAGATCATTAGAAGTGATCACAACTTGTAGCCCTAACAGGCAAACTTTATTTACTGCAGTAGTGAAGATTTATGGGTGTCATCCCCACTGCAGTTTTTACCTTCTAAAAAGGGTTTTTGCGTAACCAAAATACTTGTGTTATGTGTTTGATTTATTTTTTTATTCCATGCTATTTACTTTTGCAAAGTTAATTGGATGAATGATGCATACAATAGATATAAGCTAGATGAAAGTTACTACTGTTTGTTGATTAAGTTTTGGTAGTGAAAGTCTTTGAGGGCACTGATTCACCCCTCCCCTCTCAATACCCTATCTCTCCATCCCAACACCTATTGTATTGGAACCTAAGAAGAATGGAGAATGGTGAATGTGTACTAATTCCAGAGCAATTAATAAGATAATAGTGAAATATAGGTTTCCCATACCAAGAATGGATGATATAATAGATAGTTTGACTGGAGAAAAGTATTTTACCAAAATTGATTAGAAAAGTGGATATCATCATATCTAAATCAAATAATGTGATGAGTGGATGACTTCTTTCAAGACAAAAGAAGGTTTGTAAGAGTGGTTAGTTATGCCTTTTGGTTTAACTAATGCACCAAGTACTTTTATGAGGTTGATAAATGAAGTTTTGAAGAAATTCTTAGGTAAATTTGTGATGGAATACCTTGTTGATATTCTGATATTCAGTAAGTACAGAGAAGAACATTTATTGCATGTTAAACAAGTATTGAAAAGGTTGAAAGAAGAAAATTTGTTGATAAATTTGAAAGTGTTCCTTCATGAAAGAGGAGATTGTGTATTTGGGATTTGTGATTTTAGCTGATGGTTTAAAAATGGATCCTGAAAAGGTTGAAGCTAATTTGAATTGGCCTACACCTAAGAATGCTAGTGAGGAAAGATCATTTCATGGTTTGACAAGTTTTTACCGAAAGTTTACTAGGAATTTCAGTTCGATTTGTAATGCCATGACTGAGACTATGAGAGGAGATAAAAGAGAATTCAAGTGGACACATGGAGCTGATAAAATTTTTGAGACTTTGAAGCAGAAGGTTGCTGAGTTGCCTATTTTGGCATTGCCTGATTTCAATAAGGTATTTCAAGTGGAATGTGATGCAATTAGAAGTGCAATAGGAGCTATGTTGAGTCAAAAAGGTAAACCTGTTGCTTTCTTTAGTGAAAAGTTGAATCATACAAAAAGGAAATATTTTGTGTATGATCAAGAATTATATGCTATTGTTCAAGCATTCAAGAAATGGAGACATTATTTGATACTGAGTGAATTTGTATTGTATACTGATCATAAAGCTTTACAGTATTTGGGTAGTCAGAATAAGTTGAATTAGAGACATATGAAATGGGTTGAGTATTTGCAAAGATATACATTTGTGATAAAGCATAAGAGTGGAGTCACTAACCAAGTTGTTGATGCATTGAGTAGGAGATCTTTGATGACTGAGATGAAAATTGAAGTCCTTGGTTTTGATGACATGAGAGATTCTTATGAATTTGGTCCTGATTTTTTTGAGCCGTGGAGAAAGTGTAGAGCACCTATTCAAGTTCAAGATCAACCGAGTACTAAATGGCAAGAATATTTTATGCAAGAAGGTATGTTGTTTAATGGTAATCGGTTGTGTATACTAAGAGGATCAATGAGAACTAATTTGATAAAGGAGAAACATAGTAGTGGTTTGGCTGGACACTTTGGTGTTGACAAGACATTGAATTTGCTTAAGGATAAATACTTTTGGCCATAGTTGTATAAAGATGTTCAGAAATTTGTGAAAAGTTATGGAATTTGTCAAGTTGCAAAAGGAGTAAGTTAGAATACTAGATTGTATACACCGATTTATGTTCCTGAGAAACCTTGGATTGACATTAATATGGATTTTGTTCTTGTCTTACCAAAGACAATAAGAGGTAATGATTCCATATTTGTTGTTGTGGATAGATTTTATAAAATGGCACATTTTATACCTTGTAGAAAGACATCAGATGTAGTACATATAGCAGATCTTTTCTTTAAGGAAATTATCAAATTACATGGATTACCAAGGAGTATTATCTCTGACTGAGATAGTAAATTTGTTGGATACTTTTGGAAGACCCTTTGGAGAAAGTTTGGCACTGAGTTGAAATATAGTTCTACATTTCACCCATAAACTGATGGACAAACATAAGTTATGAATAGAAGCTTTGGTAATCTTTTGAGATGTTTAGTTGGAGACACACCAAGTAATTGAGATTCTACGTTGGCACAAGTAGAATTTTTATATAATAATTTAGTGAATAGGAGTACTGGAAAAACACTTTTTGAGATTGTAAATGGCATACAACCAAGAGGCATATCAGATTTGAGGGATATTGCTGATGAAAGAAAAATAAGTGTTGAAGGAGTAAATTTTGCTGAGTACATGAAGACATTGCATGAAGATGTGAAACATAAGTTGGAAATAAGAAATCATAAATACAAAGACAGAGCTGATAGATCAAGAAGACATAAGACTTTTGATCTTGGTGATGAAGTAATGATTCATTTTAAGAAAGGTAGATTCCCTGATGGAACATATGTGAAGCTGAAAATGAAGAAGTTTGGACCTTGCAAGATTTTGAGGAAATTTGACAGTGGGAATGCATATGAGATTGAGTTACCTAATGATATGGATATATCACCTATATTCAACATTGCTAATTTATATGAGTATCATGAGCTAGATGAGGAAATGATAGTACCGAATGATTATCCTAAGAAATAGACAGAAGAAGTTGAGCGGATTTTGGAACAAAGAATTGGTAGAAGTACAAGAGGAAAACAATATATGGAATATCTGGTAAAGTGGAAGAATAGACCGATTGAAGATAGTTCATGGATTTCACAATCTGATTTAGATTTAGCTCAGGTTGGACCTACTTCATGATTCAAAGAATCATTCTCAAATAACCCCAGATGTCTGATACGGGAGCATCTCAAGTTCTTGGAAATCCTATGTCACCAAAAAGATATTTGAAGTTTTCTTTGTTGCCTATTTCCTTCTTTGACCGAGTTGGTTCAGTGTTGCTCGATTTCCTTTTATTTACCGATGTTGGTCAGTTATCTCTCTGACACTCGGTAATTTCCCTGATGCTCAGTGATGCTTGTTTGGTACTCGATTATCTTGTTTACTGAGTTGTTTATTTGGATTTCTATTGAGGCTAACTCTTGCATTTAATTTTGGTTATAGATTTAATGGTGGTATCTATCATTGGGAAGCGTGTGGACCTAGATCTAGTCATTCCTTTTGTTGATTGTGGATCTGAAGGTCGACTTGGCTCGGTAGCCTCTTGTATAAATATAATTGTTTGGTTAGAGTTTAGGGGTCAGTTCAGTTGGAAGATAGAAGCTAGAAGATTAGAGATTATTTTTAGATCCTCGCATGTTGGAGGACTTTTGTACTTGATTGTAATATCTAGCCTAAACTAGGAAGGACTTATAGCCCAACATAAATGAATCAATTAAAATAAATATATGAAAGATATCTACATTCTCTCTCTCACTTGTGTGTTTGGTTGCTTCTGTGTGTTGTTTTGCAAGGTGGATCTGGTTAGGGTGTGCCTTCGGCCCCCCTCCCCATCCTCCTTTGCATCAAAACCAACACACATAAACTCAGTCAAAGAAGAACTGAGCATCAACAAATAATAGGGTCACTCAGCACAAGAAGGAACACTCAGTAAACACTAAGTTTCATGAGTTCGACTAAGTGTTCCATTCATTCTCATGAGAGATGGGTTCTGTAGAGCCTCTACTCGTGAAACACGGGTCAATCAGTTTGACTCAAAAAACTACATAGTTGAATCCTGATAGCAATATCACTAGTTGTAGTACTTTAAAAACTGTGACATTTGAATTATTTTAAGTAAGTTGTTGAAGGATCTTACAAGCATCCATCCACTATTATTCATGTGGTTTTGTTAACAAATCTACATAATTATTGTTTTAACTTCAAATTATTTATTGGTATATTATACAAGTGTATTTTTTGAAATAAATAAAAAATAGAAATGAATTAAGTAAGCCAAGAATAATCCAAAAGAAAGAAATAATAAATGCAATGTCATAAGTCACAAGAAAAGTGAGTGAAAATCATAACAATAATTATTGTGGATGAAGAGTCCCTAATGTGTGTGTGTGTGTGTGTGTGTGTGTGTGTGAGAGAGAGAGAGAGAGAGAGAGAGAGAGATCTATATAATTTGGGACCCTTTAACGTATCCTACTCACCTATTAGGTTTTTCTCAATTGTCTTTGATTCAATTTTTCACCTTTAGAGATTTAGGTGTTTGAAGCACTTTTTTTCTTCTTTTTTATATCCCAAAGGTATCCCCATTGTGCTTAGCACAATTGTGACTCGACTCAATGAGGGCCAACTTTTTGCCGAGTTGGGCTCAAATAGGTTGAGTTGAGGCACATATTATGCTCATGGCAATGTTTTTGTGAGTGTTTTTCAAATTTTATCATGGAGGTTCTATTTTCACAAAAAAAATATTTTGATATTAATTTAAATGCACTCAGGGGCCTATTAGCAAATGACAGTGATTAATTTTTCTATAGTCTAGAAGCTTTTCAAAGTACATCCTGAGCATAACAACTATTAAAATATTTTTTTATCATTAATTATTAATAGTGACAACATAAGTTTTCAAGGTTTGTTAGGAACAATGACATGGACATAAGACATTGTATAGAATTTGATTAATGAAACTCCTAGAAATGCTAAACATGGGCCCACCATACTTGAAATTGATATTTTGGACTTCAAACTTTCATGAAGTTAGTTATATAGTGATGCAAGCAAGTGACAAGAGGGGCTAGAACTAGCACTCCCTAACTTGGTCCACCTTGCTCAACAACACGTGCAAGAAACAACAACATAGTGTGAGAGAGAAACTGCAAATCTTTTATATATTTATTCAAATAGATTCATACATGTTGGGCTGTAAGGCCTTCCCGATTTTGGTCAGATACTACAATGAATTATAGAAGTCCTTAAACATGCGAGGATCTCCCCAAATATCTCTAAACTTCTATCTTCTATCTTCTATCAAAACTTACTCTACCAACTAACTCCCTAAACTCTAACCAAACAACTACATATATACAAGAGGCTACCAAATTGAGTCAGCCTTCAGATCCATAATTAATGGAAGGAATGACCAGATCTAGGTCCACACGCTTCCCAATGATGGATACCAACATTAAATCTATGACCCAAATTAAATGGACAAGTCAGCCTCAACAAAAACTCAAAAGAAACCCATCGATAAGCAAAGCCAACCGAGCGCCAGGGAAATAACTAAGCGCCAAAGAGATAACCAACCAATACCGGTGAACAAAGGAAACCGAGCAACACTGAACCAACTTGGTCAAAGAAGGAATCGAGCAACACAAACAAACTCAAATATGTTTTTGGTGACACAAGATTACCAAGGACCCGAGATGCTCCTGCATCATATAGGGTAGCTCAAATACACAATAAACAAGATAATTAGATATCAAATGAAAATCCTTTTAGATTAGTATAATTGAAGTTAGTTATATAGGGTATCTCAAATACACAATAAACAAGACAATTGTATATCAAATGGAAAGCCTTTTAGATTTTACTAATAAGAAGTTGATCTTAAGTTTAAAAGAAGTGAATGTATGTGGTCCTAGGATTTACATTAGTTAAGCTTCTCAAGTTATTTTCATCTAATTATGTATTGTGTATTTTCCAATATACTTAAAATTTGAGCTTGGCTCACTATTTGGTTGATTAGTAGTTTACTATATATAGTGGCAAGTTTGTTTAACATTTGAAGGTGCCCATGAACCTATAATTTTATTTCAAAGGAACTTGGCAAGAACAATTTCAAAAGTGGGCTAGTCTAGTAGAACATAGGAGAAAATAAATGCTTCATGTGATTCCAAATAAATACCCTACATCTTCTTTGAATTGAAAGAATGGACCAAAATTTGTGGTGACTTTAGAGCTTCAGAAAATGATAGGATAGAGAAAGATTTGTCCAGATATATGTGCTTTTCGTTGTTCTGTACTTGGATCTCCTTTATTCATAGTGAAAGAAAATTTGGTAAATGAAATGAATAAAGAAAGAAAAAATCCCCATCAATTCTTAGAAGTGTTCATACTTTGTCCAACTATGCATTCCTCCAAATGAATTTCCTCGAACCCATTAGGAATATGTTGATAGACCTAGTCGGAGATCACTTCCTCTTCCCTACGCATAAGGTGCAATTTGGCAATAGGAATGAATCCAAAAAATGAAATGATGATGCAGAGTGGCGAGGACCACATCTAGTGTTGTGCATTACACCTCACATGTTTACCTAAGCTCAAGACACAAGTGGACCCAACATATTTGATTTACAGTGACTCTTTTACCGCAACTTCTAGATGTGAATGAATGAAAATCCACCAAGCCAAACAGATAGGTCAACTTCACCATGTCCCAGTGTAGTAGTACCTAATTCGTGTCTACTATGCCCCGCAAACTATAGCGTATGGTTACTCCTGTACATTGTGTACCATTTCTGCCATTGTTTCCTAGTCGAAGCAATTAGAAAAACATGACAATTAACATGCATAGTACCAACTCCCACTCCACTATATGCCCAAACTATAATTAAAACCCTAATTTCTCTCTAATTTGAGGGGGGAGAGAGGATTCGAAACCCTAATTCATAAGATACTGATTCTCTCGAGCACAAAATATGAGCATTCTTTCGTGGCAAAAAGAGAGGATTTGAAACCCTAATTCACATAATCCTATTGTTCTTAAGGCCCCGTTTGGTTAGCGAAATTGAGGCAGAATTGGGTGCGGGACTTCCGCTTTTTAACCAAATCTGTCGTTTGGGACCCTATAATGCAATTTGGGGTTAGGGCTTGAAAATCCGATTTAGGCCCTAAAATGGGCAGCACCATCTTCCCACCCAATAGGTGGAATTTCATATAATCTTCTAGTTTTGGGTTTTTGTGAACCCCATTTAATTTGGTTGTCTGGTCCGTCAATCTTCTTGCATTGATTTTTAGGTTTTTGAAGGGTTTTCAAAAGGGTTTAGTTTTGGAAAAAATGCAAGCGTCCACCTCATTTTTCGCAGGGTTTCCTCAACAATCCATACCGCGCATTCTTCTACAATAACGAAAAGGGTTCAAATCATAGCCAAGCAAAATCAGGTAGTTTCTACAACACACATTCATTTTTATTCTTACACTAAAAATATTTTTAACGCTAATATAGTCCAAGGTTTTGCATTTTATAGTAGTGGAAAGATTAACATTTTTAAAGCTTTCTGCATGTTTTTGCATTGTATCATTGAGTCTTTGTGAGTAGATGTTGTAGCATAGCGTGGAATGGAAATTTGATATTTCCAGCACCGTGTATGTAATGCTGGGAAAAATTTATGCCATTTTGTATAGTTATGGTAAACCTTGGCAGTCCTTGCTTTACTCTGTTACTACTGATACGAACAGTATTATCTGTCACATATGCACTGTTTACTATCTTATGCCGCAACTCATTCATAGACAATGATTTCCCTCTTGGCATTCAACTGTTGTTCTCAGAGACCTCCAATTTCTCTTTGATGGCTATTACTGTTATCCTTTAGCCCATTCTTTGTCCCTTTGACTATTATCAGTGTTAACACCTAATCAGTGTTAACACTTAATAAATTAGTGTTAACACGCTAAGTGTTCACAGTGTTAACACCCTAATTTTAAAAGTGTTAACAATGTTTCATGCTTTACAAGTATGGTAAGATAAATGCTGGAATCTTTCATATGGATTTCATCTCAAGGAAAGCAATGAAATGATTTTTAAAACTATGCCTGAAGTAAATTTATAATATCTGAATTTATAAAGAAGTTTGTGGCATGGGGACCATGTGAAACACCCTTAGTAAAAGTTTTTACAAGATGTGTTGGTTGAGAAGGATTTTTAAAACTTCAATTGAAGAGCATAGTGAATGTAAATTGTTTTTGTAAGAATTATTTTGGAAACTCTTGTATAAATATAATTGGCAATATTAAAGCTTCGTGTCTACAAAATGTGGGAACTGATGCCTATGGAATGTCTATTGAGGGAGACCAATAGAGAGCTCATGAAGTAACCAATGATACAAGTGTGTTAAATTTTATTTAATACCTTTTCCCTACATAAACCCTTATTTAAATAAATTCTAATTTATTTAAATCCCTTCACATTCTATTATTCTTCTAAACTATGATTAGTTTAATTTTTAATTAAATTAATCCTAAATCTGAATCTAGATCCCACCCTATACACATCACTCTCAACAAATAGACCTACTTCTTAATTAGCTAAGGTTAATTAAGATAATTTTTGGATTCCTACACCCATTAGCCCTAATTATTAGCTCACACACATGTGAGCAAATTTCCAAAAATTGTCTTTTCAAAAAAATCTTAAAAAGCCCCAATAAGGTTTCTTATAGCTTTGATGACACCTCTTACACATTCTAAAAATATGGAAATGAATTTTCCTCTTACACATTGACCCATCACATCTCAAGTTGCTCACACATGTGTGAGCAAAATTGGACTCTTCCATGACTTATGTGTCCTTCATGTGGCACCTATGAGGATCCCACATGTGATCCACCTTACCCCAACCCTCCAAAATCCTATAAATAGGAGCCTTGCCAAGAGTAATCCATCCATCATTTTTGCATTAGAGTTATCATGCTAGCATAATTTTAGAGCTTTCTTGCATTTAGTGTTTATCTAACATGTTTGGTAGTTGCTTGCATTAATGGTAGAATAGTTGCATGTTAGATCATATTTACTTTTGCTCATTCATATTGAATGCTTGAGGCTAGTTCTTCATAACTAGTCCTTGAGCTCATTCAATTTCATCTTCATGGTAGTTTGTAGTTTTTATCTTGCATTTATCATTTTCAATCATAGTGGGATTAAGTTTTTGTGTTGGGAGAGCACATCCACATATATCTCTAAGAGCTAAAATCAAACAAATCTTAGGTGCATTTACGTATTGCTCATTGGAGGTTGTGGAGAAAAGCTTATTTGTTTGGTTCTTGCAAGTTTGATAGGTGTTAGCTTTACATTTGAATAATATATTTATTGCTAACGTTTGAATAGTTTAGCTTGCTCCCAAGAGGTAAGATTTCATCACATACAATATCTTAGAGGTCATAAGGGGTCATAAGGGGTTGTAGGACACATTAATGTGTTCTAGGACCCTTTAAGACCCCTTATGACCCTTTAGGACCCCTTACCACACATTAGTGTATGGTAAGGGGTCCTAAAGGGTTGTAAGGGGTCTTTAGGGTTCCTAAGACTCATTAATGTGTCCTACAACTCCTTCACAACCCATAGAAACCCTAAGATGTAGAGATAGGTCCTAAAGAGTCATAAGGGGTCCTAGGACACATTCCTAAGACACATTAATGTGTCCTAGGACTCCTTATGACCCTTTAGGACCCCTCTTTCTACATATAAGGGGTTGTAAGGGGTCTTAAGGGGCTCTAGAATACATTAATGTGTCCTAAGACCCCTAAGATGCACAGTAATGTGCCCTAAGGGGTTTTAGGACATATTAATGTGCCTTGAGACCCCTTATGACTCTTTAGGACCCCTCTCTCTATGTCTTATGGGTCCTATGGGTTGTTAAGAGGTCATAAGACACATTAATGTGTCCTAGGATCCCTTAAGACCCTTTAGGACTGCTTACAATACACTAATATGTAGAAAGGGGTCATAAGTAGTCATAGAACACATTAATGTGTCCAACAAACCCCTATGACCCCTCGTGACCCCTAATATGTAGAGAGAGGGGTCCTAAAGAGTCATAAGGGGTCCTAGTACACACTAATGTGTCTCATGACCCCTTATGACCCCTTACCATGCATCTTATGGATCCTAAAGTGTCCTAAGGTATCATAAGGGGTCCTAGGACACATTAATGTGTTCTAGGACTCCTTAAGACTCCTTACAACCCCTTAGGACCCATAAGATGTAGAGATTGAGGCTCTAAAGGGTCATAATGGGTCATAGGGTGCATTAATGTGTCCTAAGACCCCTTACAACCCCTTAATACCCCTTACCATACATTAGTGTATGGTAAGGGGTCTTAAGGGGTCCTAGGACACACTGTATCCTAGGAGGCCTTAACAACCATTAGGATCCCTAAGATGTAGAGAGAGGGGTCGTAAAGAGTCATAAGGGGTCCTAGGACAAATTAATGTGTTCTAGGACCCCTACTAATCCCTTATAACCCTTTAGGTCCCTTAAGATGTATGGTAAGGGGTCGTAAGGGGTCCTAGGACACATTGTGTCTTAGGGCCCCTTATGAATCCTTATGACCCTTATTTCTACATCTTAGGGGTCCTAAAGGTTTTTAATGGGTCTTAGGACACATTAATGTGTTCTAGAACCCCTTAAGATCTCTTAGGACCCCTTACCATACATTGATGTATGATGTATGGTAAGGGGTCTTAAGGGGTCGTAAGGGGTGTTAATGGGTCCTAGGGCATATTAAGACCCCTTATGACCCTTTAGAGCCCCTTAATATACATTTAAGGGGTCCTATTAGAACAAATTAATGTGTCTTGGGACCCTTCAAGACCCCTTAAGACACATTACCATACACTAATGTATGGTAAGGGGTCTTAAGGGTTTTAAAGGGGTCTTCAGGGGTGTTGGGACACATTAATATGTCCTAAGACCCTTATGACTCCTCTTGCTACATCTTAGGGGTCCTAGGGGTTGTTAAGGGGTCCTATAACATATTAATGTTTCCTAAGACCCCTTAGGACCCGTTACCATACACAATGTATGATAAGGGGTCCTACGACCCATTAATTTGTCCTAGGACCCCTTATGACCCCTTATGAATCTGTAGGACCCCTCTCTCTACAAATTATGGGTTTTAAGAGTTCTTAAGGGTTATTATGACACATTAATGTGTCCTAGGACCTAGGTTAAATGACCTCCCTCTCTCTCTCTCTCATCTCACCTTCTCACCCTTTCACCAAGATTGGGTTTCCACCCATGAGAGGCATTTACTCAATGTCAAAACTATTGGCCATCATGGGATAAGAGAATTAAACTAAATTGCATAAAAAAATAGCAAGGATTCCATTATGTGATAGACTTAGGGATATTTTCAAGATTTATAATGGAGAACCCACCCCTAAAGAGCAATATATTGTACTTTTGCAACGTAAAAAGAGGAACTTTGTATGGGTTTTGTCCAGATTAGCTGGCTCCATTGGAGTCTGGAACTTCATCAAATGGAGCATGAAATTTTGAAAACAATGGAACATGTGTTAGGATATGATGTGGGCCAGACACATGACTCTTCTTCCAGGACTAAGCGTATGCACTCCCTTAGAAATGCTTTCCAAATAGAAATGGTAGGATACCATCTTTCTATTTTGAAGCCTATTTATCCAAAGGGGATAAATGTCCTTTCTCTGTTCTTTAGAATTGGGGGTGTAGAAGTTTCTTTACATCACTTGGGTATACCACTCAATTGTGTTGTATCTACAAAAATTTGCAAACAAATTAGGCTTATCCATAGAAGCGGTGGAAAAAAACATATCAAAAGTGTCAATTGATTGAGGTGGGGGATGTGAATAATTTGAGAGCAAAAATACTTGATGAAATGATTAAATCAATTGGAAGTTTTGATCTCATAATAGATGGAAGCCCTTGTAATAATCTGTCAGGCAATAACAAGTGCACTAGGCATGGACTAGATGGAAACCAATCTTCTATTTTCTATGAATTCCCATGGACTTTGAATTATATAAGGGGTGTGCAATGCATTCGAGCCTAACTTGACACAATATTATCATTATCAAAGGTGTAACAAACTCTTACAATTTTGTAATACAAACCCTCTGGAGTCACTTATTTCAATTCCAACATCTCTCTCTCTCTCTCTCTCTCTCTCTCTCTCTCTCTATTCTTACATTGGGTGTATGTCCTATAGGACATGCACTCTTTTAACTACATTGGGATCCCCCAAGCCTAAGGCTTGGATTTGCCTTGGGAATCCAACCCAAAGTCTTGGAGGATTCAAATAGGTCTGAGACGTGTTTTCCAACAAATATACAAAAAAATTAATTTTTTGTGTGTGCTCCCTGTTAGGTTTGCACATGGTTCAACAATGATAAAATTAGATGACATGTTGTTCTAGATCTCTCTATTATCTATCTAACCATATATTATATTTCAAATTCTGGTTTTGTTATGTTTTTAATCTCTAATTTCTTTTGTAAGTGTCTCATTTTTGTCAAAAACCAACATGTAGTATTTTGGGCTTAGATTTTAGCTCGTTTGTCAAATTTTTAAATAAGTTACCTTTTTAAAAACTAGACTTCTTTCTACACAATTTATAAAAAAGTAGTTTTGATTTTTTATTAATTCTCAATGATTCCTAGTGGGAGGACATGCAAATTTCACATTTTTTTCAGGACGTGTCCACTTCAAAAATTCTTAAAAAATTATTCATTCATAAAAAAATTAGCAAAAAAAATCTGGGATAAATTGTGGTGTTAGATAATTTCTCACAGTAGCGATTAAAAAAATTTAAAAATTTTAAGATTTTAGGGGAGCACACCAAATACTATGTTATATTTTTTCACAAAAAACATGACCGCTTTCTGTGCTCCACCTTATTGAGGGCCTTAATAGCCACCATTTTCGAAATAAATTTGTAGTTTATAAACTAGATTCAGAGTACTACAACTTTTGTTTGTTGTTGCATCTTGAAATTTTTAGTCTAAGTATCTTCAATTTCTTGTTGAAGTTCAAAGTTTACCAATTTTAGAAAAAAAGTAGCATCTTATACCCCCTTTTGGTCCCCCATCTTTGTGCATTTACCCTCTATGTATATACGTATAAGCACACACACACACACACTTGAAAATATAGAGAAATAGGAAGAGAGAGAGAAATAGGGAGAGATGAGGATAGAAAGAAAAAGAGATAAAGGGGCATACTTAGAGATAGGGAAATAGAGGTGGGTGCAAAGATGGAGAAGGATAAGCATATATACATGAGATAGAGAGATACATAGATCTAAAGGAGAGAGGGATTGATAGAGATGGAAGAGATGAATACATAGAGAATGAGGGAGAGGGAGTGAATGCGAGAGGAGATAGAAAGATTAAAAAAAAATGGAAAGAGGAAGAGAAATAGGGTAGAGGTCAGAGAGGGAGAGAAAAATATATGGGAAGAAAAAGAGGAACATATAAAGATATATGAGAAGAGAAAGAAATAAAAAGGTATAGATTGAGAGATAGATAAGTGGATAGAGGTGAAGAAAGAGAGGGAGACATGGGGAAAGATAGATAGAGAGGTGAGATAGAGGAGGGAGAGGAAGGGGTCAAAATAATTAAAGGGAGAAAGAGAAGAGGGGAGAGCATGAGTGATATATGTAGAGAATAGAGAGAAAGGAAGATATGGAGAGAAAGTTCAATACATAAGGATAAAGAGGGAGAGATATAAATATAGGGTGATATAGAAAGATATCAAGGGGTAGAGAATGAGAGAGAAATGAGGAGAGATAAAAAGCCAGAGATGGAGGTAGATAAATATATCGATAGAAAGAGATAGTGAGTGAGAGTCTAGGAGATGACAATATAGGAATATAGAGAGAGATAATGAATAAATAAGAAGATAGTAAGAGAGATAGAAAGGTAGAGAAATAGCGGTAGATAAATATATGGATAGAGAGAAATAGAGAGGTGTGAGGGAGCGAGAGTAAGAGAGGTAAAGTGAATAAGAGGGGTAGGTTATTCAATAAAATAAATAGGGATGATAATTCTTCTATTAATATTTTTGGTTTAAGATGAATTGTTTCATTAATTATCTTTTAATATGTTGTTGTTTTTTTGGTAAAAGGCCGAAGCCAATATTATATTAAGCAATTAAGTCAGATATACAAAAACCCTTCTCAGTGCAGGTGCTAGTAGGGAAGAGCAGGGTAGAGAAACCCTCCAGCCTTGCCTGGGACAAAAGTTTGGAATTTAATACATAATATTTTGGAAAGGCATACCCTCCTGATATAGATTCATAAGAGTTATATAATACAAAGTACATGAGCATTTTCATATATCCTGGTCGAAGTTATTCTTGTTTTGTAGGTTCCTTCACCCCATCGTTGTGGTTGGGATTTCTTCCTTTGGCTGCCTCTTGAAACTTTACTTCCTGAAATATCTGGATTTTTTACTAAGATCTTTATTAGAATATATGTAGTAAACTATAGTTGTTGAATTTCATTCTACAAGCTAGCAAGTAAGAAAATATCTGTTATGAAGTGCCTAAAATTTAGATTTAATTATTTGAAAGACATACCTGTCCCTGCAACAGTTGGTACTCGCAACAACTCTGAGCTAAGCCAAATTACTTAGGACAATATCTAAAAGACTACCTTCGAGCTTATATGTAATATACATCATTATGGATACCAATATGCTTAATTTAGAATAACTCACTTCTAATACTTTAGTAAAAACAAAGTTAGAACAAAATGAGTCAAAGATTTATTTCAAAAAGCAAAATCCTTATCCAAGTTAATTAGGCCTAATTTGAGATGAAATTATATGCTCACAAATAGAGAACCTGAAAGTGCCATTATAATTATACACTTGTTGTTCTTGAGATTATACTTAACCACAATAGTTGTCCTTATGAATGAAAATAGATAAAATATTGATGCCATGAGAACTAAATAGAGAAACCATTTATCCGAGGCATTAGGCAAGTTTACCAAGTGTCAGAATCATAGGATGATTTATTAGATCTTCCAAGTAATCATTTTCCTGAAGTTGATGCTTATATATCTAGACTTCAAAATAAGCGATTACCTAGTAGATTACATCAATTACAAGTTTGCCAAATATGTAGCTAATGTAACTAGATTCCAGAGGATAAGCTTGGCGAGGTTCATTTGGGTATGATGTGTTCACCCATACCTAACAATAGGAAATACCAAAGAGAGATGAGATGTCTTCCCATATTCAATAATAATCCCACCACGAGATATGAGATTGCATAGGAGACTGAGACTGAACTTAACCCAGAGCCTACAACCTATACTTAATATTTAAAATAATAGCTCAACATATTTTCCTAAAGTAGGTGTACTTAAACCTGAAGAATAACTGTCCGCTAATCTTAAAAAGAAACTACCAACAAGAGTCTAAATATTCCTATGCTATCTGGACCTGTAAGATGCTTACCTAAACAAAGGAATCTAAAGCTAAAAATGTGGGGAAATGGATCTATTATCATCCCTAAGTTAAGTACTTATCCCTACTGTCAAACATCCCTACTAAATGATATAGTAAAGAATAGAAATGTCTTCCAGATCTATTCTAAAATTATCAATAGTAAACTTATACTTGTTCAGAAATGATAAATCCATAAACATCAAGTGGTGTTTTAACGTGAGATAACTTAGTACATATAATGGATTTGCATATCATGAATAAGAGATAAATTCTTAAATGAGAAGCTAGGGTAGTCAAATCTTTATATTACAAAAAACTTATTTAGATTGTTGTTTCTTAATACCTTTGATGGTAAATTTGATTCCCTTAAACATCCTTTTCTATCATCATTGGTCAATTATGATCTTAATATAGAAATGAAATGTGTTACAACAATCTTCCTCATAATAGAAAACCTTTGCTGGAGGAGCCATATGGCTAGAAGCATAGGGTTAGCTAAGATAAGAGATTTACACTGGGTCACTGCATACTAACTTTATCTTATTCTTTATAGCCACCGCCACCCAGAATTATTCTATTACAGTCCTTGAGCCACTATGACCTAATCCTTTTTATGGCTATCTTAGACTCAAATTAGGAGTATATCTTCTTAAGTATGCCTAAATATGTCTACTTAATGTTTGAGGGGCATAGACAAATCCAAGATTAAAGCTATCATTTTTATTGATCCACCTTTCAGAATTACAAACTTGAATACGAAGGGTTGAATACAAAGGATTTACAACAAAAAATAAAATGCAGTGTATTAAGAAGGATCCTTTGATGTCCTTTATGTTAGGGTAAATTATTTAGGATCTGTTTGAGGACTCTAACGGTGCCGATGATTCTTTATCTTCCTTCACCAGCTTCAGTCTAATGTCATCATTCGTGATAAACTCAGTCATCTAGTTCCCATCTGGAGGAGGTCAAACATGGGTGAAATATAGAAGGAAATCCAAGTTCCTTCTTATGGAGGGGGTTTCTTCTAAATATATGTCCCAATCTTCCATTTCTAGAATAGGAAATGTAGAAACATAACCTTGGTTAAAAATTCTTCTTTTATAATCTTTGGGTTTGGGAATGGATAAGTCCATTTGTATGCTATTAAGAACTTTATTCAAATCCACTAAAAACTTTTTCTTGAAGACTCTTCTACAGAGATTTCCAATAGCTTTTACATCAGGATCCACCTATAGAGCTAAGGCTATAAACATAGCCGATATGTTTGAATTGACCCTATGTCTGTTAGTGTTTCCTAAGAACTCCTCACTTAGGATAACAAATACTGCTCTTACAATAATATTGTATTTAATCAGTAGAATCTTCTTAATTCTTTTCAAAGAGATTTTCCCTTCAAAGGCTGTTTGCTTGTTTGGGATCTCAGTTTTATCGGCGTTGCCATTTGCTTGAGGAGATGCTATGGAAAATGGGAGAACCTCACCTCTATATATCCATTGTCTTGGTGACGCTTGCTGAAGGTGAAGATGGAATGTTGGTAGAATAGCACCAAAAACTCTTTGTTAACTCTATTATCACCTAAGGATGATTATACTTAAATATTCAACGATTACCTATATTGATATTTAATTTAATGTTAACCTAAAATGATGTACCAAAGAAGTTTGCCAAAATCCACTAAAGTTTGACAGATTATAGCTGACAAAAGATCAAATAAAAACCTATAATGAATATTCAAAATACATTTTGTATTAGTGTATACTTATATTTTTGATATTGTTGTGCTTTAATTATTTATGCTAATTCATGATATTGCTTGCCAATATATGAGCCTATCTATGAAAAGTTCCAGGAAGTGGTTCTATAGATGCAAGATGACAATGTTTTAGACTTATCCTTCTTCCACTACCTAACTTATATCAGAAATTAAAGAAACTCAGTAATGTTGCATGATACTCAGTACAAGGGATTATTTACAATAGTATATCTTGTTTGAAAAAAATCTATATGCCTGATCTGTGAGTATATGATAATAGAATTAGATCGAATAGTGTATATATGTGAATGATACACAAAAATAAAGGGAGAAATGAATCTAGCCCAACAATGCACTCCTACAGATAGAGTAGCTATTCTTTTCATTAGAAGAAAGACAAACCAAGACAAGGGGAAATAGAATTACCTTAATGGATAGATGTTCTAATCTTAAGAAGGTTGATAAGTTGAAACAAATTCGTGGAGAAATGTTTAGCCTTCGTCAAAATAGTTACCAAAATAAGTCTACGACAGGTAGTTTAGCCTTAACCTATAGGCAAAAA
>BSBK01012334.1:0-65000 GCA_027943335.1 Chamaecyparis obtusa
AAAGATTTATTTTTTTTAATGAGTGGGGTGGGGGGTCCCACACCCCACTCTCGGCAGTGTGTTGCATAGAGGCAGCTAGATTGCCTAGGGCAGTCCATAGCTGCCTATGACAACCATTGAAACTGCTACGACACCCAAGAGAGGGGGGGGGCGGGGGGAGGGTGGAGCCCGCTCCCTCTCCCCTTTTAATATAGTAAAGTTAATTCTTTTAAAAGATTAGTTTTAATTTAGTTCTTTTTTAAATTTACTTTTAAATTTGTTTTTTTAAAAGTTACTTCCTAAATTAGTTTTAAATTCAATTTTAAAATTAGTTTTAAATTTAATTTTAAAATTAGTTTTAAGTTTAATTTTAAAATTAGTTTTAAATTTAGTTTTAAAATTAGTTTTAAATGTAGTTTTAAAATTGGTTTTTTTATTTTTATTGTTATTTAATTTAAATATTAATAAAAATATTGGTAAGTTAGTTTTATTTAATGTTTTTAATTAAAATTTAATGTTAGATTATTATTGCTAATAGATTTTGGTTTAAGTAATAATCATTTTATTACTAATTAATTTAATTAGCATTTTCACATTAATGTGATTAGTAATTTAATTATTTTATAATGATTTTAATTTAGTATTTTAAATATTAATTTTTAAATGATGGGTAACCTTATTGTTATTATAATCATTTTAATTATATTTTTAGATATTAAATTATATGGTTATATGAATATTATTATGTCAATCATTAAATTAGTATAGTGGATATTAAATCTTAATGATCATTATCTTGATAATTTTAATCATCTAATTACTATGTTAGATATTAGTGTTAAATGATTAATATTTTCTAAATGGAGTTACTTTTAAATTAGACGCATCACTAATTGAATCAGTTTTACTAGCACTATTTTATTACTGCAATAATTCCTATGTTGTTTTAGAAATTGTTTTAACTTAAGATTAATGTATTGATTTCTAAAAATGCATATTATCATGGAATTGCCCCTCTTTAGTGTAGTTTTCCTATTGGGCTTAGGGGGAAACTATGTTGTTTATTAGTGGAAAGTACCAAAGGCTGAGATATGAGTATTTTAGCTATAAATTTGTTTTAACTGGATTATTATCTTCTCATTTTGCATTCCCTTATTGCATCCTAGGCTTGTTTGCAAGTGTACTTGCAAATGTGTGTATGTGTTATGAGTTTTCAGATCAGAAACCAATGTGCGTTCTTGTTGGATGTTAAGGAACCTATACCTATTTATCATACCTATATGGTACTTTGAGTTACTAAGCTTAAGGTAGGTAATCTAAGTGTCTAAGGGGGAGTGGCTTATAATGGAGGTTAGGAC
Source organism: Chamaecyparis obtusa (assembly GCA_027943335.1). Taxonomy (NCBI): domain Eukaryota; kingdom Viridiplantae; phylum Streptophyta; class Pinopsida; order Cupressales; family Cupressaceae; genus Chamaecyparis; species Chamaecyparis obtusa. The sequence continues at coordinate 1,338 of BSBK01012334.1, forward strand.
CCTAAGTGGTTGCCAAGGTAACTCATTACAAGTTACTTAATAAGTGACAACCTAATACACTATGGGGTTTAAAATGAACTAATAAGATGTCTTATTCTCACCAATGCCTTGAGTGCTCCTATAGGCTAGGATGGGAGTGGAAGGAAATGCTTGAGTAGATCTTTCATGGTTAGTATCCTTGTCTACTCGAGAGGACTATTGATACTACATAGAGTCACTAGGGGGCAGGGTCTAGTATGACTACCAGGGTAACTCTAGAGTTGACTCATGTGATGACACTTCCCCATATTCATTTTAGGTTTCCTACATATGTCAGGTGCCTCTGGATTTATAGGTCGATGCCTATCTAGTTGAGTTTCACTTTATGTTTAGAGAGTTTTCAAGATCCCTTATTTGTCTTATCCTTGACTGGTTTGTAAACTGAGTGGGATCTATCGTTATATCCTCAAAACGGTGGGAGTGGACCATTTAGGTGCCACGAGGATGGGTGGTAGTGACCCTCTTCACCATTGGGACTTTGATGTTCTTGTGCCATCATCGCCAACCTTGTAGCGGTTGTACCTTGTGCGACATTATTTGAGATATGCTCTAGCTTTCTTAGATCATTTATCTTATCATTTTATTGTATATCAATTGATTTATTCATGGATTCATTTATTGTACTTGTATTTAAATATGATTACATACCTTACAAATTGTGTAGTGGATGTTATTTCATTGAATATACCTTATGGTATCAATTGTAATTATATCACTATTTATGAGATGTTGTTCTTAATCAATTATACTTTGTTATGTTTGTTTTTAGACTTTAATTATTTAATAAGTAATTATATGTTATGGAGTCATCAAGAAAATGTACCCTTGTTGAGTTATGCTTATGATCATGTTTATGTTTTAATGTTATTTCTTCCGCTTACTTGTTCATCTTCCATGTAAACTATAAAAAAATAAAATTTGTACACTTAGCTCTTGTTATAGTATATTTCTCCTAGGTTCCCTAGCGAGGCATTACACATATTCCCTATAGCATGTACGCGCTATGTAAATCTTAAGAAAAGGCTTAATGGAGGGAGGGATAAAGCCCAACAGGCCCTGCTAGATCAAATCTAGGACTAGGTCAATACATAAAATATAACATTTAAGTATAGGTTATTATACTTAAGTTATATTTTATGTATATACTTGTAGGATGTTTGAGATTGGTTTCAGCTTCATAGAAGTTAAGATAAATATTCTAGATTTTGAGGTTTTTTAGAAAATTAAAAACTTAGCCAAATTTTAGGAATCAACACATTATCTTTAATATGGTTCTCGGTGGACTATTGACTATAACCTTAAGCCCTTGAATTGATTAAAGACACTCTTTAGGGTTATAAGTGGTTCTAATGTATCATAATGGGTCTTAAGTTGTCCTAGGTCCCCTTAGGACACATTATGGCCCCTTAAGGAATATTAGGCCCTCTAAAGACCCCTTAGAACACATTAATCATCCTAGGACACACTAATGGGCTCTAATATGTTCTAATTTTTTGTAAGGGGTTTTAATGGGTTCTAAGTGGTCCTAGGAACCCTTAGGACCTATTAAGACCCATCAAGACATAATATGACTCATTAGGGCCCCTTAGAACACATTAATAATCATAGGACCCGTTATAGAGAGAGACAATGAAGTTAATCGAGTGAGAGAGAGCACATTAGTCATTGTAGGACACTCTTTAGAGTTCTAAGTGGTTCTAATGTATCATAAGGCTTTATAATAGGTCCTAAGTGGTGCTATAATACTATAGGACCCATTAAAACTCCTTAGGACATATTAGGACCTATTAGAACCTCTTAAGGAACATTAGGATCTCTTAGGAACCCTTAGAATGTATTAATCATTGTAGGACACACTAGTAGGCTCTAATGTGTTCTAATATTTCCTAAGGGGTTCTAATGGGTTCTAAGTGGTCCTATAAACCCTTAGGAGACACTATCAACCCTTAGGACCCATTATGACCCCTTCACTTTAGTGTTAAATTAGCTAACACTACCTAGTTTATTCATGATTTTTCTACTAATTTTTTGATGTAAGTATGATTTTTTGTGATTTTATATAATGGAAACATCCAAAAATGTGAAATTTTTGTGTGCCCCATAGAAATCATTGAAAACTAATAAAAAAATTAAAAGTTATATTTTTTAAAGTGTGTATAATGGAGTCTAGTTTCTAAAAATGTAATTTGTTTCAAAATTTGATGAACAAGCCAAAATCTAAGCCCAAATGAATACACGTTGGTTTTTGACAAAAATAAAACATACTTACAAAAGAAATTAGAGATGAAAATATTAACATAATGTTAATTCAAAATAAATTATATGGTTAGATATCTAACAGAGATCTACTATATCAAGCCGTCTAATTTTATCGTTATTGAACGACGTGCAAACCTGACAGGGAGCACACAAGAAAATATGTGAATTTTTGGTAGGTTTTCTGGAAAAAAAAATCTTATACCTATTTGAATTCACCAAGCCTTTGGGTTGGATCTCCATGGAAAATCCAAGCCTTAGGCTTGCTGAACCGTAATGCAATTCAAAGCGCGCACATACTATAGTGCATGTGCACTATGTAAATTTATAGTTTACATAGCACGCATGCCCTATAATGCGTACATGCTATATAAACCTTAAGAAATAACTTAAGGGAGGGAGGGATAAAGCCCATCAGGCCTGTTGGGTATTTTTCTTGTAGGAACAAACTTTATAAATATGGGGAATTGATTTTCAGTTTGTGAGCTCTTCAAGTTTGACAAGAAAAGCACTAATTGATGAGGACTGGATAAATGTCCTCCTTTTTTTAGCTCCACAGGGCTCATGTGGGTATTAACTAGGTGATTTACTCTATTTCAAGTAAACTTTTGAATGGTGGATGAAATCTTCACTAAAAATGCTCCTATGTATCTAATCACTTCAATGAAAGATGACTTGCAAATAAATATTGAATAATTTGATGTAGAGCTTTGAATGAGGAGAACAATGACTGTATTAGAATGAAAAATGGGAACAAGGATACAAATCCTTCTTCTTTTTATAAATATAACTCAAGGAAGGTTAACCTCTTATTCTTTCTTTAAATGAATCACTAAATGTAAACTATATTTACTTGGAGCACAATCCTTGTAGCTTATATGCACTTTGATTAATAAAAAGGGGTATATAGATGAATGTTCTTTGATTGATGATTGAATCACACATGGATAAAAAACATCAAATCAGTGCCTAATCCTTGGGCAAAAGAGTTTAAATGTGAACAACAAAAGAAAATCAATAAACATACAGTAGGATGCCTTACAAACAACAAGCAGTCTAAGTAAGATGACTTACAAATTACTTTGTCACTTCTAAATTATTGCTTATCAAATTTTAACAGTTATGTTTACTCTCTGAAACCTTTTATGAAACTTTAATTATTTCCTTGAAAGAAATTCATAAAGAGTTAGACTTATTGTCTTGCAATAGGTATGTTTTTATATGCCTTATAGATAAAAACAATACACGAGTATAACATAAAAGGAAAGAGACAACAACAAAATAGAAGAAGTGCACTTGTATTTTATTGAAAGTCTTGTTATTTCAATACATTGAAAACTATAAATCTTTAAAGCTTAGACAAAAGAAGTAAGAAGTCTACTCTCTGTAGAGATATGCATTCAACATTCAATACTTTAAAAAGTTTACAATTGCTATATTTATAGAGATAAATCATCTTGGAATCCTTCAAAGAGAAAGGATGCAACAAGCTTTGGATGATTTACCCTAAACCTAAAACAAAAAAGACAAAATACAATTTGAGCTGCTCTAGCGGTGGGAGGACAAAAAATTTGGATGACTCATTATGAAAATCTGATCTTTGTCTTTGACATTCTGACACCTTTTTCTGAAGATATTCATGATAAATTCTATAATTTATAAAGAGATATGGTGACCACAATTTCGGGATAATTTACACCATTCTTAAATATAATTATCATCCTTGTGCTCATTGATTAGGTCTCAAGACTCTGTCTTTTACTCTTCATCCAATACTTCTAGGTCAACTGCTGGTATCTTTTTCAGCCTTTCCCACCTGGCATCTATGACCTGCTTTACATCTTATATGAACCTTGTAAATTTTGTTTCAACCTTAATTGCTTCATCAAGATTGGAATTAAAGTTATCCATATCAATTACATTTTGGTCATTAATGAATGACTTTTTTTAAGGAAAAAGAAGATCAAATTATGTTTGCCATTCATTTAATTCTTTGAATTTTCCATCCTCTGCCTTGATTGGTGGGATAAATTTATTGAAGGCAAGTCCAAACATAGCTATCTTTGCCTCTACCTGATTAGATTTACCTTTGAAGAAGGATAAAGTTAATCCTATCTTCTCTATTTCCTCACCAACTTGAAGAACAACCTCTGGGATATCAGGCCTTAATGGGTGAACAATTACTAATCTCTCAAAAAGGGATATTCTCCCTGACCAACTTGAAAACTAAGCATTTAAAGTGTAAACAAAATTGTTAACCTTAGTTTGCAACTCTAGTAACTTTTGATAAGCATTATATACTACATCTTCTTTTTCTTTTAGGATATTAATCCTATGCTACAAAACATTTAACAATACCTCTAGGGCAACCTTATTTTTCTCTACCTTTATTTTCTCAACTACCTCTTTAGTGGTTCCTTGGCCTTCTACTTGTGCTAGTTGTTCTAGTGGTGGAGGAGCATTTAAAGACATGTTCACAAGTTTCATGGATAATTCTTCTATTTGTTTCTCTAGTGATTTTCCTCTCATTATGTGGGATTCTCTGTCTTTAACCACAACACTATAATCATTGAACAATTCAGCCAACTTTGTAGATAATTGCTTTGTCTTATCTTCATTTAACCTTGCAAAGTGGGTGAGAACCTGAGCAATCTCTATATCTCTAGTTTTGTGTATGGACCACACAGTATTATCACCCTCCATTTTTTCTTTTACATTTAGCAAAGTACGCTTATTATCTTTGGGATATAGGCTCCACATAGCTAGTGCCTTATTCTTCGGGCTATACCCAAATCCTCTCACCATATCCCCAACTTGAGTTTCTAAAGTCAAAGTGATATCAGGCTGTCTCATGATTTGATCAATTATAAATGCTAAGGAAAGGTCCCATCTTGGTATAAGCAACATATCACTGTCCTTGAATAATTGCCTGGCTTCTTCTAGAGTAATAGTCTCAGTTTCATGATCATAAATTTTCAAGGCTTCTAGGGATTCATTTGGTACATGCCCTTCTTTCATATTTGAATCCCTGATGCCACTTGTTGCTGCTTATGCCACAAAATAAAATCTTTGAACTCCTTGGCCTTGATGAATTCATCATCCTTTAGAAATGCTTCTCGTTGAAGCAATCTTTCATCCTATCATAATGCCAATGGCAACTCAACATTTTCAACTATTTCTTCCTTTTGCTTCCTCTTCCCTTCCTTGATTTTCTTCCTAAGCTTGTGGTCATAGGCCCTTGTTCCAATTATTAGAGCACCAACTTGGTCTTTTATTTTCTCAACTCTTCTCACTTGGGAGGGCTCTCTAATATGTAATTTTTGCTTCTTCTTAGGAGGCCCATTTGTTTCCTTAGTTGCTGGAACTTCAGTGGTTAGAGCCTTTGTTAAATTTATAACTTTAGTCCCTCCTGCTACTTGTTCAAAACCAAGTGGTTGATCTCTTACTAGAGAATCATGTACTAAATACCCACCATCACTATCCTCTTCATACTTAGAAGATGATTGTTTTCTTCCAGCCCTATCTTTTTCATCAATCCAGCTCTCTAGAAAATTTAACAATTGATTATAGTTGTTCATCATCTATTCCAACCTTTGTAAATATGGAAAATTAAGAAAATAGCCAGCAAATGAAATTCTCTTTTTCTTAACTTGATCCTCTAGCACCAAAAATTCTTGAAATTGTAAGGCTCTTCTTTGCACAATATCTTCTACCAGGATATTTCTTATTACATCCTCCTCAACACAAGGCTCATGCCTAAGAGAAATTGGAATAGTAGGAGTGTAATGCATTTTTGTAGTTATAATAAAATCTTCAGTATCTACTTACGTATACAGGGCTATACTCATTTTGAAGTGTCCCAATCAATTGTTAACCTGAGTAAAGGCACTCTAGCCTATTGTGAAATTTCTAACTTTGAATTGTCTAGGGGTAAATGTACCCTTCCTGTGTAGAAATAAAATATCCTTTTCTGTCAACATGAGTTGCCAGATGAATTTCATAATTGCAATCCTAGGAGGACAATAATAAGGTAGAATATGGGGTGGTTGAGGGCACCCATAGACTCTCATCATGGTCAATGTCTGCTCATAATAGAAATCACCCCAATTGTGATTTCCTGGCCAATTATCTACAAATTGGCATGGTCTCAATAGTTGTAGAACTTTACTAGTAGCCTATTCATGATTATTCCAAAAGCCTCCATAATTGGTTGTACCATCTAGTTTTGAAAGGCACATAAGTCATTCTCCCTTGTTGTATAGTTCTAGACCCTCAGCCAAAATTGAACTAGATTAGGCTCATTATTCCAAAACCTCCTAGGTCTAAGATCTCTTACATTCATAATAGCATAATTGTTATACAAGACAAGGTGCATTAGGAGAGAATAATGCATGAATCTAGGGTAATTCTCTTTTTTTCTGAATGTTTTGAATCCCTCATGCATTCCAATGATTATATATCCTATATAATCATAGGTGGAACTGACATGCATATTTTGTAAATCAGGCACCATCATTAGGATATCTGAAGTTATCCTCTCAATTCCACCATCTACCCCCAAAACCCTACACAATCTGTAGGCAATATATTTTATGTATAAGTTTAAATCTTTGTAATAGTAAGGGGTAGTTCCAGGTAAGGCTACCATGTAATTCTTGTTAGCCTTAGGAATATGACTTTGAATTTCTTTAGATACTAAGTGTTTTTCCCTTTCATATGTATTGGCTTGAGCTCTCAAATTGATTTTAGTATTCATTGGGACAAAAACACCAAAGCCTCTCATAAAAGAATTTCTATCAAGTGTCACTAAAGATGAACCATCATCTTTTCTAACTATTTTTGACAAGGGGTCATACTTGTGTGCCATCTCTAACAATAAGTCTATATTGAGAAAGACTTCAGGTACTACCAACCTAGCCAACCTTGAGGTCCAAGGGTTTGACACAGGAATTACATTATCATCATTTTTGTGAAAGTAAGTATATAGACACAAACTAGAAACATTATGTGTTTCTGCATCCCTACAATATGCCAAATTATCAAGGAAAGCCTCCTCACTAAACTTTTTGTTTTGAGTGGAACCAGGAAGAAAGGCAAGGAATTCATCTGAGTAACTCTTTTCATCCTTCATTTCTCCTTTATCTTTAGTGCCCTTACTACTAGAAGTGCCGCTAGCTACTAGTTGACTTATTGTTGCTGAATTTATACTATCTTTTCATGAATCTCTAAACTGTTGATGCTTTGGATGCTAGAAATATCTATATCTTAAGAAATTATCACTCAGGTTTTCTGAAAGTGAGGTGAATTGTAAATAATAATGGCTATCTCCTTTTAACCTTGTGAAATGAATGCATCAATCTGGTCGAGATCAATTCATATCAGATTGGTAATTACTTGGCATGCTCATAATTAAATTTACTAGCCGTAAGCTCTAAGAATGACAAGCAATCAAAAATTTGAGTTCTAGTGACCTACTGACTATATAAGCTCTCGTAATCACTAAAAGAATTGACACTTTTTAATATCTATTCAGAGATTACATGACTAAAGTCTTTTTCTTAGTTGCTAAATGTTTTCACCTTTTTAATTGTCATCCCAAGACCTAGCGACTGAGCTAGAATTCATAGTCACTGAATACTTTAGCACTTTCTGATTTCTTCATGAGATTCAACAACCACCATTGATCTTGCATGTGACGGCTCACAACATTTCTTTTTAATTTTTTGATTCATAGACCCAATGACTATAGTTGTCTCTATATCGCTGAACATTCATGCTTCATTTGATTTTATCCCAAGATTGGGCGACTATAGTTCATCTCTTAGTCACTGGTTGTTTTGGCTTTTATCACTTTTGTCCTAAGATTCAGTGACCTCCATTGGATCTTCATCTAATTGTTTATATTAAGTCTCATAACTCTTTACTTTACCTTTTAAGTCATCTGGAAACTTGGCAACTATTTGATTTTGAAGTCGCTGAAAGTTTTTTGACTTTTCAACATATTTTGGAGATCATGCAACTAATCCCATCTAGAGATCACGCGACAAAATGAAGTCTCATGATTGCTGCAAATTTTCTTTAATTTTATTTCTTCTAGCGACTTCACGCCAGCCATAGGATCTTAATCTGATAGTGATTATTAAATCTAAAAAATCTTTACTTAATGCATTAATCTTGAGATTTAATAATGACCACAAGATCTTGATCAGATGACAATCTCTTAATCTCTAAATATTTTTGATGACATCACTTTTATCCAGCGACTTAATGACAACCGCTCAATCTTGCTTTGAAAGACTTGCATCTATAGTGGTTGCATTATCTCTTAATCTAAGCTTTGACTTTGACTTCTTCTTGAGATCTCACGACTAAAGGCTTTTAACACCACTTTATTACATCTGGAGATCTGGCGACTATAGTTTCTACATAGTCACTTAATGATTTTTCATTTTACCTTTTTGCTTGGAGATTACCTGACTGAAGACTTTTAGGATCTAGCGACTAGGCGACTATATTCCATTTATTAATTTTTTCTTTATATTCGCTAGGTCTCATTAAGCACTTTAAGTCATCTGGAGATTATCCAACTAAAGGCTTTTTTCTAACTTCCATGAAAGAAAGGAATATTCTCATATCCTAGAGAGACTACACGACTAAAGGGATTTTAAATAGCATGTGCTTTAAAGGAAACTTAAGTGATTCAAAAAGTAACTTCATTTTAGAACTCACTAAGGCATAAACTAGGGCTTTTTTATTTTTCAAGGGTAAACTGACCTAGCACTTAGGGTTTTTTTATTTTCATGCCTTTTTTTGGAGCTCTGAGGATCGATTTGTAGGGTATGACTGACTAGATTGAAGCAAAATTTGACAAAAATGCAGAGGTGACTTGATGAAAGAATTTTTTTTGAATAGAAATCTTCAAAACTATGAATACTACCAACAATGGCTCTAACTGAGGATGTTTAAATGAAAATTTAAGTAAGAACCACAAATCTCTGGAGAGAAGACTAAACTAGCCAAGCTACATCAGGAAAGAAAAACACAACTGAAAGGAAAATACACCTATACAAGAAATTTACATAACTTACATGTGCATAAGAAGCAAGATTTCAATTGAAGAATGGTGTCAAGAATTTCCCATGCACTGGAAACTCAAAAATTTCTCCATCCATGTTATTCAATAGGTAGGAATATTTTTCAAAGCTCTAGTGGATGATGAAAGGACCAAGCCATAATGATTCAAACTTTTTGTGCTTTCCTTTGTCTTCATCCCTAACATTCCACTAGAGTACTAAATCATTTGGTTGAAATTTTCTTGTAGTTTCTCTTTTTTCAAAAAGATATTTCATTTTTTGTTGTAACTTAACATTGTCTTTTTGGCTTTCTCTCCTTACTTCATCAAGTTCAACCAACTATACCATTCTATCTTGTATTGGATCTAAGAGATCAAGTTCTTCCTCTTGAATGAACTTATATACTGGTAAAAAATTGTTGATAGGAAGTCTTGACTGTATTCCATACACTAGCTCAAATGGAGATTTGCATGTTGCCTACTTGAGAGTTATCTTATCAGCCCAAAGAGAAATTTTTAGCTTTGAATGCCAGGCTCTTTTATTCTTTTCTAGATTCTTCTTTATGATTTTTAGGATGCTTTTATTACTGACTCATCATGTTCATTTGTTTGTGGGTGGTATGGTGATGAGTAGGACATCATAATTCTATAATCATTACATAAATCTTTGAGTTTGTCTAATCTAAAGCGCATAGCATTATCTGTAATCAGTTTGATAGGAACACCAAACCTGGTTAAGATGTTACTCATTAAAAGATCTATCACCACTTTGTTGGTTTCCTTCTTAGTGGGGATGGCTTCTATCCATTTTGTAAAGTAGTTAGTTGCCACAAGAATCCAACTGTGTCCCCCACTATACTTTTTAGCAAACTCTAAAATAAAGTCAAGTCCCCACATGGAAAATGGTGCTTCTACAACTATGGGATTCAACAATAATACACCTGAGTATTTGAGCTTAGAAGCAATTTTTTGGCAAGCTTCACATTTTCTAACAAATTGAAAAGAATCTTTAAACAATGTAGGCCAAAAATAGCCAGATCTAAGTATTTTATGTGTAGTGGTTTTGGCAGAATAGCGACCTCCAAAAATTCCAGCATACATATCTTTTAGCACCTTCTTTGCTTGATTTTTATCAAGGCACAACAATAACACTCCACTTTTATCTTTCCAGTAAAGATCTCATTGTATCAATGTGTAGTTCTATGTTTGTAGTATTATGGCCCTCTTCTGATTATCAGACAATTGTTCTGGGCACTTAGCATTCTTAAGGTAATAGACAATATTAGTGCAATAAGGTTGTCTCTCTATACTTGTTATTATCATATCTGGTGCCCCTACAGTGTTAACTTGAACTAGGTCCATATTTTCTTCTGTCATTAATTTGGCCAGACCTAATCCTCTTTCTAACTTAGTAATTTGAATTTCCAAGTTAAATTCCTAAATTCTGGTAATTCATTTGTACCTTTTCCCAGTTACCTCTGACTGTGTAAGAATGTCTTCTACTACTGAATGTGGGACATAGGCAATCACCTTGGCACATACTAGATATGGTCTAAATGACTTGACAACTTTTACCAAGGCATATGCCTTCTTTTATATCATTTCATAGTTTAGCTCAACAACTTGAAGAGATTTTCTAAAGAAAGCAATTAGATGCTCAAATCCTTCATCATCCTTTTGTAATAATACAACAACAATAGTATGAAAAGAGGCAAAAGAGAACAATGAAAATGGTTTATTGTAATCAAGGGATTTTAAGATTGGAGCTTCTTGAACTACTTCTTTAATTTTCTCAAAGGATTTCTATGCTTCTTCTATCCACTAAAACTTTGCATCTTTCTTTAACAACTTAACTATTGGTTTCACTATTTCTACAAAGTTGGCAATGTATCTTCTAACAAAATTTATCTTTCCAAGAAAATATTGTACACCTTTTATGTTTTTTGGAGCAGTGACCTTTTGAATAGCTTCTATTCTCTTTGGATCTATTCTTAATCCTTCCTTTGATACTATGTGGCCAAGTAGCTTCCCCTCTGTAACTGCAAAATGACACTTTTTTGGGTTCAAAGACTCTCCATATTCTAGAGCCTTATTGAATTTTTTTTCTAAATGACAACAATGATCTTCTTTTCTTGAGTAGGTTGTCATATCATCTTGGTACACCACCATGAATAAATCAATATATTCTTTGAATTCAACATCCATGGCTCTTTGGAAAGTTTCTCTTGCATTCCTGAGACCAAAAGGCATTCTGACATAAACATAGGTCCCCCATGGATTAGTGAATGCAGTTTTAAACTATTCAGATTCCTTAACTAGCACCTGGTTGTATCTAGAGAATCCAGCCATCATAGATAATAACTCACAACTAGTGACTTTATGTAACATTGCCTCCATGTTAGGAAAATAATAGTTATCCTTTAGAGAAGCAACATTCAAATTTCTAAAGTCTACACATAACCTAATATCTCCATTCTTCTTTCTTACTAGAACAAGGTTAGAAACCCAAGTTGAGTGCCTTATTGGTTGGATTATACCTGCATCACTCAACTTAACTAACTCTTGTTACATCTTTGGAGCTAATAATGGATTAATAGGCCTTTTATTTTTTCTGAAGGGTTTTACATCTTACTTAAATGGGATCTCATGTTGGAAAAGGTCCTCCCTATAAGCTTTTAAATCATCATAAGACCAAGCAAAAACATGCTTGTGCTTTCTCAATAGTTTTATCAAATTAGATCTGATGTAAGGGGCTAATCCTTTCCCAATATAAACCATTTGAGGTGAGTTGTCTAATCCCAAGTTCTCCTCTTCCAAATATTCTATTTTAGCATTACTAGTATTCAATAAATGATCATTATGATTACTAGATAATGCTTCTAATTCAGTTAAACCTTTGGGAATATGATTGGTACTTAACTGTATAACTTCATTTCCCAAGACCATGTTGTTGTCATCAGTGACCTCAACCAATGCATTACAATCTATAGGTTGATCCTCATAAATATCAAGGCATTAAATAAACCTTGAAATGTCATGGTCATCCTCAAAAACTTTCCAGTTGTATATGTTGTCTGGGACAACTAGCCTATTCTTAACTTCAACTATTAACACTCCTATTAAATTTAGATCATCTTTTTTGAGAGTAACATTAACTAGGAAATCTGCCATAATATTTCTTGATCTCTCTTCCCAACTAATGTTAAAAGCATCAAATATTTCAATTTGATCCCAAATAGTATGTTTATATAATTTCAATCTATCATTCTTCACAACATATTTAGATCTCACTTGTGCTACAACAAGTTTTGAATCTCCATAGACTTTTAAACATTTAATACCATGTTTTGTAGCAATATTCAATCCTAAAAGCAATGCCTCATACTCATTAGGATTATTTGTGCATTGAAAATTTAATAGGAATGAATACTTAAATGTGGTACCTAATGGAGATATAAACAAGAATCCAACTCCTGAGCCTTCTTTTGAGCATGTTCCATGATGAAGGGTGCTCCCCTTAATACCACAAACACATAACAGAAACAGAGAAACAACAACAATATGCAAGAACATAAAATTGGCTTCTTATTATCTCCACAAATGTGGAATTACAAAATTTTAGAATTACAATATGCAAAGCCACATGGGCATTCCCTTACAATATTCTGTAGGACAAAGCCTCGAATTGTTACCCAGATCTACTACCCAGAACTGCCTAAGACTACACTACAGGCCTTCTTTATATAGGCAATTTCCACCGCCCGAGAAGGTTCCAAAAATTTAGCCCAAAGGGCCAACCAAACTTAGAATTATTTTATTTTACAATTTATTACATCAAAGTCAGCTCAAAATAACTTTTGAAACCCAAACAGAAATTTTGAAGGAAAATTATTTTCTGCCATTTCAGGTGACTCAACTTCTGAAGACCATAAGTCATCGCCAGTTGCTCCGATTGGCTATTACAACCCCAATTCGGAAATGCCATGAAGCACTCTACAGGCTTGGCTCATGCAAGTGCTCATCACCCAAATTATTGACCTCATATGGGGCCTCTAAAGCCTTCAAAATTGAGTTCAAAGTTTCTGTACCCTACCGCCAATACCGAAAATCTTCAATATCTACAAAGCTAGACTTGATCTGTCAATCAAACTTTGCTGGAAGGCTGATACGATTGAGATGAACCTCCATATGTGAAATCAGAATATTCTAAGATTTATGACCAACTTACTAAAATAGAAAGTTTCCATAAATAGTAGCTCTACACAAGATAGCCCTTATTGAATACAAAAACATAAATATTTTTGGGTGATGCAAGATTGCTCTTACACCCAGGATGCTCCTACATCATTCCATCAAAATACATATGCCATAATCCATCTTGCTGAATATTCAACTTTGCAACTAATGGATCAACATTTTCACTTTGTGGAATTATCTTTTCCACTTTGAAATTCTCCATGTCCACATCAACACAACAATTTAAATCATTAGCATCATTTAACGCTATCATGTGTGGCGTTCTACTCTCTCTAGATACTTTGATGTTACCCCCATCAATATTGAAAGTTGCATATGATAAATCACATTGAATACTACCACCCATTGAGGCACTCCACTTTCTAGACACCAACATGCCATACTATGGTGGAATATCTACAACTAGAACATCCATGGTCAATACTCTGTCAGGATAGATAGCTAGCCTATATGGAAAAGCCTTGATAGTACCAATGATAGGTACTTCTCTTGAGTCCATTTCTTGACATCTCCCATGAGGAGTATCTACCTACAATCCCATAGACTTCATAATTTTTGTAGGCAAAATAGTATTAGATGCTCCTAAATCTATCATGAAATTCTTAAGCATCTTATCATGTATGACCAAAGTTAGGTAAAAGGGATCTACAACTCTTGAAGAAGAATTAGTATTTAAATATATCTGAGGAATTTCTGAGACTATCCCTTCAGGCTCCTTTTCCTTACTTTTAGGTTTGTCATGTTTTATCTTTCCCTTTTCCATGTTTTCTATTTTTTGTGATATAGTTGGGGTAACATTGTTCAACATTGTGAGTACCTTATCTTTATGCTCTTTTATCCTCATCATCTCTAAAAATGGGACTTTAACAGCCAGTTATGATAAAGAGTGTCCCATATCAACAGGAGTATACTTCATGTATCAAGATTTTGGCTTCTCAATAATGATGTTATCTTCGTGAGCACTTTGAGTAGATTCGTCCCTTTTATACTTCTTGACATCTACTTTAGGGAAGGCAAGAATTTCTTCTGATGTTTTGGCTTTATCGTAATGTACTACTTTTGGACTATTTGTCTTACTCACCACTTTGACTTTAGGTTCATTTAAGTCATCAGTCGGTTTATCCCTTTTGTTTGTTTGTTTTTTGTCAGCGTTATTTTCCTTAACAAACATTCCAATAGGTTGACTATCATTATTTCCAACTACTCTACTTCTCAAATGATAGCTATTTATGGCTTTAGAGACAAGGTCTACAGTAATTTTAGTCTTTTCTTCATCTGATAGTTTCTTGACCACTGTTGACTCTTGGCCATTAGTGGCATGACATCTTATGTCATCTTTTTTTTCGTCTTCACTATAAGACAAGATATGCTGATGGTATCCATCTGATCTCCCTTGTATACCATACATATCATGGTTTTCAGTCTCCTTATCAGAATCTATGTTAGGGTTAGACTGAGAGTCAAACATGGCAAAACTATGATGGTCATCTATTTTCTCTTCTTCTCCCTCTTGTTCTTCATTAATATTCATATTCAAAGCTACAACACAAAATTCAAGGTTATGTGGTGCTTGACATGGTTCACACCAATAATCATCAGTGCATAAATTAACAACATTCTTATGTAGGGGATCAGGAGTTCTATTATCATTTTTGTCCTTCTTTGGTGGAGCTATAGGTTTTCCATTTTTAAAATGTGTTCCAAATGGATAGTTTTGCAACCTATTTTGAGGACTATAGTTTGCATGAGAGGGTCTTGTGTTTTGATAAGCCTTATATTCTTTATGTTCAGGCACTCTATGACTACTTTTATCAAAATGACCTTCATCCCTTCTACTTAACTTTCCTAAGATCCTTCTATTCATTTCTATATTAATAGTTGTTTTGTATGAATCTGTAAGGGTTCTAAGATTCTTATCTCTAAGAGGATAACCCATTTTTGTATCAAAAGCATTTAGGTAGGTAGCTAGACACACCTTTTCATCCAGCTTCATCTTTTGAAATAATTTATGTATATCCCTTTGGAATCTGATATTGAATTGTGTGAATTCTTCATTAGGATTATTTTTGATGTTGTTAAACTAATTTAACAAGAATAATTCATAGGTCTTGTCACTATAATGGTCTTTGAACAGATCTATCAATTCATCCATTGATGCAACAAAACCATGATATAATGATCTGAACCACTCCCTAGCATCTTCAACCAAGGACTGAACAAATAACTTCATCAATACATCCTCATAATTAATATTGAAATCATCAATAATATCAATGAATTTTCTTAAGGGTTCTTCACAAGTAATGACATTATTACCTGAGAATTTTGGGAGATTTTCTCCTATTTCTGGCATAGTATTTGGGTAACTAGGAATATCAATGAATAAAAACTATTTATACCTTTCATTCTGTAGATATTTTCTCTAAAGTCTATCATTTTCTTGAAAAGTAGTGGCCTTGGACTTAGATGTAGTGGCACTTTCTGCTCTAGCATGTGTTTTTCCAAGAGATTGTAAAAATTCAATCTTTTTCTTCATTTCTAGTGTAGCAACATTAGCTTTAGGCTTCTCTAACATCATTTCCATAGTCTCTTTCTCCTTTTTGGATCTCTCTAACTCAATGTCCAATATGGAAATTTGATCCACTAGGGGCCTATGACTCTTTGGTTCTTCAATTTTTAGATTTTCACCTTCTTCTTTCCCTCCTTTTTTCAAAGCTTGGAGGTCAATGTTCTGAAAGGTGGTAGTTTTTTCTTGACTTTCTTGAGTCTTATCAGCATGTCTTTGTAATATTTTTCTTATTTTTTCTACATGCTTTTGTTCTTTTAACTGCTTTCTTAACTCTTTATCTTTTTTCAATTGCTAAATGAGAGCTAATTGTTTCATGAAAAACTTCTCTTCTTCAACAAGTTCATTAGTAGGAGCTTCTGAATGTGAACTTGTAGAATCATTCTCTTCCCTCTCACTAGAAGGACTTGAAGTACTCATTTCCTCATAATTATGCAACCTAGAGTTTGGAGCTTCTAGGTATTCTAAGGTGTTCCCTTCATGACTGGACTAGGGTGAATCCTCTTTTTTATCACTTCCTTTATCACTTCTTAGAGACAAGATAGCTGTGTTATCTTGATTTTTTATTTGTTTCCATTGCGGTCTTCTTCTAGAAGTAGATGGACCTCCACCTTCTAGCTCAAGTTTAGTATTCTTCTTCATTCTTAACTTGATATTCATTCTTAAACTTTAATTATTTCCTTAAAATAAATTCATAAAGAGTTAGACTAATTGCCTTGCAATAGGTATGTTTTTAAATGCCTTATAGATAAAAAAAATACAAGAGTATAACATAAAAGGAAAGAGACAATGACAAAATAGAAGAAGAACTACACTTGTATTTTATTAAAATTCTTATTGTTTCAACACATTAAAAACTATAAAGCTTTAAAGCTTAGACAAAAGAAGTGAGAAGTCTGCTGTGTATAGAGATATGCATTCAACATTCAATACTTAAAAAAGTTTACAATTTCTATATTTATAGGGATAAATAATCTTAAAATCCTTCAAAGAGAAAGGATGCAACAAGCTTCAGATGATTTACCCTAAACCTAAAATAGAAAAGACAAAATACAATTTGAGCTGCTCTAGCGATTGGAGGACAAAAACTTTGGATGACTCATTCTGAAAAATATGATCTTTGTCTTTGACAATCTGAAACCTTTTTTTGGAGATATTCATGATAACTTCTATAAGTTATAAAGAGATATGGTGACCATGATTTTAGGCTAATTTACACCATTCTTAAAGATAATTATCATCCCTGAGCTCATTAATCAAGTGTCATGACTCTATCTTTTACTCTTCATCCAATACATCTAGGTCAATTGCTGGTGTCTTTTTCTTCTTTGGCTTTGTTAGTGCATCCCATGCAGCCACCTCATCCTCTAATGGCCAATAAAAATATTGAATGCTTTGGATTTGTACCTTCTACCTTTCCCACCTGGTATCTGTGACCTGCTTTACATCTTATATGAACTTTTTAAATTTTGTTTCAACCTTTATTGCTTCATCAAGATTGGAATTAAAGTTATCCATATCAATTAAATTTTGGTCATTAATGAATGACTCTTTTTTAGGCAAAAGAAGATCAAATTATATCTGCCATTAATTTAATTCCTTGATTTTTCCATCCTTTGCCTTGATTGGTGGAATAAATTTATTGAAGGCAGGTCCAAACATGGCTATCTTTGCCTCTACTTGATTAGATTTACCTTTGAAGGAGGATAAAGTTAATCCTATCTTCTCTATTTCCTCACCAATTTGAAGAATGACCTCTGGGATTTCAGGCCTTAATGGCTAAACCACTGCTAATCTCTAAAAAATGGATATTCTCCCTGACCAACTTGCAAAGTAAGCATTTAAAGTGGAAACAAAATTGTTAACCTCAGTCTGTAGCTCTAGTAACTTTTGATAAGCATTATATACTACATCTAATTTTTCTTTTAGGATATTAATCCTATGCTACAAAACATTTAATAATACCTCTAGGGCAACCTTATTTTTCTCTACCTTTATTTTCTTAGCTGCCTCTTTAGTGGTGCCTTGGCCTTCTACTTGTACTAGTTGTTCTTGTGGTGAAGGAGTATTTATAGGCATGTTCACAAGTTTCATGGCTAATTATTCTATTTTTTTCTCTAGTGCTTTTCCTATCATTATGTGGGACTCTCTATATTTAACCACAACACTATAGTCATTGAACAATTCAGCCAACTTTGTAGATAATTTCTTTGTCTTATCTTCATTTAACCTTGCAAAGTGGGTGAGAACCTGAGCAATCTCTATATCTCTAGTGTTGTGTATGGGCCACACAATCTTATCACCCTCCATTTTTTATTTTACATTCAACAAAGAAGGCTTATTATCTTTGGGATAAAGGCTCCACATAACCAATGCCTTATTCTTTGGGCTATACCCAAATCCTCTCACCATATCCTCAACTTGAGTTTCTGAAGTCAAAGCGATATTAGGTTGTCTCCTAATTTGATCAATTATAAAGTTTGAGGCAAGGTCCCATCTAGGTATAAGAAACATATTATTGGCCTTGACTAATTGCCTGGTGTCTTTTGGAGTAATAGTCTCAATTTTAGGATCATAGATTTTCAAGGCTTCTAGGGCTTCATTTGGTACATGCCCTTTTTCTGATATTTTAACCCCTAATGCCACTTGTTACTACTTATGCCAAAAAATAAAATCTTTGGACTCCTTGGTCTTGATGAATTTATCATCCTTTAGAAATGATTCCTATTGAAGCAATCTTTCATCCTGGCATAATGCCAATGGAAACTCAACATTTTCAACTATTTCATCCTTTTTCTTCTTCTTCCCTTCCGTGATTTTATTCCTAAGCTAGTGGTCATAGGCCCTTGCTCCAATTATCAGAGCACCAACTTGGTCTTTTCTTTTCTCAACTCTTCTCACCTAGGAGGGATCTCCAATATGTAATTTTTTCTTCTTCTTAGGAGGTTCATTTGTTGCCTCAATTGATGGAACTTCAGTGGTTGGAGCCTCTATTAAATCTATTACTTCAGTCCCTCCTGCTACTTGTTCAAAACTAGGTGGTTGATCTCTTACTAGATAATCATGTACTGAATACCCACCATCACTATTCTCTTCATACTCAGAAGATGGTTGTTTTCTTCTAGCCCTATCTTTTTCATCAATCTAGCTCTCTAGAAAATTTACCAATTGATTATAGTTTTTCATCATCTATTCCAACCTTTGTAAATATGGAAAATTAGGAAAATAGCCAACAAATAGAATTCCCTTTTTCTTAATTTGATCCTCTAGCACCAACAATTCTTGAAATTGTAAGGCTCTTCTTTGCACAATATCTTCCTCTGGGATATTTCTTATTACATCCTCCTCAGCACAAGGCTCATGCCTAAGAGAAATTGGAATAGTAGGAGTGTAATACTTTTTTGCAGTTATAATAAAATCTTCAGTATCAACATACCTATATAGGTCTACACTCATTTTGAAGTGTCCCAACCAATTGTTAACCTGAGTAAAGGCACTCTTGGCTATGGTGAAATTGCTAACTTTGAATTGTCTAGGGGTAAATGTACCCTTCCTGTGTCAAAATAAAATCTCATTTTCTATCAACATGAGTTCCCAAATGAATTCTATAATTGCAATACTAGGAGGACAATAATAAGGTAGAATATGGGGTGGCTGAGGGCACCCATAGACTATCATCATGGTCAATGTCTAGTGATAATAGAAATCACCCCAATTATGATTTCCTACCCAATTCTCTAAAAATTAGCATGGTCTCAACAACTATAGAGCCATTACTAGTAGCCTATTCATGTTTATTCTGAAAGCCTCCATAATTGGATGTACCATCCAGTTCTGAAAGGCACAGAAATCATTCTCCCTTGTTGTATAGTTCTAGGCCCTCAGCCAAAATTGAACTAGATTAGGCTCATTATTCCAAAACCTCCTAGGTCTAAGATCTATTACATTCATAATAACATAATTGTTATACAAGACAAGGTGCATTAGGAGAGAATAATGCATGAATCTAGGGTAATTCTCCTTTTTCTGATTGCTTTGAATCCCTCATGCATTCTATTGATTATATATCCTTTATAATCATAGGTGGAACTAATATGGATATTCTATAAATCAAGCACCATCATTAGGATATCTGAAGTTATCCTCTCAATTCCACTATCTACCCCAAAACCCTACACAATCCGTAGGCAATATATTTTATGTAGAAGTTTAAATCTTTGTAACAGAAAGGGGCAGTTCCATGTAAGGCTACCTTGTAATTCTTGTTAGCCTTAGGAACATGACTTTGAATTTATTTAGATACTAATTGTTTTTCCCTTTCATATCTATTGGCTTGAGCTTTCAAATCAATTTCAGTAGTCATTGGGACAAAAACACCAAAGGCTCTCATAAAAGAATTTCTATCAAGTGTCACTAAAGATGAACCATCATCTTTTCTAACTATTTTTGACAAGGGGTCATACTTGTGTGCCATCTCTAACAATAAGTCTATATTGAGAAAGACTTCAGGTACTACCAACCTAGCGAACCCTAAGGTCCAATGGTTTGACACAAGAAATACACTATCATCATTTTTGTGAAAGTAAGTATATAGACACAAACTAGAAACATCATGTGTTTGTGCATCCCTACAATATGTCAAATTATCAAGGAAAGCCTCATCACTAACCTTTTTCTTTTGAGTGGAACTGGGTAGCAAGGTGAGGAATTGGTCTGAGTAACTCTTTTTATCCTTCATTTCTTCTTTATCTTTAGTGCCCTTGCTGGTAGAAGTGTTGTTGGCTACTAGTTGACTCATTGGTGCTGAATTTATACTATCTTTTCCAGAATCTCTAAATTGCTAAAGCTCTAGATGCTAGAAATTACTGAATCTTAAGCAATTATTGCTCTGGTTTTCTGAATCTTATTGCATTAAGCTCGAGATTTAATAATGACCACAAGATCTTGATCAGACGACAGTCTCTTAATCTTTGAATATTTTGGATGACATCACTTTTATCCAACAACTTAATGACAACTACTTGATCTTTCTTTGAAAGACTTGCATCTATGGTGGTTGTGCTATCTCTTAATCTAAGCTTTGACTTTGACTTCTTCTCAAGACCTCATGACTGAAGTCTTTTAACACCACTTTATTACATCTGGAGATCTAGTGACTATAGTTTTTGCATAGTCGCTGAATGATTTTTCATTTTACCTTTTTTCTTGGAGATTACCCGAATGAAGACTTTTAGGATCTAGTGACTAGGAGACTATAGTCCATTTATTAATTTTTTCTTTATATTCGCTAGGTCTCCTTAAGAACTTTAAGTCATATGGAGATTACTCGACTAAAGGCTTTTGTCTAAGTCCCATGAAACAAAGGAATATTCTCATATCCTAGAGAGACTACGCGACTAAAGGCTTTTGGGATGTCGCTAGATAAAAAGGAATATGTTGAAAGTATTGGGAGATCAAGCGAATGAAGGGATTTTAAATAGCATGTTCTTTAAAGAAAAGTTAAGTGATTCAAAAAGTAACTTCATTTTATATCTCGCTAATGCATAAACTAGGGCTGTTTGATTTTTCAAGGGTAAATTGACCTAGCACTTAGGGTTTTTTTAATTTTCATTTCTTTTTGGGAGCTATGAGGATCAATTTACAGGGTATGACTAATTGGATTGAAGCAAAATTTGACAAAAATATAGAGGTGACTTGACGAAACCAAATTTTTTGAATAGGAATCTTCAAAACTGTGAATACTACCAACAAGGCCCTGCTAGATCAATTCCAGGATGAGGTAAATACATAAAATGTAACATTTAAGAATAAGTTATTATACTTAAGTTAAATTTTATGTATATACTTTCAAGATGTTTGAGAGTGGTTACAGCTTCATAGGAGTCAAGATAAATATTCTATATTTTGAGGGTTTTTAGAAAATTTTAGACTTAGCCAAATTTAACAAGTCAACATATTATCTTTAGCATGATTCTCAATGGACTAATGATTATAAACTTGAGCCCTTGAATTTATTAAGGAAACTCTTTAGGGTTCTAAGTGGTTATTATGTATCATAAGGGGTCATAATGGGTCTTAAGTGGTCCTAGGTCCCCTTAGGAGACATTAGGGCCTCTTAAGACCCCTTAGAACACATTAATTTTCCTAGGACACATTAATGGGCTCTAATATGTTCTAATGTTCACTAATTTTTTGTAAGGGGTTTTAATGGGTTCTAAATGGTCCTAGGAACCACTAGGACCCCTTAGGACCCATTAAGACCCATTAGGACATGATATGACTCATTAGGACCCCTTGGGACACATTAGTAGTCATAGTACCCATTAGAGAGAGAGTGATGTTGAGAGAGAGAGCACATTAATCATTGTAGGACACTCTTTAGAGTTATAAGTCATTATAATGTATCATAAGGGTTCATAATGTGTCCAAGTGGTCCTATGAACCTTTAGGACCAATTAAAACCCCTTAGGACATATTAGGACCCATTAGATCCTCTTAGGACACATTAGGATCTCTTAGGACCCCTTAGAATGCATTAATAATTGTAGGACACACTAATCAGCTCTAATGTGTCCTAATATTTCCTAATGGGTTCTAATTAGTTCTATGAGCCCTTAGGACCCATTATGACCCCTTAGGACCCATTATGACTCATTATAACACATTGGGTCCTTTTATGACCCTTTTAGAACACATTAATAGTCATAGGACTTGTTAGAGAGAGACAAAAGGTGAGGACCCATTATAACCCCTTAGGACCCCTCTATATATTAAGGGCCCTAAGGATTTTAAATAGGTCCTAGAATACATTAATATTTTCCAAGACCCCTTACAAAACACTAACGAATGGCAAGGGATCCTAATGTGTCATAAGGGTTCTTAAGACACATTTATGTGTCCTAGGAGTGTTTATGACCCCTAAGATGCATTGTAAGGGGTTCTAGGACATATTAATGTGTTGTA
The DNA here is from genome assembly GCA_027943335.1 of Chamaecyparis obtusa. Taxonomy (NCBI): domain Eukaryota; kingdom Viridiplantae; phylum Streptophyta; class Pinopsida; order Cupressales; family Cupressaceae; genus Chamaecyparis; species Chamaecyparis obtusa. Next base: position 24,491 of record BSBK01012334.1, read on the forward strand.
TCACCCCTTATGACCCCTCAAGACCCCTCTTTCTACATCTTAGGGGTTGTAGGATTGTTAAGGCACCCTAAGACACATTAATGTGTCTTGGGACCTCTCAGACCCCTTAGAACCCCCTACGACCCCTTACCATACACTAATGAATGGTAAGGGGTCCTAAGGGGTCTTAAGGGGTCCTAAGACATATTAATGTGTCATAGGACCCTTCATGACACCTTAAAAATGTTTAATACACCTAAGATATATGGTAAGGGGTACAAAGGGGTCATAAGGGATCCTAGGAAACATTAATCTATTTTAGAACACCTTATGGGCCCTTATGACCCTCGAGGACCCCTCTCTCTAAATATTAGGGGTTGTAAGGGATTTTCATGTGTTTTAGGACCTTTTATACCCCTTAAAGAACCTTAGGAAATCTTACCATACACTAATGAATGGTAAGGGGTCGTTAGTGGTCATAAGGGGTCCTAGGACACATTATTGTGTTGTAGGACCCCTTACGGTTGTTAATAATAAAATAATGAATTGTATAGGGTATCAAGGGGTCCTTAGTCATCTTAAGGGGTCCTAGGACACATTATTATGTCTTAGGACCCTTTAATACCCCTAAGGACCCCTTACCATACACTAATTTATGGGAAGGAGTCTTAATGGGTCATAAAGGGTCTTAAGGTGTCCTATGACATATTAATTTGTCATAGAACCCCGTAGGACCATTTAGCACATCTAATATGTAGGTAAATGGGTCATAAGGGGTCCTAGGACCACTAATGATCCCTTAATACCCTTTAGGAATCCTCTCTCTACATCTTCTGTTTCATTGTAGATTCTAAAAAATGGTTCGAGCCTGGTAGTGTACACATTAACATTTTTAGCATTACAATTGAGACGTTGTTTTACATTCTAACTATTCCTCTATGTTGTAGATATGGATTTCATTTTATGTTAATATTGTTTCTTTCATAATTAATTGAATATTGAAAATTATTCAATTAATTACTAATATTTCTATCTTTTTGGCCGGATTGATTACCAATCCTAACTGATCCTTATAGATCCCAATCAATTTTAAATGATACTAACCAATCCTAAACATTCCTAAACTATATAAAATATTCCTAAATCAGTCTAAATGAGTCCTAATATCTTGCTAACCAGTTTAGGATCTGTAGGAATACTCTCTCTACATATTAGGTTTCATTGTAGATGCTAAAAATGGTTCGAACCTAGTAGTCTACGTGTTAAAATTTTTAGCATTATAATTGAGATATTGTTTTGCATTTTAATTATTCCTCTATGTTGCACATATGGTTTTATTTTTATGTCAATATTGTGTCTTTCATCATTAACTAAATATTGAAAATTATTCAATTTATTACTAATATTTCTATCTTTTTGGCTGGATTGATCACCAATCCTAATCCATCCTAATTGATCCCAATCAACTCTAGAGTGATCCTAACTAATCCTAAACATTCTTAAGCCATGTAAAATATTCCTAAATAATTCTGATTGAGTCCTAATCTCTTCCTAACTAGTTTAGGATCATATTGATGATGATTAGGACCAATTCCAATGATTCCAAAATAGTTTAGGAAATAACAAGGCATTGATGAACTTTGACAATGCACTTACAATAGTGATTGGAAATGATAGAATAACATCAATAAACTTGGATGATGTCATAGAATTAATAAAGATAAGGAGACATTGATGAACTTGTACAATGATCTGATATAAGAGAATGAAAATGATGCATCAATGAACTTTGACAATGCTCTCAAAATAAATGACATAGGTTGACTACGATAATATCAATAAACTTTGACAATACTATCAAATTGATGATGAAATGGGACAAGACATTGATGATATTGGAAAATTACTTGGGATGACATGAATGAATTAATGATGACAATATTTATAATATTTGAAAAATATTGTGATGATTGGAAAAGTGATTAGAAAGATAAATTTGATTAGGCATCAATGAGCTTGGACAATGCCCCAAGATGCTCAGAAAAGAACAAAATGAACTCAGAATGATCCTAAAATAGTTAGAAGGAGATTAGGACTTAGTCAGACTAATTAAGGAAGATTTCATATGGTTTAGGAATGTTTAGGATTGGTTAGGATTGGTTTAGAATTGATTGGGATCAGTTAGGATCGATCAGGATCGGTGATCAATTTGATAAAAAAGATAGAAATATTAGTAATTAATTGAATAATTTTCAATAATCAATTAATGATGAAATAAAAAATATTAACATACAATGAAAACCATATGTGCAACATAGAGGAATAATTAGAATGAAAAACAATGTCTGTATTGTAATGATAAAAATGTTAACACATAGACTACTAGGCTTGAACCATTTTTTAGCATCAGCAATGACACCTAAGATGTAGAGAGAGGATTCCTAAAGGGTAATAAGGTGTAATTAGGATTCCTAGGACCCCTTATAACCCATTTCCTATATCTTATGTGTGCTAAATGGTCCTAAGCAATTCTAGGAAAAATCAATGTTTGTCATAGGACCCCTTAAGACCCCTTACGACCACCTAAGACATATTACTATACATTAGTGTATGGTAAGGGGTGCTAAGGGGTCTTAAAGGGTCCTAAAACATATTATTGTGTCCTAGGACCCCTTAAGACCACATAAGACCCCTTACAATTCATTAGTTTATTGCAAGGGGCCGCAAGGGGTCTTAAGGGGTCCTACGACACAATAACATGTCCTAGGACCCCTTAAGACCACTGACAACCCCTTACCATTCATTAGTGTATAGTAAGGTGTCCTAAGGGGTTTTAAGGGATCTAAGAGGTCCTAACACACATTAAAAACCCTTATAGCCCCTAATATTTAGAGAGAGGGGATGTCAAAGGTCCTAAGGGGTCATAAGGGGTTTTAGGACACATTAATATGTCTTAGGATCCCTTGTGACCCCTTAGGACCCCTTATCATACATCTTAGGTGTCTTAAATATTTTTAAGGGGTCTTGAAGGATTTTAGGACACATTAATGTGTCTTAAGACCCCTTAAGACCCCTTAGGATCCCTTAACATTCATTAGTGTATGGTAAGGGGTCCTATGAGTTGTAAGGGGTCTAAAGGGTCCTAGAACACATTAATGTGACCTAGGACCCCTTAACAATCCTACAACCCCTAAGATGTAGAGATAGGGGTCCTAAGGGGTCATAAGGGATGCTACAACATATTAATATGTCCTAGGACCCCTTACCATTAATTAGTATATGGTAAGGGGTCTTGAGACACATTAGTATATCCTAGGACCCCTTGAAAATCCTTAGGATCCTTAATATGTAGAGAGAGGGGTCCTTAGGGGTCATAATGGGCCCTCACCTTCTCTCTCTCTCTAAAGAGTCCTATGACTATTAATCTATTTTAAGGGGTTTTAATGGGTCCTAATATGTTACAATTGGTATTAATTGGTCCTAGGGGTTTTAATGGGTCCTAAGGGTCCTAAGGGGTTGTAATGGGTGCTAATGGGTCCTAATGTGTCCTAAGGGGTTGTAATGGGTACTAAAGGGTTGTTGGACCACTTAGGACCCACTATGATCCCATATGATACATTGGAACTAGTTAGAACTCTAAAGAGTGTCCTACGATGATTAATGTGGTATGTCTCTCTCTCTAATGCATCCTATGATTGCTAATGTGTTCTAATGGGTCCTAATGAGTCGTAATGTTTCCTAATGGGTGTTAATGGGTTCTAATCAAATGTAATGGGTCCTAAGGGTTCCTAGGACCAATTAGAACCCATTAAAACCCCTTACAAAATACTAGTGCACATTAGAACACATTAGGATCCATTAGTGTGTCCTATGATGATTAATATGTTCTAAGGGGTCTTAAGAGGCCCTAATATGTCCTAAGGGGTCGTAATAGGTCGTAAGGGGACATAGGACCAATTAGGACCCATTATGAACCCTTATGATATATTAGAACAACTTAGAACACTAAAGATTGTAATTAATAAAGTTAATGGATCAAGGTTATAATTAATAGTCCATTGAGAGTCATGCTGAAGACAATGTGTTGATTCTTGAAATTTGGCTATGTCTAAAATTTCCTTAAAACCCTCAAAATCTAGAATCTTTATCTTAACTCCTCCGAAGCTAAAACCACTCTCAAACATCCTAGAATTATATACATAAAATGTAAGTTAATTATAAGAAAGGAAAAGTATATAACTTAAATATAAGAAAGGAAAAGAATTTAACTTATACTTAAATTTTACATTTTATGTATTGAACAAGTCCTAGAATTGGTCTGGCAGGGCATATTAGGCTTTCTCCCTCCCCCCCTTTATATTTTTCTTAAGGTTTACATAGTGTGTACATGCTATAATGTGTACGTATTATAGTGCACATGCACTATTGCCTTTGATTGGCCAAGCCTTATGCTCAGGAAATCAAAGCTATAGTGGGTAAGTGCACCAAGATGGGGGACCAAAAAGGGGGTATAAGATGCAACTTTTTTTTGAAATCTAAAAATTTTGAACTTCAACAAAAAATTGAGTATAGTTTCACTCAAAATTTCAAAATGTAACAAAAATAAGTGTTGGTCTACTCCAAATATAGTTTCTAAAATACTAATTTGTTTTAGAAATGGTGGAGATTAAGGCCCTAAAAAATGGGGAGCAAAAAAAAGGGGTCCCATTTTTTGTGAAAAAACATAGCATAGCATCTGGTGTGCTCCCCCTAAAATGTTAAATTTTTAATTAAAAAATTTTAATCGCTCCAATGAGAAATTAGCTAACACCACCTAGTTTATTCTAATTTTTCTAATAATTTTTTGATGTAATTATGATTTTTTGCAAATTTTTGAAGTGGACACATCTTGAAAACATGAAAATTTTTGTGTGCTGCCCCTAGAAATCATTGAAAACTAATCAAAATTCATTTTTTTTAAAAAGTGTGTAGAATGGAGTCTAGTTTCCAAAAATGTAAGTTGTTTCAAAAATTGACGAATGAGCCAAAATGTAAGCCCCAATGAATACACATTTTTTGTTGACAAAAATCAGAAATACTTACAAAAGAGATTAGAGATGAAAAGCTTAACATAATAAGAATTCAAAATAAATTATATGGTTAGATAGGTAATAGAGAGATCTACAATATCAAGCCATCTAATTTTATCAATATTGAACAATGTACAAACTTGACAAAGAGCAACACCCCAAAAAATGTTAATGTTTGGAAGGTTTTGCTGGAAAACATGTTTCAGACCTATTTCAATCTACCAAGCCTTTAGGTTGGATCTCCAAAGAAAATCCAAGCCTTAGGCTAGGTAATTTTCAATATTATTGAAAGCATGCATGCTCTATAGTGCGCACCACGCTATGTCAATATATCTTTTACATAGCACATACATGCTATAACACATGTGCCCTATAGCACATATGTGCTATGCAAAACATAACTCTCTCTCTCTCCTCTCTCTCTCCTCTCTCCTCTCTCTCTCTCTCTCTCTCTCTCTCTCTCTCTCTCTCTCCCCCCTCTCTCTCCCCTTATCTCTCTCTCTCTCTCCCTCTCTCTCTCTCTCTCCCCTTATCTCTCTCTCTCCCTCTCTCTCCCTCCCTCTCTCTCTCTCTCTCTCTCTCTCTCTCTCTCTCTCTCTCTCTCTCTCTCTCTCTCCTCTCTCTCTCTCTCTCTCTCTCTCTCTCTCTCTCTCTCTCTTTTTCTCTCTCTCCCTCTCTCTTATGTCACCCCCTTATATCATGTTTTTAATAAGTTTTTGGTTTCTAGCATAGGGCATATGCTCTATAACACGTACATGTAATGGAAGAATAAAAAAATAGTATGAAAGTTGAGAAACCCGTGAAAGAGGCCCACATTTTACTATTTACTGCTGCATTTCTGTAGTATGTTCGACAAATATTTTCTTTTCATGGTGTTGAAGATCAAAAACAAGTACAAGTATATTCTATCAATTTGCACCACCTTTTTTGTTAAAAAAAAGAACATCAAAGTCCAAAGGTCAATCATTCATCACCAAATTTGATCCATTGAGGTAAGTGTTTTAATTTTTACATGTTGATTGTGAATATTTAGTGTTTTTTTATAATTGATATGATATAGAGTTGTTGAAGAAATAATTTGACATATTGTAAGAGATTTATATTATAATTTATTGATAAATTTATAATATTATATTTTTAGTTAATATAATTTGGATTGCTATTACAAAGTGGAACTTATTGTAAAAGATTGATATAATAAATTGAAAGTTGTAATGAACTCATATGTAGAAATCATCATCATGCCAAGGAAATGGGAAAAATCTCTAACACCAGAAGAGCATGAAAGAGACAAAGATAAGAAAAGGAAAAGAATGAGACAACTTTGTGACCAAAAAAAATGCATACCATAGAAGAAGATTTTCCATTGGATGAGGAACATGAAACATCAATAGAAAGTAAGAGAGAATTGGAATTGACAATGAAAAGGCAATGGATGAGAAACTTGCGAGCAACAAGCTAATTAAATTAAGAAGTTGTAGGTGCATCATCTATGAGTTCTCGAGTTGAACATACACCATCATCCAATTTTTGAGACACACCCTTGTATCGTCTTGTAGGTACACCATTGACTACACTCAAAGGTGTAGGAACACAATTGTATGATGTTGAAGGTACACCATTGTATACATTCCAAGGTGTGGGCACACCATTATCTACATTCAAAGGTCTATGAACAACATCATGTCACATTAAAGACACACCATTAACATCTCAAGTTGGTGCGGATCCATCTTTCACATATGAATTTAGAGGCACGTCATCTTTTTTTGTAGGTACATAATTCACACACAATTTTGTTGATGCTCCTAATGTTGAGGCCACTCAATAGCTAAAAAACCTCCTAGAATTATTTATAGAAAGCCAAAATATTTGATTGATATTGATACTAACATTTTCCAAAAAATACCAGGCAAGATTCCCAAGTGTACTTTGTTAGAAATAGAATAATATTGTACTGAGAGGGGAGGGGTGAATCAGTACCTCCAAAAACTTTTTACGCTATTTTATCCTTTGTGATCAATTTACTCATTAACTGACTTGCAACATATTTATATCTTCTTGTATATGAATTGTAACATAAGTATAATTGCATGAATTGAAAATTACACATCCATGAAAGTAAGACAAACCATAGCACAAGATATGATTACACAAAAACCCTTGTTAGAGGTAAAACTATGGTGGGGATGAAACCCACAAGTTCTTTACTATCTACAAAATTCAAGAGGGCTGGTTAAGGCTTACAATTTGATCACTTTTGATGATCTACCCTTTTAGGAGTACATTTAGACTATTAAGTCTACTCTATTAAGAGATTTGAACAACACAATGTATGTGTGTACTCTGTTAAGAGATTTTACAAAAGACTGTTAAGTCCACCTTTTTGAAGGATTTGTGATATGGCTACAATGGTTAAACTGTAACCGAATTGGTTTGATCTTTGTTATCAATCTTTAATTGCTAATAATAGATCCAATTAATGCATAAGATGTATCACCTAATTGTTATTGAATAATACCTTATAACTCTACTCGGTAGACTCTATGTGTTCTTGAAAACTCTAAATTGTCCTTCAATTATGTTCCTACTTGGTAACCTTTGTCTAATCCATGGCTGTCCTTCTAACTTCTCTCTGATTGATTTTGATTAGTGGATACATGATTAGATGTGCTCATGCCATCTATTTATACAAGTGTCTTTCTCTGATTAGGTTACATGTAATAAAGAAAGCCTAAGATCAAGGTATACAACTAGCACCTTTTATCTCCTACTTTCATGCTTTAAATCAGTTAAACTGATTAAAACTAAAATCATGACTTATCCTTATCTCAAGAAAAAGGATAAAAATAATAAAGCAAAAAACTTGTTTTCATGCAAAAATGCATTTATGATGCCATGTGCTTTAGATCCACTTTTCTCAATAATACTATCTCTCAGTGTATACTGTTAGCTCGATGATGTCCTTTGCTTGGTAAGACTGGTAGCTTGGTGAATATCCTTCTTGGTTATGTCTCTTTAATAGACTACTAGCTCGGTGTAGTTCCTACTTAGTTGAATTAGTAGCTCAGTGTACTTATCTTCTTGGTGACTTCTATCACTCGATGTACTGTCCAATCAACCAACACTGTTTTCTTGTATACCGATGACATACAATATCTCTTTTAGATTATCAATCTCTCCCTTTTTCAGTAGTATAAAAAACTCATATGTGCATAATTTACATATGTATATATAGTGTTTCGATGTGCTGACTCTTGTTGTGATGACTCCCCCTATTTATGTAGCTCAGTATGAATATACACAAAAATAATAAAGTGTTGTATGTGCTGTATATAGAGGTTAGCATGCATCTTGTAGATGCTCTCTATGATTGTCTCCTCTGGGGTCTCTATAAGGGTTTTTGCCCTTGTTAACTGAGTCTACAAATTTGTGAGACTTGGGAGTACTAGAGCCTACAACTCAGTTACTTCCTCTCTGAATTTTATTTCTGAGCTTTTTATTTCAAGTCTAGACTTTTGTAATACATAAAGTTTATCAAATTGTTCTTTGATTTCAGTAGCATCGGTATTAGTCTGAAGACTTGTGGCTATAGCCTTGATTTCATTATCAACTTTGTCTATTTTATCAATGATTTCCTGAGTGATTTCTTCTAATGTTAAAAAATTTTGAATAAGAGAGATTACTTTAGATTTGACAATGTGTAGTGAAGTAATTTGATTCAGAAGTTGTACCTTTGTTTCTGCAACTTCTTTTCTTATTTTCTCTTTTAGAGAAATATTTATCTTTTCTTCCTTCTTCTCTTCCAGATCTTTGTATGCACCTTCATCATTGTTGTTAATAGCATTTGTCAGTAATTCTAGTTGATCTAGAATTGGTGCATCTTGATCCACTTTTGTGTTGGGGACAATCTGAGATAGTATATCTCTAGAAGTCTCCAAGATTTTGGTCTTTTTGTGTTCTTCTATCAACATATTCTGCTCTACCTTTCTTTGGCATAACTCTCGAAAGATTCTCAATTTATCTGGATCAAGTGTGTTAGGATTCCATGGTGGAATCTCTATGACCTCATCTAGTGTTAGTGGATTTGGGTTCCTTTTCTTGTCTTTATTCTTCTTGGAACTCTTGGAAGATGTATGTAGAATGAGAGCCTTGGATTGCTTGGTTGTAGCTTTTGTTTTCTTAGATATCTCCTTGGTGAGTATTTTAGTGGTTTCCTTAGAGTCCATTGTAGACGACTCTACATTATTATCTTTATTCCCTTCACTTTTCTCCTATTCTCCACCAGTATCCTTTTCATTTGTATTCTTCTTGTCATCAACATTTAGCTCAGTGTTGGGGTTTTCCCCCTGTGTTTGATCCTTCTCAATTTGTGTACCTTCTGATGTGTTCTCGGTTGCATCACCTAGATTTCCTCGTTCAATGGTTTTCTCACCATGACCTTAAATGTTAGTTGGTGGATCTTGTGGCTTGATTTTTGTATTTGACATGATGTTAATTGCATTGACCAACAAAGGTATTTGTCCTATAGTATTGACTTGTGTATCTCTAGATGCATTTGCTTCTTGTTTCTCATTTGTCATTGTAACATCTTCATCAGTCCTCACAAAATTTCCTAGATCATCTTGAGTGATGTCCTCTACAATTACTTTGTCAGTGTCCTTTAGTGACTGTAAGATTTTGGGAATGTCATCCATTACTTTATTTGCCTCTATGTCTAGGGTAGTTGGATTGACATCATCTTGTTGATTTAGGTTGACATCCTATGGGCTCGGTGGTGTGGTGTCTTCTTCTATATATGACTTGTCTAATAAAGCCATTATTTCCACCTTTTTATCTAAACACTTGTTCCAAGTGTTTGTACTATCCTTTTCAACTTCTTCCAATTCTTCTTGTAGAATTTGGAAGGCTCTAGATTGTACATGAAAATTTTTGTTGCATTCTTTCAACAAACTATCAATTTGTTCAACAATTAGATTAGGCAGTTTGATTTCCAGAGTGGCTTCTCTTATTTGCTTCTCGGTCACTAATGCAAATTGCCATCTTGCTGATATGTTCATGTATAATGCCTTTGGTATTATTTTATCAAATTGAACTAGTACTTGCTTTAATTTAGACATCATTGTAATTATTACCTCTTCCAATGTATTCTTCTCCTTTGTAGATAGATCAGTCCATTGACTTATCATTGGATGGCTCAAAGTGCCAGTTTCAATTATGTGTTCAGCCACTTCATCAGATGTTATAGGCTCTTGTGTCTCTTCCTCATTAGTTTCCTTGTTCTCCTCTTCAGCTTCTGAACTGGTGGTGTCATCCTTGACATATCTTCTCCTTTTCTTTGGTACATGAGTCTCAATAGTTGTAGTAGAGGATCTTGTTTTCCTCTTTTGATATGTTTTGACTAGAGGCTTAGGCTCTGAGAATTTCACTCTACCTTTCTTAATGGTAGGTGATTCTTTCTTTATTTTTGTTTCCTTTTCCTTTGGAACTGTTGTGGTCCTTTTCCTCAATGTTGTTGCTTGAACAACTTGTGTTATCTGCAAGTCATTGTTTGATGTAGTTGACTCGGTGTCTTGGGAGCCAATGCTTGCACTATCTATTTGTTGAGATCCTTTCTCATCTTCATATTTATTTAAATCATCATCACTAAATTTGCATTTCTTTTTAATGGTGTTCTCTATTTTCCTCTTTTTGCTCACCATTTTCTGTAATTCAAGTTTGTTTTGGATTACATTCTTTTCTTCCTCATAATCTCCAAACCTAGTAGTAGACCTTTTGATAGGTTCATTTAGAAGTGCATCTACAAGATCTACCTCATATCCTAGATGTTGCAGCCATGTTGTCCTGGTTGTGCTGGCCTTATCATAGTTGTGTCAATGTCTACCACAAAACATATTTCATCCTTATATTTCTTAACTATAGAGGGAGGGATTCTCCACCTCTTGTTCATCTCTTGTTGAAAGTTAGCAAAATACTCTATCATTGCAAGCAGAAAATTGTCACCTAGATTTTTGATATGTTCATTTATTTGCATTGTGACTGGTCAGTGTTTATCCAATGTAACTTTAGTGAAAGAAGGAAAATATTTCTGAAAGTAGAAAAACATACACATGACAAGTGAGCCAAACTTAAATGTGTTTGATTTTGAAGATCTTATAGTCTTCATGTTCTCAGCAAGTTGCTTTCTCACCAGGTCTGCCAAATCGACCTTCATATCCTTCTTGACAATTTTGTATGCAGTGTCCACAACATTGCATGAAACACTATTGGGTCTACTGGATTGAAACATTCTATACCCAATTATGTAGGCTCTAGCCTTGAGATCAAGATCAGTGATCTTGTCGAGTTTAAGACCTCGTCCATCCCACTTAGTTTGAGTCACTTTTTCAATTTTTTCTCTTGCGAGGGTACGAGTTGCCTTGACCTTCTTGGTCATTGGGTAGCTTGTGACTACATGAATCACTTCCTTAGTGATTTCCTTTGGCTCATCTAGCCACATTATGTTGTCATAAACTCTACTAAGTACAAGTCTTATCCAGTCATCCTTGAACTGGTAGGGGAAATTTGGGGTAAGTAGTAAGCCCTTCTCTTTGAGATGTTTGTGTTCATCCTTCAATACTCTATCCTTGTACAGTTTCTAAATAGTAGTGTTTATCTCAAAATTGCAAATGTTAGCAATTTTTCAGTGCATGTATGACCTAACATCTTTGACGAGTAAAACCCTAGGTGTAATACCCAAGAATGCACCTTTTTCATCTAGTTGATTCACAATTTCAAGGTGGAATTTGTATTTTGGTTCTTCACAAATAGTTCTTTTGATCAGAACAACTTGATTCTCCTTAGCTTTCTTCAATTTAGAAGTTCATGATGTGCTTTCCATTTTGAAATTAGGGCTTCTTCAAAAATTATTCGATAGATGTAGAACTCAATGTGTGGTGTGCTGAGGATGCTTTGAATTTGCTTATGATAGCCTTTTACTTGCTGTTGGATCACTCTACAAACAAGATTCTTGTAATCGCTCTATTCTTCTTCTTCTTCACTCAAATTTGTTGTGAAGTCAAATGAGCGTTCTTCACACTTTTATAGACATTCTAACCTAAGTGGTGCATTTAATGCTTACCAACCACTCAGTTTGCAATACAAACTCACTCGGTTAACACGCTAGTATCTCAACTTGGTTAACTCGATAGTTCTTCAGCTCGATGACCTCTTGGCTTGGTTGACATGACAAAATTCAGCTTGGTGTTTGTTGTCAACTCAGTGTTATTTCTATGTGTGTTCACTGACTGGTACTCGATGCTCAGTTTCATACTTAACCAACCATCAATCTATGCTTGGTTTCATAATTAACTGACTAGACATGTTTTGTATAACATAACAAGTAATACCATGATGCATCTTTCTTTATGCTGATTTGGCATTTTATCTAAGTATATAATAATTGATGAGAAATATAAATTTTGTGGGGTTTAGTTCCATACTTACTTGGTATGCTCATGTGGGGATTCCGTGATCACCTAATCCATTGGATAAGGTGTCACTTTCTGCATTACTTGGTCCAACATTATCTTTGCTTGTAGCTTTCATCCACATCTTGTCTCTTATCTTCCTGATATCTTCAATTGTGTTTCCATTGGCATATGTGCTTGTCTCTGTCACTCAGTCTCTATAGTCTCTGCTCACATGACTAACCTTATGACAGTGCAAACATGCAATACCAGGACTAGACCAATTTATTGATCTCCTCATTCCTTTTCTCATACAGTTGGCAGCAATATGACCATACCTTCCACATGTTGTGTAGTTGGCCCATGTGTTGTAACCCCAGACATATTGATTACCGACTCTTCTTGGTTGATTGGCATTTTCTTTTTCTTTTGGTTTCCAAGCTTCTTTGTTCTTTTTGTTGCATTCTTGCAATGTGCACCCATACATGTTGCAGCTTGTGTAGTGTTTTTCTATCTAGGATTTCTTCCTTGGACTTTTCAATTCAGATATGCATTCCTATGCTTTGTGTCCATGCTTATGAAAATTTTAACAGATACCTTTGAAAGTAGAAATGATTTTAGGCATACCTTTTTTTTTTTTTCTGCAAACATTTGAGGTCCCATAGTGATAACAAGAGAGCTTCTTTGAATTTGGATTTTCATAGACATTCTATCTATCAGCTCGGTTAGAATATTCTCCATGCTCGATAAAGCCTAGACCAATGTTGTTGTTGAGTCTTCTTTTTTTTTCCAAGAAGTCATCCATCTTCTTTGTACTTTCATTAGCTTTTGCGATCATGTAAATTTTTTTTTGTAGAATCTTAGAGTCATGCTTTAACTTTTCATTCTCCTCTTTAAGTTCACCAATGATTTCCAATTTTGTGTTGAGCTCCACATTCACTCGGTTATCCTCATTACTTATGAGAACTATTTGATTGGTGATTTCAAATTGATGTTCTATTAATCTTTGCATTTTAGATTCTTTTTCCTACAATTGATCAACAATTTTCCTTCTATCATCAATAGCCAATGTTCTTTCCGTTTCAACTTACCTTGCATTATTCATCACATCAATCATCCTTACCATCTGAGTCTCTTGACCAATCTATAGTACCTTTACTTTATTAGTAAGATGTTGATTGATATTATTTAGAACTGCTATGTCTTTATCTGATGTATCAGATATATTACTAGATCTGGATCCTGAGGACTCATACAATTTAGGTATTTATTCTTCATGATAGTCAGTCTCATTGTTGTTGGATGCCATAACTTTTCTCCTAGACATTAACTCCTCTAATTTTATCTTTTCCTCCTTGTATTGTTCAATACAAATCTGTATTTGTAGTTTCTCATTCTCAATATTCTTGCCAAGCTTATACTTCTCCATCTTGAGATCTTTCTTGTTGAGTGGTTAGACTTTCCAATACAAGAGATCTAGATCCGATACCAATTGTTGGAAATAGAATAAGATTGTACTGAGAGGGGAGGGGTGAATTAGTACCTCCAAAAGTTTTTTACTCTATTTTATCCTTTGTGATTAGTTTACTCATTAATGGACTTGTAGCATATTTATATCTTCTTGTATATGAATTGTAACATAAGTATAATTTCATGAATTGAAAATTACACATCCATGAAACTAAGACAAACCATAACACAAGATATGATTACGTAGAAACCCCTGTTAGAGGTAAAACTATGGTGGGGATGACACCCACAAGTTCTTTACTATTTGCAAAATTCAAGAGGGCCGGTTAAGGCTTACAAGTTGATCAATTCTAATGATCTACCCTTTTAGGAGTACATTTAGACTATTAAGTCTACTCTGTTAATAGATTTGAATAGCACAATGCATGTGTGTACTTTGTTAAGAGATTTTACAAAAGACTTAAGTCCACCTTCTTGAAGGATTTATGATATGGCTACAATGGTTAAACTATAACTGAATTGGTTTGATCTCTGTTATGAAATCTTCAATTTTTGATAATAGATCCAATTAATGCATAAGATGTATAACCTAATTGTGATTGAATAAGACCTTATAAATCTAGTCGGTAGACTCTGTGTGTTCTTGAAAACATTGAATTGTCCTTCAATTATGTTACTGCTTGGTAACCTTTGTCTGATCCTTGGTTGTCCTTCTGATTTCTCTCTAATTGATTTTGATCAGTGGATACATAATTAGATGTGCTCATGCCATCTATTTATACAAGTGTCTTTTTCTGATTAGGTTACACATAATCAAGGTATACAACTTGCACCTTTGATCTCCTACTTGCATGCTTTAAATCAGTTAAACTGATTAAAACTACAATCATGACTTATCCTTATCTCAAGAAAAATGATAAAAATAATAAAGAAAAAAACTTGTTTTCATGCAAGAATGAGTTTCTGATGTCGTGTGCTTTAGATATGCTTTTCTTGGTAAAATTGTCTCTCAGTGTAGACTGGTAGCTCGGTGATGTCCTTTTCTTGGTAAGACTAGTAGCTCGATGAATATCCTACTCGGTTATGTCTCTTTAATAGACTGCTAGCTCGGTGTAGTTCCTGCTCAGTTGAATTACTAGCTGGGTGTACTTATCTTCTCGGTGACTATTGTCACTCAGTGTACTATCCAATCGACCAAGATTGTTTTCTTGTATACTGATGACAATACATTATCTCTTTGAGATTATCATACTTGTCAAACATATGCTTTCTATATTTGGAGACAATTTTTTGAGAATTTAAATGTGACAGGAAGATGTCAACTTTTTGTTGAAATGATGAGAAATCTAAAATTTAGGCCTATCATGAAGATTCTTGGGCTAAGAATGTTGGATGAGTCAAGTGAAAAATCTAATGTAAAGAATCTAATGGCTACATATGAGAGTGTGGGTTCTACATCACGTACGAAAGATAGTAATGTCACACGATGTGTACTTACATAAAAAATAGTAAGCACTCAAATGAAGAAATCTTGACTCATTAGAAAGACAAGAAAAACATTGAAAATAAGTAGAAAGTCTCTAATGAGAGCTATGGGAAGGCGTCAAAGAGTGGAAGATCCAAATAATAATGAGTTATGGGCACTTTCCGGTAGACTTCCATGAAAAGATAAAATAATTGTTGTAGCTTTAAAATCCTTTATTGAAGAGTTTTGGAAAAATAACACACAATTATCTCCTAATCAAAGAGATGTTGTAAGAAGGAGGATTGGTAGTCAAATTGACATTCCACATCCAAAATATTTTTTGGATTCAACTCAGACATAATTATTTGCCAAATTTATGCATATGTATCCTCAATTTAAAATTAGTCAAAGATATTTTGAAATGGCTAAACCTTTTTATGTGAATATAAATCACACACACACAACTTGTTGTTGTAGGGTACACATTGAATTTTCTAAGGTTCATTTTGATGTTTATAAGAATATATGTGTAGATTTTCATTCTAACAATGTTTTGTAGGATTGTAACATAAATGACCCACCTAGATCTTCAAGGGAATTAATTAGAACCATTTTATGTAAAAGAGAGGATGGTCAACAATTTTTCAATCTCTCATGCTTGAATGGTACATGCATAGATTGTGGTGGTTTGCAACATTTGCCAATTTCTCAACATATGGAGAGTACACATGCAATTGGGAATGAAAAAGTAGATTTTGGAAAATATAAGACCATGGAATATGCTCTCAAAGATGGAAAGGAGGATAAAAGATGTGATTTAGTAATTGAAAAGATTCTAGTGCATCAGTTCATGGATATTTTTCATGAAAACATTGTGTATGAGTATGTAATGCATACACATAGAGCTCAATAGTTGGATATGCAATTCAAGTTGTGCAAGGACACATTCCCACTTGATACCATTTTTTCAGTTGTGGAATTTGTAGAGAAATGCACTCTACAACCACAAAATGAGGTGTAAGCAAAGTATTATAGCTCTCAATAGGTTTCTATATTTTTTCATAGAGTATTTATGCATTCACGTGACAGTATAGAGGAGAACATAAAGATATTAAGGGAGTATCATTTTTACATCAGCGATGATCGTTCACATTCTACAGTGTTTGTACAAGGTTTCTTTCATCTATTTTATGGTGATTTGGGTAATAGGTGCATATCATATTGTCGACACATCATATGGTTAGACAATTGTGCATCACAATTCAACAATTCTTAGATGTTTTATTGGTTGAGAAAGATGCATATGAACACTGGTATTTTGTATATGTAGAATTTTATAGAGGTTGTTCATGGAAAGGGAGAGCATGATGGTGCATGTGCATGTATAAAAAAGGCCTTAGCTTACGAAGATTTAAAGTATAAAGAAAACACAACATTGTCAGATGCGAGAACTATCATTTGGTGGTGTAATTCTCTAATGGATCCAGGTAATGAAGGTGAGTCTACGGTTCATAAATTTTTTTGGTTGATGGATGAAACTAACATTGTACCATAAGAGGATTGTTGTACATTAATAGGATTGAGTGATTTGTACTCTTTTAGAAGCTTTAATGTAGGGACATGGATCATCCACACATGACATATGACATGCTTTTGTTCATCATGCGTAGATGAAGACTGGGATGGGTGCGAGTCAAAGGAATGGGTCGACAGATGGTCTACATGAATTTTGAGCCCATGTGAATCCTATCGTCCACCAACAACTTTGCAACTGACACAAATGGAATCTTCAACATTTGTTTGATTTAGTGCAATCAGGTAAATTGTCAATGCACTTGAATAGTCTCAAATTTTTTACTTAAAATTAATGTATTCATTAAATTAATTTCCTCATTATGTTTCTATTATTGTAGACCATGTTTTTGTTGTTATTGCATCTGAAGAAAATGATGAAGGGAAAAATTATTATTTGTGTCATTGTGTTGTGGCCAAGAAGAAACTGGATCACTCGGTTATAGATGGTGAAGGATTAGAATACCCTATAGGAGTAGTGGTTGTAATTGGTACATGGCTTAGACAATATAGTATGAAGAACCTTAGGTTGTAGTTGTTCGAGGATTGGGAGAAACACAGGAAGATTCTTCATTATTCTAACCTTGTTGCATCAAATGCCCATTTGAATAGATATGGAGGAAAACCACACAATAAAAATATTTGGAAGGTTCACGAGTCAAATCACGAGGCAATATTGAGACAATAAAGGGTAGGGAAGATCTGACTAGTTCATTGGACTAAAAGTTAATCCAAAATGTTGTAATGCCAAATCTAGTTGAATGCATGTGCAAATAACAAGTATATTTGTAAAGGAAGATGAATTCCCTTGAATCCACATTGGGGGGATTGTAAATTTATCATGCATTACCCCATATGTATAGTGGGAATTTTGTAAGATTAAATAAAAAAATTTATCTTCTATTTTTTGGGGCAATACCGAAGGTTTTTATTTCTCAGCTCTTTCCTCTTGGTCCTCCTAATGAGCTGAGTTGTAAAAATATTTTTCATCATTAATAAAAAAAATATGTTAACAAAATGAATTATAGAATTGTATGCTAAGGTTAATGTCCTATTTTGAATGCTTCGGTGAGCTCCATAGACCTATTAGAGGTTAACTTCAAACACTTTAGACTCTACTAGACCCCACATCTTCGATCTCCATTCACTTCTTCAAACTCAAATATTCACTCATGCTTTAAGCTCCATGCTATGCATGTTTCATTCCATAGACTCCTACAACCACACTTATCTACCATGCTCCCTAAGTCCTCCAAGGATCCCAAACATCTCAAATCATCCACTCATTAGCATATAAACTCATTCTTGTGACCATTCTGTCTACTGTCACTAAATTCTCTAGTCTTGTACAATCCTAGTAGTTACTCTCATAGAAAGAAAGTATACTTGTTTCTCAACACCACACTATGAGACTTTCAAAAGTGTCATAAAATGATCCCAAACTAAGGATTCCACCATCAATTTGGTACTAAGACCTCTCAACATGAAAAATCCCTAATTTACTCCATAAAACCCCTAAAATCTAGGGCTTGGTCAATGTATGACCTCCCAACACCATATCAATCAATTGAAAGTTGATTCACCACCCTTATATCATCCTTTAATGGATTCAAACACAAAACAACACCCTCTAGTGGCTAGAACTCCTGTTGCAATAACCATGCACCATGCATGTAACCCTCCAACATTGTAAAACTTGCTCACTTACCCAATATACATTACAACCAGTCTTCAATCCTTGTTTATTCATGTTAGAGATGTACAATATCAATGTAGATCCATCCCCAAGTTATAGTATGTACAAAAAGGGGATGGATCTTACAAATTCATAGTGAAACCAAAGCAAGTCTATGAACTTCTATCGTACTATCAATACTGAGTCAAACAAAAAAAAGTTATAGAGGTCTAAAATTTCTCTAATATGCTTCAAAAACCATCATGCAACCATAACCAAGCTTGTCTCCTAACACTTCTAGGCTTAACCACTCTAAGACAAGTGTCCTTGAAGGTGCACTTGGCAACAAAATTGATGAACTTCACAGGGTAGTTTCTTGGAGCTCGTGAGGGGTATCCACATAACATTAGGTGCTACAATACCATTTCAGAGAGGCCTACAATAACCTATCTCAGTTTTTGTAGATTTTCTCTTATCATTTCGCGAACCAGTCTCGCTCGATGCCAAAACATTAAATGTTATGCAATTGAAAGATGCAACATTGGATATCTTGCAAACCCCTTATCATTGCATCAAACTATCTCCACTAACATCTCTAGAATATTGGGTGAATGCTAGGAATGGCCCTATTTTTCTCACCAAGTTGCTTGAATGTCAATGACCACTACGGAGCCAAGTGTCCCTGAAGGTGCACTCAGCAACAAAATTGGTGAACTTCAAGGGGCATTTTCTTAGAGCTTGTGAGGGTTATCCATGTAATGTTAGGCACTATAGGACCATTTCATGGAGGCCTACAATAACCTATCTTAGTTTTAGGATATTTACAATCATTCTCATCTGACGAACTAGTCTTGGTCAATGCTAAAACTTGAAATGTTACGCAGTTGAAAGCAACAACATTGCATATCTTGCAAACCTTCTGTCATGGCATCGAACCGTCTCTACCAATAGCTCTAAAATGTTGGGTGAATTCCATGAATGAAATTGTTTCTCTCACCAAGTCACTCTAACATTGGTGACCACTATGAAGCCAAGTGCCCCTGAAGGTGCACTAAATTTTTTTTTGGCAAACTTCAAGGGGTAGTTTCTCAGAGCTCGTGAGGGCTATCAATGAATTGTTAGGTTCTATACGACCATGTCATGGAGGCCTATAATAAACTATCATAGTTTTTGGAGATTCACTCTCATTCTCATTTAGAAAACCAGTCTCAACCGATGCCAAAACTTTAAATGTTGCATAGTTGAAAGATGCAACACTGGATATCTTGAAAAACCGCTCGTCGTGGCATCAAATCATCTTCATCAAAAGCTCCAGAATTTTGAGTGAATGCTAGGAATGGACTTATTTTTCTCACCAAGTTGCTTGAATGTTGTTGACTACTATGAAGCCAAGTGTCCTTGAAGGTGCATCAAACAAAAAAATTGGCAAACTTCAAGGGGCAGTTTCTCAGAGCTCCTGAGGGGTATCCATGTAACATCAGAAGCTATAAGACCATGTCATGGAGGCCTACAATAAACTATCTCAATTTTTAGAGATTCACTCTCATTATAATTTGGTGAACCAGTCTCGGTCAATGCCAAAACTTTAAATATTGCATAGTTGAAAGATACAACACTAGATATCTTACAAACCGCTTATTGTGGCATCAAATCATCTCTGCCAACAACTCCAAAATACTAGGTGAATGCTAGGAATGACCCTTTTTCGCTCACCAAGTTGCTAGAATGTTGTCGACTACTATAGAGCCAAGTGTTCCTGAAGGTGCACTCAACAACAAAATTGAAAAACTTCATGGGGTAGTTTCTCAGAGCTCACAAGAAGTATCCACCTACCATTAGGTGCAATGGGACCATGTCATGGAGGCCTACAATAACCTATCTCAATTTTTGGATATTCGCTCTCGTTATCATTTGGAGAACTTGTCTCAGTTGATGCCAGAACTTTTAATGTTGCATAGTTAAAAGATGCAACATTTGATATCTTGCAAACCACTCATCGTGGCATCAAACCATCTCCACCAATAGCTTTGGATTTCCAAATGAATTCTAGGAATGGCCTTGTTTCACTCACCAAGTCACTCGAACATTGCCAACCACTACGGAGCCAAGTGTCCCTGAAGTGTCCGCTCGTTGCCCTTTTCCCGCTAGGGAAACATTCTCTTGTTCCACCTCACATTTCTAACTCTTCTTGTTGGCTCCATTGACAAGACTTAGTCTAAGCTCCTCCTGAATGAAATCACCCCATAGTTGATCCCAACTAGGTAAAGTGTCTCATCCACTAACAACTTGAACAAAGATATCCCACAGCTTAGTAAACCCATTTAGGGCTATTCTTACTAGCTCATCATCATCTATCTTATCTCCAACGGCTGCCAACTCATCCTTAACAAGTGTGAGTCTGGTGAGGTACATGGTGACATCTTCTCCCTTGTTCATCCTGGTATTCTTCAACTTTTCTCTGAGAATCATTTTTCGGTTGGCGATAGCATTTTGGTATAGATTCAGAATGGCATCCCACATCTTCTTCACTGTATCTAACTCTGTGATATGTGGAACAATATGGTCCTTGACAACATCAAGGATTATCCTCCCCGCCTTAGCATCATCCTTCTTGTATGCTGCAAGCTGTGTTGGATCTGTAGGTATAGCTACAGTACTGGTAACATATTCCTTGATTTCTTCCAGCAATAAAGAAAGTCTAGCCTTCTAGACCCTAAAATTTGAGGCACCATCCAATCTGTCCTGATCTCTCAAACCAGCTGAAGCCATCTCAAAGGATTAAAGCAATAATAATTTAAAGAGATCAAACTAGGTTATAAAAACCCTCAATTTCTTTCCTTTGCCTAGGGTAAACCTTTTCTACCCTTAACTCAGCTCTGATACCATGTGAAAATTTCTATTGCAGTCACTGACTATTAATCTCCTATCTTAACAGATTATGTAACTGTCGAAAATGAATTCATAGCTAATATCAAAAAATAATACAACTGCAACTTCACTAATAAAAATATTAAAATAAATTCACAACACAATGAACACAATATTTTTGGACAATTGTCCCTGGAAAAACCCCTAAGGGAAAACTAGTTCTACAGATGGAAAATATATTAACCTTTAGCAATATAAGAGTTACAAAAGAATTCCTTGTCTCTTACTGACAGAACTCTGACAAACTCCTAATATCTCCCGCTGATATTCTCCACTGCTATACCAACGCTATCACTGCACCTCTTGCTAACACTACAAAACTATTTTCTATCATTGCAAATTCTTCTCCAAACTTCATGCTCTCCAAATGACCCATGACCCCTTTATATACTACTCTCATTGGAAAACCAATGACCGAGATTAATTTAAACCAACATCTGAGATTAAAACAACTCAACAACCAATTATAGAATTGGTTGCAAGGTGTTAAAAAAGGAATCATTAAATTAGTAAATAATTATTGTCACACAAAAACCATTTACTAATTCTTGGCAAGTGAACAAATAGCTATCCAAGCTAACCATAACTGCTACTGCTATTTTCAAGTCAGGACAAACAGCTGTCCAAACTACCCATAACTGTTGCTGCTATTTTCGAGTCAGGACGAACAGCTGTCCAAGCTACCCATAATTAACACATTGTTGCTCCAAGCTTGTGGATTTGGTTTTAAATGACTACGTAGTGATCTCATGGATATTTTTTTTGCTTCCTCACTTGGGGGGGTTTTGGACATTATCGAGTGGTGCTGCAGTGACATGGATGTGGGTGATACTCTGTCTAGTCCTCCTCTGGGTATGGTTAGAGTTTTTTTAATGAATTTCTCTATGGTTTCCATTATTCCTTCTGTGAGTTCTATTTATTTCTTATTAGGGAGATTTTTTAGCAAGAAATTGAGATGGAAAAGGTTTGTAGAGAAGATGAGTGGGAACGATGGTGATGCTAGGGCCCTAGGTGTCTAGGGGTTTCACTAATTTTGGCTTTTGTCTGTGTATGAAGACTTAGCGAAAATGAATGGGTGGTTTTCTTCTTCACCTATCCTTGAAGAAGGTTTGGAAGCTATTGTGTGCCATAGTAGTGACATGGGAGGGAGAGGCGCAGCTTCTTGCCCTCCTCACGATAAGGCTTTGGAGAATTTAGTGATTGTGATAGCATTTTTAAGATCCTGTGCTATTGATGATTTTGTGAGGAGAGTTTCTTGTTGTTGTCTTTGGTCTCTTCTTGTGGCTGGAGCTATTGACTATAAAAGATGTTAGCTTTGTGGAGAGGGATTCATGATGTTAGTGTTTTTTTAGTGATTATTATTGAATGGTTGGTTGCCTTCTTGTGGATGGTTCTCTCTGAGGACATTGAGGGGATTTGGCTCTTAGAAGGTATGTGGGTGCTAAGTCATTTTGAGGATGATGGAGGACATTGGGACTCTTTCGTGAGTTATTTTCCTAGTTCAGTGAATATAGATGTGAATGTTGGTCATCTAGATAAGGACTTGGGAGTTTGTTAAGTGAAGAGAGTGAAGTGGTCTTCTTGATGGACGCTTGGATAATGTCTATTTCCCAGTTTGGTACCTTTGAGATGGGGATTCTTTCTTCATTTGGGTCTGTTGAGGTAGCTTTAGGGGATTTTCTCTCACCTTTATTTTCAAAGGCTTTATGGAACTCTTTAGTGAAGATGGCTCCTCTTTCTTTTTACTTTTTTTTGGATCTTTAGAGAAATTTTTCTTTCAACCTACTCTATGGAAGTCGATTTAGGGGTTTTTGTCCCTACTTTGGGCTTGGAAGCTTTTACGGTTGCTAATGGTGTACAACCTTGGGCTATTTGTTGTGAAATTATTTTTGCTTGGGGCAAGGCTAGTGCTACTAATTACTAGTTACTAGTTTTTAGGGCTTTTTGTTGGGCTTTTGTTAGGATGCAGCTTTGTGTAGGATTTTGTGTTTCATTCTCTCTATTGGGGTTCTTTGGCTCTTTGTTGGGCTTCTTCTAGTCTGACTTCTATGGAGGTGAAGTGTGCCCCTATAAAGGTGGGGTATGGTGATGGTGGCTATGTTGTGGGAATGGTTTATTTTACTCTTGCTTCTTTCTTTCCTACTCCTTATTAAGGTGGAGACATCCTATATTGTCATGGAGATGTGTGGGTGGAGGGAGGATGGTGGTTGCTTGATACAATATTCTCTTGATTTTCCTTGCTCATTGACTACTTGTAAGACTGCCTGGTTTGCCCCTATTGTTACCCTCTTCTGTTTGGCTCCTATGGAGGTGGGATCCCCTCCTATTGAGGTGAAGAGGAGTCTTGTGGGTAAGGATGTAGTTTACTAGTGAATTTTTAGTGTCAGATGCAACAAAGTGGTCATAGGTACCAATTCTAAGTACATTTGGATGGTTTGACAAACCTTGAAAATACCTCAGCTCATTGTAACTGGTTATTTGAGAGGTGTTGAGTGCTTTTTATTTTAGGGAAAGTTTGGGGTCCTTTTGAAAGCCCTTGAAGATTTGGGGTTCCTTTAAAAACCCCTTTGTGCTTGGCTTTGGAGGCTTTATCTTCTTCGCTAAGCATGTTGTTTGTTGTTCTTTTGTTGTTGATTTTTCTTCCATTGTAATAGGGATTAGGGCCCTGTCAAAATCCTTGTCATCCTAATAAAAAAAAATTATTATTAATTCAGTCGTTGTCCTTGTATGTGTACCCACTTTATCTCATTACGTTTGTTGTAGAGGTGGGAAAAATAATGTAGTATTTGACTTATTAAGCCCCTATTCAACACAATGATTTCTACCTATTTTTTGTGTGTGCAAGTTAAGATCTAACTATGAGATAGTTACATACATACATAGTATATAGTCTCACACATCATTAGACTTTATAATATGAAAAAACCTAAGCCTAGGACACCCAAAACATTTATCCTACTAATTTTTCCTAGCTTTTTAGGAGATCAGTGTACAAAGATTCTTGATTCTATTTTTAGTCATCTAAACCAAGTCTTTTTCATCTTTAGACATGGATATTTAGCACTTATGTCCTACAAATTCAACTTCATATTTTAGTCTTATATTTTTCTCTATTTTCTCAATCTAGATCTATATTACTATTTCTATTTTTCATATTGTACTTGTTGTATTCTATCAAATTTAATTAGCTTGTCATTGTTATCATATATCATTTAGATACACACACTCAACTAATTATAATCATATGTAATCACTAGAAGTGTGAGTCTAAGACATTGTGGCTCTTCCTTGTGGAAAACAAGACAAGTTGATCCATACCTTTAATGTTGAATGAGAGACTAGATTGATCCAAGTTTAATGCACAAGTTTGTTTGTAATCACTTTTCTTATATTTTAGGATTTATTAGCAAGGTGAAATTTGAGATTTAATGGGTGCTTTTATAGGAATAATGTAATGAGGTGTGGAATATTAGCATAGAGACTTATAATAGTTCTATAGCATTGCTAGTTTGGTTGATTATAGGTTTGTTCCAAATAATTTTAGGATTCATTATATATATTTCTTTAAATGATTAGAATCTAAGACAAAAATGATCATTTTATGTGATCCCTTAGTTTGACCATCTTAATATTTTTAAATTGATAAATTAAAATTAGATTATAATCAAAGTAATCTTTAAGAAATCCCACCATCAGAAAAGGTGTAAAAAAATGGTGAAATGTGTTAAAATATTGAGGAAAATATTAATTTTATTGGCAATTTTTTTTTTGTTTACAAATCAATAATAATAATCTTAATTGGCAAATCATTCATTGTCCCTGAAACTATGTGAAAAATTCTCTTAGATTGTGTTTTTTTTCAAAACTAAAAATATATATATTGGTGAATAAAAAAAATATTAATAGTATAATATGAATTGTGGGCCAATTGATTCATTTTGCTAGATTGAAAATATATATTGGCAAATAAAAATAATTTTCAAAGTTAAACATTGATTCCAAGGGCAAATTGAATTCTTTTGGTACAATTTTTTTTATTTGTTGGCAAATAAAACCTCTTTTCAATAGCCTAAAACCTTAGTCTTATTTTCAAATTCATATTCTAGTCGTTGCATGTGTTTACATGGTCTCTTTGTTACTTTATATATTATCGTGAATATCATATCGGCAATTAAACTTTAATAAGGATCTACGGTTGGCACAATCCCTTAATTGAAAAGTAAGCGATCTTTACCCATTAAGGCATCACAACAAGATGACAAGTGTTTGCTAAGATCTCGCTTGAGTGGGGTCAAAGATAATTAAGTTTTAAGCAGATCAGGCTTCATCAAATGGTTTGCGTGTTTCCTCAAATATATATAAAATAGCCTTTTTGTTTAATCACGCCATCATGACTATTTAGTCATGCTGGCAGTTAGCAGCACGAGTAAGCGAGCCAAGAGTTTTTAGCTATGTCGTATAGTTGCAGGTGTGGTTGGAATTATTTCCTTAACTATGCGAGTAAGCGAGCAAAGGGAAATTTAGGTTGTCACTTAGTCGTGCATGGTTGACAGTTAAGTTCATTTGGCCTGCGAGTGTGCGACATAGTTTAGTTCATGGCTTAAATAATATTTTCATTCACTCCCTATGTAAGTTAGGATGTAGCTTTGTGGTTCATGAGTATGCGATGGTTAAGTTTATAGTTTGTCTTGCAGTTTTCACTCACTCGTGAAGGTTATAGTCAAGTTAAATCTTATACCGCGAGTGTGTGATTAATATGAATTTTACTTGATATCAATGAATGTCATTCATTTGTGGAGAATAAAGGATTATTTAAGAAAGTATTACGAGTGCGTGACTAAAGATTTAAGTGAGATGGATGGTTGTTGCTTACTCGCTAGATGATCACATTTTTAAGTAGAGCTGTTGCAAGTGTGCGACTAGAGAGAAAGGAAAGGAATTCTTGCTGACTCATGAGGTAAAAAAAAAGGTTCATGGATTGTGGTGTGAGTGTGTGACAAGTTGCCACATGGCCAAGTTCCATGAAATTTAAAATGTCTTATAAAGAAAAGTTCAAAAGTGCATGCTTGGCTCCAGCCACTGCACTCAAGTTGGAATTAATGACAATATTAGTTGTACTCGCCAAACAGTAGTATTAGACAAGTGTGAGAGAGTTATGGTGAACCTGACAATGGCTGGATGTGATCGGTTATAAATTTATATGATTATTCTTAGATTGTGTACAGTTGTTTTAAGCTTCTCAAAGATTCTGAGCATTTTTTAGTAGAGATTTTTATTCTGAGCTCAATTTGCAAGCTATCCATCAGTGTAGTGAGGGTTCAATTCTGTGAAAGTCAAGATGAGTCAAGAAATCTCAAGCAAGGCGTCAAAGGATTCTGGTAAAAAGGGAGTTGTGGTGAAGAAATATCCTAATGAATTTGTAGATTTATTACTAGGAACCTCTAGTGCCAACAATGCAAATTGGATGGAGTGGAAGGATAGATGGTGCCAATGCATAAATGATGTTACTCTAAATTACTTGGATAATGCTTTGTTCCACTATTTTTTGAATAATAGGGTTAATTCAGTTCCTATGAGTAATCCATAGAATTTGAACATGGCTAAGATGACTGTCCTTGATGTATATGTTGATGTGGATTTAATAAAAGAGATAGGAAAATAAATATTGTCTCACGTCTAGGATAATTTGGAAAAAAAATAAGAAATCCCTGGTCATAGACAAAAGAAGTGTTGGGGAGGTTTTCAAGATTTCTGGTGCAATATGCACAGAAATTTATTTAGAAAAGATGAATGATGATTATGAGAAGTGTCCTAAGTTGATAAAATGACATGAAATGCCAAGGTATATGCCTAGGGTAGACTGAATGTTGGTTGTAGTTCTTGACAATAAAAAACCACCATTTGACCTCTCTTTTTTCCATAATTACATAAGGTGCACGATTTACGAATTGAGCAAGGTTTTGGGATTTGATGGAGACTCGACTATATCTATTGATTTACTAATGATGGCCATGGACATTCAACATCTAGAGGTAAACACAAACTATGATTATGTAGGTTATGTAGTTGATGCCATACATAATGCACTGGTGGAAATTTATAGTGGTGTTTATGTGCTTACATTTAAACATTTCTCCCATTTCATGTTTCTAATTCTATTTTATAATAGGGAATCCATGGATAAGGAGTTTGAGTTATATGAATCAGAATGTGGGATTGATATGCGAGTACAAAGATGGACTCAAGTATCCCTTCACTTCCATGTGGAGTAATAGTCTTGCCCATTTATGACATGGAAATCCCTTTAGTGCTATCACCACATTGAGAAGTCTCAGTCTCAACCCCTTCACTAGCTTGAGGATACTCAAGATAGTCAACCTTGTCTGACATCTTGACCTCTCACTAGTCACTAGGATTCTAGGAATTAAAATTAATAGCAATACTGTGAAGTGTGAACAAATAATTGCTTACCTTGGTCCTTTATGCTTTCTCTGAAATGTTGAATCCTCTGTTTACTATTGAAAGATTGTAGTTTGTAAATCTATCCCTCCAAAATTTTGTAATGGGATGCAAATAGACTGTAACAAATCTAAAATTGTGTTTCAGTTTTCAAACTTTTAATTAATTGAATTGAATTTATATCAATCCATGATTCCAATTTCCATTTTTTGTGAATCTGCTTGCTTTTCAAAACACATTAACATCTTGATTTAAGTGTGGCAAAAACTGTGTCGACATGTTCAATGCATATAACAATCGCGAAGAATATAACAATCATTCACCAATGCAATATAAATTTTTTGTGGTGAAGTGGGCCAACTCTTTCTATTCATATTTAATAACCATTGGCAAATTTTTTTTTTTAATATTGGACAAATTAAGAGGTCATTACAAGAACCATGCCAGACTGATTAAAGGAAAATATATCTATCAACCATATCAAACGATAAATATTCATGGCGATTGAAAGACTACTAACCCATTTCCATGTTTAATTTGGGCGATTAGGGCCACCATGGAACAGGCATGATTCACCAAAATGTAATTTTAAAATTCCCAGAATTCAACAAAAGGTGAATATTCACCTCTAAAAAAACTCTAATTATAATCAAAATTAGATAAGAAAATATAGTCCTGGACATCAAAATGGCACGCTTAAGAAAGGAGGATAATAATGCTTAATACAAATATTTCAGCCATTCCTATTTATCTGATGTCTTGTATTTCACTATCTTCGGGAGGACACTTAGAGATGGTTAGCAAATTGAGAAAATTCTTTTGGCACGGGACAAACACAAAAACCAAAAATTGCCCTTATATCTTTGGATAAAATTTGCAATCTAGTGGAACTAGGTGGAACATGAATCAATAGCCAAATACATCAAAATTAGGCCCTAGGGAAAAAATTATTTTAGAAAATTCACTTTGAAAGTAAGAGGAATTAGGTTAGGATTATGAAAGGGAAATATTTCTCTAATTTAAATGATGAGGATGCATTACAAATTTCAAACTTTCCCAGGGGCTCTAGAATTTCAATTTTTTTGGCAAAGTTAGTATCATTATTTTGGATAATATAACATGGAATATCAAGGATGGAAGCAAGGCATTATTTTGGAATAATTCTTGGGGTGGCTACCCAATCATTAGTAAGATAATGGATGATGATAGAATTAGAGATATATACACCCAGAAGTAGAGGGTCTATGTTAAGGATTATATTTAGCCCCCATTTCAAATCTAACTAGTAACTGAAAATGGAAGAGTTTTGAAAATATAGGATTATCTCAACAAGAGATTGTAGACATTAAACTCATTCTAAAAGACATGTTTTTTGTTCTACAACAAGGCAAAGATGAATCAATTTGGAATGGCTACAAATCAAGAAAGTATATTGTGAAAGAAGGATATAAGATAGCCTCCAAAGAGAAAAGTTTAACCAAACTAAACTTACCAACCCATATTTGTTGGCACAAAGATTACTTGCCAAAAGTGGAAGTTTTTTCTTGGGCAGCTCTTCGAGGAAGGATTCTGACAACATATTGGTTCAAAAAACTAGGTAATCAAGGTCCATCTATCTTCTCTTTATGCTACAATAACTAGGCGGATGTAAACCATCTTCTTTTCAATTGTCCATATTCATTGGAGTGCTATAAATGGTTATGCACAAAGCTTGGATAGAGGTTTGCACTTCCCCATGACATTATACCATTATTCAAATCTCGACCCCTATTATTTAAGGAAAGTTAATTTGGTAATTTGTGGATTATTTCCCCCTCAATACTCATATGGGAACTTTGGAAGGATCGTAATAGAAGATTTTTCCAAGGGAAGTCACAAAATAAGGACTATTTCTTAAACAAAATTGAAGCAGAAATAGTGAAAACTATGAACTCCATAATCAAATCCCAATGCCCCTCTTCAAATTTTTATATTGGTTGGGATGATTATATTCTTAATAAGTGGTTTGGTCTTAAGACCTCCCAAACCTTAGGTTAGAGAGGGAAACAAAGTCATATTCGTAGACAAAATTGTGTTTGGTCTCCTCCTAGTAGTGGATGGTATAATCTAAACTTTGATGGGGCCTCCAAAGGTAACTTAGACCCATCAGGGTTTGGTTGTGTAATACACTCAGATAGAGGCTTAATTTTGGCCAAATTGGCCAAATCATTATAGGAAGATACCAACAACATTGTAGAATTCAAAGCATTTCTTTCAGGGTTGTCCTTATTCAAGGAGGTCAATTTATCAAAGGTAGAGATTGAAGGAGACTCTCTCATCATGATTAATGTAGTTAGATCAAAATTGACCCCCAATTAGAGACTTCAATCAATTTTGGATGCTATCTTAAGACTCTTGGTTAATTATGAGTAAGTGATCATTAACCACATATATAGGGAAGGTAATTTAGCAAAAGAGGAAATGACAATGTTGGGAGCAGAAGGAAAATTATTTAAACAAATTTTTTAAGAACATTCCTCCTTTTTCTTCCCCTTCAATGAAATCTATGAAGACATCATGAGGAGATGACAAGGTAGAGGAGGGCTATGAGGTACATGAGGAGTTTGACAACAAAGGATCTTCTTCTCCTTCAGACTTAGGTAGTTATGTGTGTTTCAATATTCTTAGACTCACAAGAGGCAGAAACTTTGGTGACCACAGAATCACAACAACAATATTGAATCCTAAGCAAAATATAGGACATCTAGGAAGGATGGAGATAAAGACTTAAAAATTTAAGCTTGGGAGCGGAAGAAATATACAAACAGAAAGGGAAGGAAAGTGAAGGGCACTAACAAGCAGTGGCAGGGCATCCAAGATTTTGGTTGAAGATGTGGTAGAGTGATTTTTTTAGGATGAGGCTTTTGGAGGAGTCATATGTAGTGTTCTTTGGATTTGGTATTGATAAGATGTTGTTTGATATAATTATACGTTAGTTATAGGTTGTATGGGCTATGAACGAAGGTTTTCTTGCTGGTTCTTTCCTCCTGGTATGCTTTTGAACCAGGTCTGATGTACTTTTATTATAATTAATAAATATCATCATGGATATGACCCATTGTCCATTAAAAAATATTATAATCAGTACTAATCTTATTTTATCAAATTTTACATGTTTGGGCAATGATATCATGAATTACTCATTAAGTTTAAATTTTAATCATTTTTAGAAAAGGTGGCCATTATTGAGTCTACTTTGGACCAACATTCCATGCACATGCATCTTTGTTTGGTTTTAGACCATCAAGGGAAAAAGGATTCATAATCCTCTCTACATTTTTCTTGTCTCCTTTTTAATGAAAGCCAGAATCTTTCACAATTGAATCTAGAGTGGTATGCTTTCTTGCATTAGTAGTTTTGTCACCTCTTTGATTGAGCTAAACATTATTCATTTTTTTACACTTACAATGATGACATTTTTGGCTAGCACATGGTGGAAATATGATTTCCTTTAGCACTTATTATACAACTCAAAGAAGAATACATCTTTCCTTTAGTTGAAGTGAAGTGGGTTTCCTTACTTATGGTGAAGACAATTTCCCTAGTTCCATACATTGGTCCTAAGGGGAATCTTCCTTCCTTTCTTTATTTCTTTTCTTTTCTTCATTAGGCTTTTCTTCAATCTCTACAATTGTCAATTTGTGGAGAGGAAATTATTTTTAAATGATCCTTTTGTTGTTGCATTTTTATTATTATTATGCTTCACTTGGTTTAAACCTTCACTTGGCATCTCAAGTTGTTTATTTCCTTTGGTCCATTTCAACAGTCTCTTTAAAAATGACCATGCATATGTATTAAATTATACTTAAAGTGTGTTTCTTCATAGTCAATTTTTTTGATAAAAATAAGATCATTTTAACTTTAGAAGGTCTTTTCTAGATTCTCTTCTATACAAATATTGAATAATTGAATAGTTTTTTATCTAATAAAATCACCCAATTCTTGAAGGTTCCAAATGTGTTTCCTATGGCTTTAAGTCCAAGGCAAGGGGAGAAAATGCAAGCTTACCTAAATACTAGGAAATCATGAAGGTGTTTCTTTCATTACATAAAACCTTATATGTATATTATTAAATATAAGTGATAAGAACTTAGAAATCAAGTGATGCCTTGAAATTCAAATATATGTTAGCTTAATTTGGAACACTGCAACATATAATAAGAACCCACTTTTGTACATAGCTATTTTTACTCTCCTAAGATTTTTGAGTGTCATTCTTTATATCCTAATTTCCAGAGGCTTGGGGATGAGCATAAACCTATAAAAATTTTAACCAAAAAAGTTCCAAAATATTAATTAAGAGATAAATAGCATGATTCATAAGAATTTCTATTATAAGTACCTCTTCCCAACATTGCAGAATTCTTAGATTTTCAATATGTTGGAGTTATTTCTTTTAGAAACTTTTCCATCATTACTAATTTGTTCAAAATGCTATATATACTTTTTAATATAAATAATTACGTCAAAATTTAATATTAAATTTTTAATGATACAACAATAAAATCTGGAAAAGTAGTGGTTATTGTCTACATACAAAAGACAATGAAACTAAAATTAAAATTGAAATGTTTAAAAAAGTTAATTAAAAGTATCACACAAATGGAAAACTTTTATTTAGAGAACTATCATATGAAAGAAGTTCATAGTGACATAATATGATGGTTAAATTGTAGTGTTGGTGTACTTATTATTAAGATAAAAAAATAGTATTATTGCATATTTAGATAAAAATCAGATCCTTTATTTATGACCTTCCTAGATGATAACTCTTAATCTAAACTCTTTACACATTTAAAAATATATATAATATAAAATAAATTTTAAATAGAATCACAAAAAATATATATACAAATTAATACGCTAGGATAAAACATTCGTAGTAAAAAACAAATATATCTGTCCTCAAATGAGAAAATCAAACATCACATTTGTAAGACGAGTATAAATTATAGTAATCAAACATAAACTAGAAGGCATTCGCCAGAGAAAACTCTTCCAGAAAGCTACATGACAAAATTTACAGTTTCACCCTTTTACAAATTTACAAATCGAATGTGAAGACATGGCCAAATTTGGTAGACTAACATTTAGTGCAATTAGACAGACGTATTCTGTCAGACGTTGCGTAAGTGTCAACTTGAATGCTGCAAATTTGCAGTTCAAGAACGAAAACATCTAAAAAGGAAACTAAAGACCGAAAAATATACAATAAACAACTTCCCCTGGTGTAAATAAATCTAGAGCCTGGTTTTTTGAAGAAACGTGGCTTTCTTCTCTTCCCTGAACGCCGGGCTTAGTTTTGGCTTACATTCGCAGTTCATGAACTTTAAGTTTTCAATAATTTAAACAGAGAACACGTTGTTAATGTGGAGAAATCTGTGACCAAAAACTTGATTTAGAAAATAAAGACGATTTTACGGCTAAAAGAAAATCCCACAAAAGACAAAATATTAGAAGCTATAAATATACAAATTTTGCAGTCTATAGATTAAGCGGTACATCTACACATGGCAGGAGATCTATTTCAAATTAAAGCTATTTACGTTATAGAATGTGGCGTAAGACAAGCCAAAATTTAAAATACAAATTAGTTGTCCACGTATGAAAATAATGTTTATCTTCTTTACCCTTTACAAGACACGTTAATATGTCCTAAATGATTACACCCACTTGCAATCAACAACTCGTCAACTTCTCTTCTTTCAACTCATTTTATTTACGAAATTTCATTGTCTTTATCCTTTCCAAGCCACGTTACTATGTTATAAATGGTTGCACCCGATTACAATCAACAAACCCTTGGTCAACTTCGCTTTATCAAGTTTATTTCGTATACAAACCTAATATTGAAAATTTTAAAATAATTTTCGATGAGGTTAACAACCTAGATTCAACGTTAGATTCCGTCACAGAAAGCATTTTTCCTAATGAAAATGAGTTACTAAGAGGATGGTAGGTAGTTGGCGTGGAGTTCAAACAGAAACAAAAACAAATAAAACTAAAACTGAAAAGTCAAACAGAACACAAAACACCAACATTTATAGGTTCACTTTAAAAGGCTTTGTCCATTATCCACAGGGGATTCTCTAAATTTTATTATCTCCGATTAATACAATTTCATCAATCAATCAATTTGAATGTCAATAATCTTCTTTTACAACCACCAAGAATATCAAGTTGTCAACTCTCTGTCTAGAAATATCAAGTTGAAGAAACAAAGTGGTAATCATGGTATTGTCTTAGTTTCTCTTCCTTGACCTACCACAAAGATTCATAAGCAAGGATAAGGGTGCTACACCAATGGATAGTGTGTTCAACAAGGTGTGAAGCGTAAATGATGAAGTAATCAAGAAGAATGAATTTTTTCTTAAGAACTTGTAAGGTGTCTAGGTTATGATCCCCTTCTTTTTGTATTGTTGGTTTACTGTGGGTTTCTAGATGGTTAATTGTTAGCTTCTTTCTTGGATTGTTTTCCTAGTTAAGAGTTTTGACATGCCCCTTCAAAACCTGTTTTCCTTTGATAAGAAATAAAGTTAATTAACTGAATAGGAGATGTTATACCATTTGATGGTTGTATGACTCATTTTACACAATTCCATAATATATGATAATTTTGTTTGGGAAGATTGTCTAACTATTGAGCCTATACTATTTCTTTGTAAATAATTGCCTTTGTAATTAAATTTAAAACTGTCATAAAAAAATTCTTGATAGGTAGGTTCAATTGTCAAGTTTAAGCCTAACCTATCTTGACTCACTGCATATGTTAGAGATTTGGCTCACTTAACATTGGCATGTTACAATTAGCTTCAACACAACAATATTTATGCTTGACCCTTCTCAACTATTACCCCTACTTACCACATATAAACCATGAATAGAAATTATACCACATACACTTAAATAGTGTTATCAACCCCCTTCAAATAGTAGGCAACCTTACCACATCTCTTAGCTTCATTTTAACAAGATCTCTACCACCATACTTAGTGTGCACATATGAAATTATACTTCTAATATATTAATTTATGTATGTTTCTATTAGCATAATCCTTGCACCTCTTTCCAATGCAAGTACTAGTAGTTGACTAACATACATCAATTTGTATTATTATTCTATTTTCAAATCTCTTTTTACATCGACAAGATCTACTCCATACATAACTTTTGTAGATAAAAAGAAAACTTTTGTAGATAAAGGAATTAATGATCATAATTAAATGCAATTACCGTTAGATGAAAAAATTTACAAGTCAAATGTGTGTGTATATATACAGATATGTGCACACACACACACACACACACACATACATGTGTATATATACACACATGTATATATACATTCTTATAGAAAAATAATTTACATTCTTATAGTCACGGGTCCGATGAAATATTAAATTTGGTTTTATAAAAATTTGAATTAGAATTCAAAATTCCAATTCCAATGTTTTTGGATGGACACAAACATGGAATTGACATTATCTGGAATTAGATAATGCCAATTCCAGTTTGATTCCAGCAAACAAATGCACCCTTAGTTATATGTCCATGTGGAAACAAATTGGAGCCATTGTCAAACAAATCAAAATTAATAGAATTATCATAAGTTGTGCTCTAATTTTGTAGACCTGAAAAAGACCGTTCATTAAACATAATATCATGCCTATGTATCACTCTTTCTTTGCAATTGAATTACTAAGATGAAAACTGTACCGATCCTCACCATACCCAAGAAAAATACACTTCTTCAATTTAAATTCTAGTTTAGTTCACTGTTCTTTCAGAACATGCATCACAACCAAAAACTCACAAATGAGTTATAGAAATTCTTTTACGAGTCCACCTCTCTTCGGGAATGTCAAAATCTAGACAGGATGGAGTACAATTTATGAGATAAAAAAAAAAGAATTACATGCTTCTACCTAGAATTATTTTCCCAAAATTGACATTAGAGAGCATACCATGGGCTCTCTTCATGATTGTCTGCTTCAACCTCTCAGTGCAATTTTATTGAGGGTGAATAGAACTACTTTGATGCGATGAATGCTATTATTTGCACATAAATTATCAAAATTCAATGAACAAAACTCACCACCATTGTCAATTTTAAGACACTTGATTTTATAACCACTTTGATTTTCAACATGAGCTTTAAACATTTTACATTTTGAAAACACCTCAAATTTCTTATTCAGCATGTAAATCCAAATTTTCAGTTTCCAATCATCAAGAAAAGTTACAAAATAATTTGCGCTACCAAAAGACGTTACCTCCATAAGGCTGAACACATCTGAATGCACAAGCTCTAAGGGAGATGATTTTGATTCATGAATCATCCTTAAAAACATGGTTTCATGTTGTTCACCATAAAGACAATGCTCACAAAATTCCATGTCAATCATTTTAAGACCTAGAAGTTGACCTTGTTGTAGCATTACTTCAAGGCCCTTCTTGCTCAGATGCCCAAGTCAACGATATAAAAGTTTTGCACCACTATGAATAGTAGCCATCACTACTCCCACTTCACCATTACACTCTAAGATGTATAAAATCCTCAATTTCATGCCTTTAGCTATAACCAACCTTTGGTTACTTTCCAAGAGTCGAGTAAAAAATTTACATTATAACATTGAGCATATAGTTGATTGACCAAAATCAAATTTCATTTAAGAGAGGGAATGTGTCTAACATTCTTTAAAGTAAATTTACTTCCATTTTCCAAGGATAAAGACACAACACCTTTCCCTAGAATCTCACATTCTTCATTATCTCCAAGAAATACTTTTCCAAATATACCTTCCTAATAGTTGACAAACGCACTCTGGCTTGGAGTCACATGGAATGAGGCAACAAAATCAAGGACCCACAAATCTGCAATCATATCACTTGCAGATAAAATCATAATACCATCATCATGAGTGTTTGCTTCACTATTGTCAACCTTATCTTGGCACTTTTAGTAGTTCCAACACTATTTCATGGTGTGACCGGATTTACTAGAAAACCAACAAGCACCCGGTCTTCATCTAGACTTAGAGTGCTTTGCAGATTTAGATTGTCTTCTATCCTTATTCCTGCCTCTATCTTGACTCCTACCTCGAGTTTCTATACAAACAACAGTGGAGGCATCTCCATAAGAAGGTTCCAAACTTTTTCTTCTCATATCTTCACTAAGAAGGGTGGCTTCAACTTCATCAAACTTAAGCTTACTTTTAGTAGCTACAGATGGGTTGATTGCCATTACAACCCTTCCCAACTATTTCGCAATGAAAATAATAGTAAAATAGCTTTTATTTCATCATGTAGAGTTATTCCAACTAAACCTAGTTGTTTAACTAATGTATTAAACTCATTTAGATGATTAGAAACAAAATTTCCCTTTCATTTTCATATTGTACAATATTTTCATGATGAATAGCTTATTGGATGTGGAAGCTATCTGATAAAGTGAGGAAAACTTTTCACAGAGTTCATGTCTTGTCTTCTCAACAAAAACATTGAATAAGATATTACAGGACAACAACAAAAATATGGTTGCCCTTGCCTTTTGATCAAGCTTCTCATAGTCTTCATCTGATAAAGACACTTTTGCTTTCATTTTTCCAAGAAGGGCATTCAAAAGATCATGTATGATTAACACTGACTCCATTTGGACTTTCAATACTCCAAATTTCAGGCTTATAAATATCTCAATCTTCCATTTGTCTACTTCGTTTATGACTCCAAAAAATTTCACCATTCTCCAAAAAATAAATCAAGCTTTTCCTGCTATGATACCAATTGTGGAGTTCAAACTAAAAATAAACATAGATAAAACTTAAACCAAAAAGTCATTAACAAAACATAGAACACCAACATTTACAATGGTTCACCTTAAAAGGCTAAGTCTAGTATTCACAAGGATTCTCTGTTATATTATGGTGACTAATCAGGAAAGTATTATCCAGGAAAGTAGATTACCTTTCTACCCTCGAGAAAAAATTTTGGAGCCTTTTTTCGGCTATTTTTGGGGCCAACATGTTGTAACCCTAAAGCAGCCAAAATATTGTATTAATTTGGCTTAGGGTTAGAGTTTTAGGTAATCGTATGTTTTGAGTTGATTCTTACGGTAGTATTGAGCTGTAAGGGATTACATATTGTAATCAGGTTGTAATCATTAGATAGTAATAATATTGGACTCATTGTTGGTGGACGTAGCCCAGGGATTGGGTGAACTACGTTAAATCTTTGTGTCTTGTGTTCTCTTCTGTTTGGTTTATTGCTTTTTTGATATTGGTTATTATTGCATGTAATTGTTATTTCTGCCTTGTTAATCCTAACAAGTGGTATCAGAGAGAGGTTATTTCAGTGATCCTTCTGTAGGAACTCATGGTTTAGTGGGAGTCTCACGGTTGAGTGGGAGCAATGGCAGACGAGGGTAAGCTAAAGGTTGAGAAGTTTAATGGGCAAAACTTTTAGTTATAAAAAATGCAGATGGAGGACTATCTTTATCAGAAGGATTTATGGCGGCCATTGGGAGGAGTAAGCAAGAAAGATCCAACCATGTCTCAGGAGGATTGGGAAATTTTGGATAGAAAGGTGCTTGGTAGTATTCGTTTATGCCTGGCACAATCAATGGCATTTAATATTACGAAAGCGAAGACAACTAAAGAGTTGATGGAAACCCTAGCAAAGTTGTATGAAAAGCCTTCTACTTCGAATACGGTATTTCTTATGAAGCATTTATTTAATATGAAGATGGTAGAAGGTGGGTCAGTTGCTGATCATTTAAATAAGTTAATATAGTTACTAGTCAGTTATCTTCTATTAGTGTAAATTTTGATGAAGAAATTAGGGCTCTTTTGATTCTGTGTTCTTTGCTTGAAAGTTGGAATGGCTTTGTAATGGTTGTTAGTAATTCTGTTTCTGCTTCAAATACCCTAAAATTTTATGATGTTGTTGGTGTTATTCTGAGTGAGGAAATTCATAGGAAAAGCTCAAGTGGATCCACATTAGGTAGCGTTTTGAATGCAGAAAGAAGAGGCAGAACAAGAGATAGAGGAAATAACTCTAGAAATCATGGGAAATCATGAGGGAAGTCAAAGGGAAAGAGGTCTCCATCAAGAGGACCTAATGAATACTGGCACTGTGAAAAACTAGGACATAAGAAGAAAGACTGTTGGTCTCAGAAGAAAGAACAAGGAGATAAACATGATGGAAACAAGGAGGCAAATGTGGTAGAACAAGATATAGTTGTTGGAAATTCTGATACAACAATGTGGCACAACAGACTTGGGCACATGAGTGAGAAAGAAGAGAGTTAGTTTTGTGAAGAGTGGGAAGGAAAAGAAAGATGAAAAATTAGAGATCGTGCATACAGATGTATGGGGACCGGGTCAGGTATCTTCCCTTGGTGGCTATCTATATTATGTTACATTCATTGATGATGCTACAAGAAAAGTATGGATTTATTTCCTTAGACAAAAATCTGATGTATTTCAAACTTTTAAGAAATGAAAAAGTTTGGTTGAGAATGAGACAGGTAAAAGGTTAAAGTGTCTTAGATCTGATAATGGTGGTGAGTATTGCAGTAAAGAATTTGAAGATTATTGTGCTTCTGCTAGTACTCGTAGGCAGAAAATAGTTCCAAGGACTCCACAGGAAAATGGAGTAGCAGAACGCATGAACAGGACAATAATGGAGCGTGCAAGGAGCATGAGGTTGCATGCTGAGCTGCCCCTAAACATGTGGGCAGAGGCTATCAATATTGCTGTATATTTAATAAATAGAAGCCCCTCTAATCCTTTGGGTTGTGGTATTCCAGAGGAAGCATGGATGGGTAAGAAAGTGAGTTATTCTTTTCTCAATACTTTTGGTTGTGAAGCTTTTGCACATATAGATGCTGAAAATAGAAATAAGTTGGAAGCTAAATTAAAAAAATGTATATTTGTTGCATATGGCATTGATGAATTTGGTTATAGGCTTTGGGATTATGAAAATCATAAAATTGTAAGAAGCAGGGATGTCATATTAAATGAGAAAGTGTTGTACAAAGATCTATTGCAGCAGCATGAGAAGAAAGAAAAAGATTATGTAAAACTGGATGATACTCCAAAAGATGATGTTCGATTCATTTCTTATGCTCCGCAACAACAACAACAACAACAACAAATACCACAAAGACCAGTGAATGTTAGACAGTCAACAAGGCTAAGTAGGCCTCCAGACATATTTTCTCCCTCTTTGTACATTATTTTATTAATAGATGCAGGTGAACCAGAATGTTATGATGAAGCTGTGCAGGTGGATACCAAGATTTAGTGGGAGTCTGCAATGACAGATGAAATGGACTCTTTGCTGAAAAATCAGACCTGGGATTTATGTAAGTTACTTGCAGGTAAAAGGGCTTTACAAAATAAATGAG